>CAJQZJ010032342.1:557632-628611 GCA_907164525.1 Lophiomys imhausi
TCTCTCTCTCTCTCTCTCTCTCTCTCTCTCTCTCTCTCTCTCTCTCTCTCTCTCGTACAGATCACCCCAGGGCCTTGCATGCCAAACACAGTTCACGGCTGAACCAGAGCCCTCCGCTCTTCCCCACAGCCTGACGACGACTCTCAGAATTCTTTTCAGCACAGCCCTCTGAACATGCACACACATATCCCCACCCTCCAAAACCAACTAGTGTTGGCACATAAATTATTTTCCATCCCCGCAGTAAAGACAGAAGGAACCCTCTATTCTATACTGCGCATGTCCTCCCCTGTCAGGCGTGCTCTGTAAAGCTCTTAACCTCACCAAGGGCATCACGGAAGTCAGGCAGAAATGGTGGGGGTACCAGAGGCTGTGGCAGCTCCCGAAGGAAAAGCTTCAAGGCTCCAGTGACCACGTGAATATCGTCCCATTCAGCATTGTCTAAATCTAATTTGCCTTCTAGAAGGAAAAAAGTTCCTTGGGTTGAAGGCTCAGAAGAGCCAGAGAAATCCAGATTCAATGGTCAGGAATTCTGGGGAAATCCATTCAAAGCACTTCACAAGATTGTGGTGACCGTCCATAGTGGGGCAGGAAACAAAGGAGGGGATAGGACAGTCTCTGTAAGGAGGACATGGGGGATTACACAGGGTACAGGGAGGGTTTATAAGTTGGTGTTTTGAGAGTCTGGGGGCTTCCCATATAAGTACCTTGTCCTGGCTGTTCTGGGAACATGTATCTCCCATCAGACGTTACTGCCCGTTCTGCAACATGCATGAGAAGAGACCAGTAACTAAGACACACAGCTTCATGTCCCTCAGTCAGAACCACACTTGGTTCTGAGGTGTGTGTGTCTTAGACACATTTACTTTCTCCAAGTGTCTCACCTCTGTCTACCAGGAAGCGAAGTTTCTGGACCACTGCGAGGTTCCCACTCACCCGGTAAATGCCATCCACATCAAGACCTAGGACAGGAGGCAAGGGGAAGATGACAACAGTCTGAAGTGTGTATGTACAGGGTCTGAGGGGACAGAGGTCAAGTGCGAAGGCAGGGATCAGGTGAGGGGACCGTAGGGCTTGAAAGGGGAGATTTTGGGAGTCTTTAGGAAAATAACCTTTTTTATCCACAGCCTCAACACACAGCCGGACAAAGCTGGGCACGGTGTCCCCTTCCCTCTGGCACAGTGATTCCAACTGGCAACCAAAAACCTGGTCTGCAGAGGAAGTGAATAAGGTGGGGAATCAATTTCAACACCCAAGTAAACTGGCCCTGCGGGGGGGGGCAGGGGGGGCACAAAGGCCCTCCCAGTGATTCTCAAACAATGAGAGAGGAAATGCAAGTAGGCTGTGTGTAGTCTAATTCTGGAAGTTCTACTTTGGGCCTAACTAGAGTTTCGGTTAATGCTAAAATTAGCCAAAATTTAGGCTATAAATTAGGAATTTAAAAGACACCCCGGAAGCTGGGCGGTGATGGTGCACGCCTTTAATCCCAGCACTCGGGAGGCAGAGGCAGGCGGATCTCTGTGAGTTCGAGGCCAGCCTGGTCTACAAAGCGAGTCCAGGACAGCTAGAGCTACACAGAGAAACCCTGTCTTAAAAAAAAAAAAGACACCCGGGGCGGTGGTGGTGCACACATTTAATCATCCCAGCACTTGGGAGGCAGAGGCAGGCGGATCTCTGGAAGTTCGAGGCCAGCCTGGTCTACAGAGCGAGTCCGGAACAACCAGGGCTACACAGAGAAACCCTGTCTCAAAAAACAACAACAAAAAAATTAGGAATTTAAAAGGTGGTGGTGCACACCTTTAATCCCAGCACTCGGGAGGGGGAGGCAGAGGCAGGTGGATCTCTGTGAGTAGCCTGGTCTACAGAGTGAGTTCAAGGCAGCCAGGGCTACACAGAGAAACTTTGTCTCCAAAAACCAAAAACAAAAAGAAAAAGAAAGGAATATAAAAGATCCTGAAAACACACTAAATTAGGCCAGGCACGGTGCCTTTTACCTGTAACCCTACTTAGGAGGCTGAGGCAGGAGGATTACCGAAGTTTGAGAAAAGCCTGGAATAAATACTGACAGCAACAATAACAAAATCCGAAAACCAAAGTCTTCAGGAAATAAAAACAGTCGTAAAGCTGGTACAAAGAGCAGCGCCCCAGCTGGCCCAGCTCACCCTACCTCGGAACAGGCCCCGCTCCTGCAGGCTCTCCAGGGTTGGTCTCTTGGCGATCAGCCGCTTTAACTTGCTCCGCACGCGATTCTTCTGCTCGGTGCCCTCTGTACAGCGACCTGCAAAACCCCGGACAGTGAGCTGGAGCGGAGGGCCCTTGCCCTGCACCCCAGCCCGGCCAGCTCCGTTCCACTTCGTACTGGAAGCTCTGCGGCTGCTAAGCCGCATCAGTGACTTCGACGCCGGCTCCAATTCGTCCTCCTCACCAGCGCTCAGCTCCGCCAGCTCTGCGGGTCCGGAGCCCGACAGACGTAGCTCCAGGGGGTTCTCCCGATCCTACCCGGGCGGCATGGGAGCAGGGGGAGGTTGGAGGGGAGAACAGCTGCACCCCCATTTCGATGCCGGGCTCCCCGCATTCCAGTCCCAGTCAAAGTCAGGGCTCCACCCCGAGACCGCCTGGTCCCCATAGCCCGTCCCTCGGCCCCTTCTCCGCTCCGTCGACCCACGCGGGTCTCGCCTCCCCCCGGGGGTCTGCACCCTTCTAACCAGCCGCTCGATGACCGCGCGCAGCGCGCGGTGCCAGGCTCGCAGCTCCGTCTCCTCGTCCAATTGCAGCAGGAACTCATGGCCGGGGACCGTCCGGATCTAGGGGTGGAGGGCGGGGAAAGGCTTGCGTCAGCGAGGGGAGCCTAAATCGCTGCGGGGACCAGCGGCCTCAGGTCACTCGGTTCCCAGGCCTTGGGGGGCCCCCGGGAAGGCACTCACGTGCAGGACGTTGCGGCGGCTGGACAGGTGGCGCCCGCTAGCCAGGGCCGCCCCGCGCAGGTCCACGCTGCTTTCCGGCCGGCTCCCAGCTGGCGCCTGGCAATTGCGGGAGAAACTGAGGCCAAGAGTTTGTTTCCTCACCGCTTCCCTCTCGGGGGAGGTGAGCTGCTTCCTCTTTGCCGTCTCCTCCTCCTCCTCCTCCTTCTTCCTTCCTCGCCGCCCCCGCCTCAGTCGGCCTAACCCAGGCACCCTGAACCCTTGCTGCTCCCCCAGGCCGGTACTCACCCAGCTTTGGGGGGGGCGCCGACTGCGGCGGCGGCCGCTCTCGGTAGAACACCAGGCTGTTACCAGTTAGCACCACCCAGGCAGCGCCCCAGTTCTTCCTGTGGGGGAGGGGCGGGGCGGAGTGGGGGTGGTTGAAAGGTCACTGCAGAATGTCACCTGGAGGGCCTGAGCTCCCCGCACCCTGGCGATCCCACCGTCCCGACCCCTGACCCCTGATCCCTGACCCCTGGCATATTCTGGGTTCTCTCTCACCTGAGTTTGCGCCCTCCTTGAGCAATCTTGGTCATGTTGAGTAGGCCTGACTTTTCCTCCTGGGAAGGGTATGGAGTTTATTGCCCGTAAGCCACCCTGTGCCACCCACGTTAACGCCAACGGTTCTCTCTGAGGGATCTACCAGAAGTGAGGTCTTTAAATGGGGTGGGGTGGGGGAGACTGGAGAAGAGCAAACATCCAGAAAGAAAGAGGAGCAGGGCTTGGAGTGGGGGAACTGCAAAAGAGGATCTTGGCATTCAAAGACAGGAAAGACTCATATTGGGGGGGGATTGAGGGGGTGTCATCCAGGGGCTATGGCAAAGCCGGTCTGGGCCTCGAGGCTGTTCTGAAAGGTCAAGCCATGCGGTGCTTTGGCTAAGGTTTGGCAAACCCTGAGGATGGGAAATTGAACCGGGTAGAGGATCCTTCGAAATGAAGAATGCCTTACATAAGGGAAAAGCCATAAAAGAGTTAACTTTTTAACACGGGTTTGAGAAGTGGGAGGGTTCTCACCTGTGGGTCCAGCCATTCCTGAGGTAGGGCACCATGGTCCCTAATCAAAGTCTCTGTCTGCTCCATGGAGCCAGGTTTCTGAGTTTAGGGGGAGACAAAGCAACATCCAGATGATACCTCAACAGTTCTCAATACTTCTCACAAGGTTCTCTTTCTTTCTTCTGATCTTCTGAGATCCCCAGGAGAAATGGGGAAAAGAAGATTGAGGGGCCAATGGGACAAGCAGGACAGAAGTCTTGTTTGAGTGTGGCATCCCAAGGTGGGATCCAGGTCTTATTGGGGTTGTTAGGGCCAGGCCTGTGTCCTGGCAGCTCTAGCAGTCTAAGGGCTGTCAGTTGTCCCCAGTAATGAATCAGAGAGACAATGCTAAAGGACAAAGATTTATCTGGGGTTGGAGAGATGGCTCAGTGGTTAGGAGCATTGGCTGCCTTCTGGAGGGACAGGGTGGGGGCTGGATGGATTTTCAGCATCCTCATTAGAACTAAAAACAGTAACTACAGGCCAGGCTTGATGGTACACATCTTTAATTCCAGCACTCAGGACACAGAGGGAGGTGGATCTCTGTGAGTTTGAGGCCAACCTGATCTACACAGTGAGTCCAGGACAGCCAGGACTCTGTTACACAGAGAAACCCTGTCTCGAAAAACTGAAAACAACAATAAAACAAAAACAAGCAGCTGGGCGGTGGTGGTGCACGTCTTTAATCCCAGCACTTGGGAGTCAGAGGCAGGTGGATCTCTGTGAGTTCAAGGCCAGCCTGGTCTACAGAGTGAGTTCCAGGATAGCTAGGGCTACACAGAGAAACCCTGTCTCGAAGAAAAAAAAAAAAACAACAAGCAAACAAAAAAAACCCTGTAACTCCAGTTTCAGGAGATCTGATGCCCTCTTCTGGCCTCTGATGGCACTTCATGCATGTGGTATACAGATATACAGATATACATTCAGGCAAACACCCATACACATACAATTTTTTAAAATTTATATTTACTCAATGTGGCCACATTGAGAAGCAGAACAATCATATAAACTGATCTAATGATCCCCAATTCTGCGTTTGGGGTCCTAAAATGAGGTTTAGGTTTGAATAGAGGACAAGAGGTAATCATAAAGCCAGGCATGGTGGAGCACGCCTTTAATCCTAGTGCTTGGGGGGGGGGCAAAGATGGGGGAGTGAGGAATCTCTGTGGGTTCAAGGCCAGCCTGGTCTACAGCGAGTTTCTGGGCAGCTAGAGCTACCTAGTGAGACCCTGTCTCAAAAAAAAAAAAATGTAATTAAGTAGGTTAAGGTATGGTCCTGCTCCATTCTCTGCTACAAGGTCTGACCAGTCAGAACAGTATGAACTGCCTTCCTGGGAGACAAGTCTTTTCTGGCTGGCATCAGGATGCCAGCTTTTTATTTCCCCAGCATAAGACTCCTTGGGTAATTCTAATTCCTTGGGGTCCATGTTCCAGTGGTCTGATAGCTGAAGGAAGAGACACACACAGCCTTTCTCTTTGGAATTCTGTCGTGTTGGGGGCTGCTCACAAGCATCCAGTCTTGTGGTGGGGATGGGAGGGGGCTGCAAGGTCTTTGGGACAGGGACCCTGGACATCGGAGAAGGCCCACCAGATTACAATACACAGAGACCTGTGACAGAAGGGGCTGGGATCCCGCCAGGGAAGTGGGGAAGGAGGAGGTGGTTATTCTGCCCATGTCCCTCCCAGTCTCCCTCCCATTTACTCACCGTCAGCTCTGGGCCAGGGTGACCCTGGTACAGGGGTATAAACCCCAGTCCTGGCTGCTTTTAAAAAAATTCTCCCCTCACAGTCTTCTTTGCTCTTCTCCTCACTTCCTGTTGCCAACTTCCCTCCTCCCCCACGCAACCCCGCCCCGGGGCTGCAGGAAAGGGGAACAGGCTTTTTTGGGGGGTGGGGAGGGGACAGTGCCCCTCCCTCACATCTTTCAGAGTAAAAGGCAAAGCCAAGAAGTGAGAGACAATACTAGGGGAGTGTTAGAGAAAGGACTGTTGTTATCCACAAGTGACAGAGAGAGAGAGAGAGGTTTGTTTGTAATCCCAGCACTTGGGAGGCTGAGGCAGGACTAGCACTGGAGTCTGGGGTCAGTCTGGCCTACATAAGGAGTCTGGGCCAGCTGGACCTACTACAGAGTCAGACCCTGAAAAAAGAGTGGTAGGGGGAGGGGCTGAACAAGGGACTTACAATTTTAGAAGGAACTTGCTGGTGTCCTGACTTGAAGACAGGACATAGGACAAACCTTGCCCTGGGCTAGGAGTGAGAACTGGAGAAAAAGCAGCCTGTTGAAGTTCCTTCTGCTGTGCTGGAACCCTGTCCCCTCAGGGCCTGTGCAATTTGGACATCCTCTCTCATCCCCTACTTTGCTACTCTTTGTGTCTGTTCTGGGTCTTCTCAGACCACCTCAGCCTCTTCATTGTGTTCATCTTATTAATCTGTCCTCTTCTCTCACCCCCAGTTCCTTAAGGAAGGGATGCTGTCTGCCCTGTTCACCACTTTGCCCAGAACAGGGCCCAGCCGGAGTGTGGTTGACAGACCATGGTTTGAGGAAGATCTGTAACTCACCCTATCGGTAGCAGCGGCTTCTATCTTCGAGCGGTCCTGGCAGATGGGTCTTTCTCTTGTCCCTTCCCTGAGGGGCTTCAGGAAGCCGGGCTTCAAATTGGCCATGCTGACACTTCTGCACATTTTGTGGTGACAGGGAGAAGGTTGCTCCAAAGCCACCTGGGGTTCCTGAGACAGGCAGAGCTCCTCCAGGGAGCCATGGAACAGCTTTGTCCCTGGAAAGAGAGATGTGGAGGAGTGGCAGGTGATGACAGATGTGACCTTCGCTGAGTTGTCAAGGAATACAGGGGAAGGTTGCCGGAAATGACAGGAGACCTAGACAGCTTGCAGCAGCAGTGGGTGAGAATAGGCTTATCAAAGGAAAGCAAGAGAAGGGGTCAACAGAAGCTAGGCCAAGCCCACTCAGTAACCCTTTCACGCCAGAGAGACAGGAAAGTAAAGGGTGAAGGCTTGCAGCTTACTTACCAGGAGTATAGAGGGAGGGGTTGTGGGTTGTGTCTGCTGGGCCGTGGCATGGGATTGATTCCTCTGTCATATATGCAGCTGGAACAAAGACCGGCCGAGAGCTGGGGGGAGCTCCCAGGCGCCTTGCCAGCCACCAGTCTGAGTTGGTCTTTCGAAGTAGTAGGAACCTGTCACCTTCAGCCAGAGACACCTGCCGGCCATCCTCCCCAGTGTAGGTGAAGGGATAGAGGGCACAGAGCTGAGGTCCCCGAGAAGGGCTTTGTAGACTCAGTCCTAGATTTCCCCAAATACTTGGCCACCACCGGCCTGAGAGCATTGTGGCCAGCACTGTCATATATAGCAAAAAAGAGTGCTGAAGTTCCAGAATATGGGAGTGGGCGCCTCCAAGCAAAGGCACATGGCTCTGGTAGCAGTGCTCGTGGTCGTGCGTGTGTGTGCGCCTTGGGTGAGCGAGGACAGGACCCTTGGGGTGAAGGGGCAAACAAACCCTGGATGGGAGAGGTCAGCACAGGTTTGGGGGCTGAGAACTGCTGTGCGACGTGTCTGATGAGGAAGTACATAAGTAAGGTGAGAGAGGATGTGGTCGGCAGGCCTACACAGCAGGCAAGGCAGGAAATCGGAGACGGTGACCCAGCTTGGTAATTTTCCTTTAAATGCCTTGTGGAGGTCACCTGAAGTTCCAGGGTCAGAAAGAGCTGGTCCTGGATGTTGGTGGGAACCCTGAGCTGGGCACAGGAAGACCCTGAGGAGGAGGAGAAATCAAGCCAAGAGAGGAACGCAGGCAAAAGTACCAGAGATAATGACTATGAAAGGTTATATGGCTTATGACCCTTTATTAAATTTGCACAGGCCTCAGTGTTTCCATGACCAACTACCTCAGATTTAAAGCTTGGTATTTCCTGTGCAAACAGACAATCAGAAAAACTAAGAACAAATGGGAGGGAAAAAGAAAGGGTCTGAGAGAAAGAGGGGTTCATATCACCTTCAGTCCTATCTAGGACACATTAGGGGGTATGGCCCTCTATACATCAGTCTTTTGGAGGGGTCCCCAGGTTTATTATGGGGCTTCATTCATTTGAATCCTTGTCTTATGTCTATAAGAGTTTTGTCTGTGTACCATCCAAATGTCTGCTGCTTGAGGAGTCCAGAAGAAGGTGTTGGATGCCAGGGATCTGGAGTTACAGGCAGCTGTGAACCTCATGTGGGTGCTGGGATTGAACCGGGTCCTCTGGAAGAGCAGCCAATGCTCTTAACTGTCGAGCCATCTCTCCAGCCCTTTTATTTCTGTTCTGCCTCCTCCTGTGTGGATGGAGCTGCCAGCAACTACAAATGACAAAGGAATGAGCTCCAGTGCAGCTCTCAAGGGGCAGACCCTAACTGACACAGTAAATGTACTAATTACATCTGAGGTGGGGACTATGCACACATAGCACAATAGTCGGTTTTAATGGCTCACCACTTAAACCCAGCACTGGGGAGGCAGAGGCAGAGGCAGAAGCAGGCATATATGAGTTCCAGGCCAGCCTGGTCTACATAGTGAGTTCCAGGACAGCCAGGGCTACATAGTGGGACCCTGTCTCAAAAATAAATACAAATGTCATGACAGGTGGTTGGAGACTGTCATGACCTTCTCCTTATCTGACAGCTGGACTGACTTGCCTGGGATCGCCAACAGTTAAAACCTACACTTCTCAATTCTTTGCTTTTCCTCCATTGCATAGTATATGGTTTTCAGTTTTAGTTTGTAGAGTGAACGCCTTTTCCTTCTGGTGACATGAGACAGCCATCTCTCCTCCTCCTTTGACATAATCTGATGTCTGGCAGATTTGTTCTCATCCTCCATCTTCTCTCTCCTCAGTCTGCCTCCTTTTCACCGGGCAGACAGTGTGCTCCTCACCTCTCCCCTCTTCCCAAAGGCTCATTTTATTCAGTGTTTTTACATTTTCTTTTTGGTTTTTCGAGACAAGGTTTCTCTGTGTAGCCCTGGCTGTCCTGGAACTTTCTGTAGACTGGGCTGGCCTCAAATTGACAGAAATCTGCCTGCTTCTGCCTCCAGAGTGCTGAGGTTAAAGGTGCTTGCCACCATGCCTGGCAAAATTATCTTTTAAAAAAAATCAATAGCATTAATCCCAATACTTGGAAAGCAGAGGCAGGCAGATCTCTGTGAGTTCGAGGCTACCTGGGTCTACAGAGTGACTTCTGGAGCTACACAGAGAAACTTTGTCTGGAAAAACAAAAGTCAATATCACTCCAGTGCAGGCTGATGTGGATCTCACTATATGGCCCAGGTGTGCAGAGGTTACAGATGTGGTCCCTGTTGTTGACTTTTTTTTTTTTTTTTGAGACAGGTTTCTGCTACCCTGAAACTTGCTAAGGCCTCAAACTCCCAGAGACCCACTTGTTTCTGCTTCTCAAAATCTAAGATTAAAGGCCTGCATCACCACACCTGGCCTTGTTGACTTTTTTTTGTTTTGTTTTTCTTTTTTTGCTTGTCGGTGGTGGCACACACCTTTAACCCCAGTACTTGGGAGGCAAAGACAACTGGATCTCTGAGTTTGAGGCCAGCTTGGTCTACAAACTGATTTCTAGGATAGCCAGGGCTACACAGAGAAAACTTGTCTCAAAAAAAAAAAAAAAAAAACAACAAAAAAAAAAGTGATGGGGAGGGGGCCTGGAGAGATGGCTTAGAGGTATGGGCTGCCATGTGGGTGCTGGGATTTGAACCCGGGTCCTCTGAAACCACAGCCAGTGCTCTCAACTGCTGAGCCATCTTTCCAGCCTTCCATTGACTTTTACTCACTTTGAAACTTTTCCAAGTCTCCTCTCTCTATATATAGAAATTTCTTTTTACTAGGCTCTTAAGTTACTGGCTACCTACCAGGAGTGGGAATTAATACCTGTAAATCTCAGTGTTCAAGAGGCTGAGCGAAGAACAGAGTTGAAGCCCAGTCTGAGCTATATAGTCAAAGAGCAAAGCAAAGCAAAACAAATCTGTCTTCCCTCTGTCTGCTTATCTCCCCACTTCCTCTAACTTCTTGAAGTCGTCTACACAAAGCAATCTTCGTTTCCCTTCTCCCCTTTTCCAAGGATGCCCCACTCCTTGCGCAGACACTTGTAATCCTTACGTTGTTTGAGACTTCAGTGGCACACGGCCCAGCTGCTCTTTCCTCTGCTGGTATCCTTCCCTGTTCCCTTTGTGGCAGTTGCTTCTCTGTGGCATGAGGGAGAAGCTTCCTCTGCCTCTTCCTTAAACCACAGAGCCCCATCTGAGCTGTGTCCTTTGCTTTACGTACATTCTCTCAGTGACCTCACTCTCTCAAATGGCCTCTATATCCTGCTAAGTACTAGATCTCCAGTCCAGACCTTTCTCTGCATCTCTGTTCTTACACAACATCCACAAAAAACAAACAACAATAAAAAAAACCGCAACAAAACCCAAAAAACAGACCCCCCAAAAAACAAAACAATTTCACAGGTACTACAAATTTTGTATGTACCAACTTGAACATGTCAACCTTCCCTATGAATCTGTTTCTCTTCCAGAGCCAGTATTCAGCTTTAGACTTAGATTTAATATCCACTGAGTCCTTGTTAACACACCTGCTAGGTGGGACAGTGCTGATTATGGTGATAGACAGGCCGGTGCCCTCTTGTCCACTTGAAATGCAGCTTGGTAAGGATCCCTGTGGTAGAGACGGTGGCAGGATCTGCTGGAGAAACATGTGCCCGGTTGTGCGTGCCTGAAGCCCAGCAGCTTCTTGTCTGTTTCCTCGCCACTCACAGTGACTCAACAGATTGTCCGATATTGACATTTGTATTTTTCCAAGTCCCCTCCCCACCGTTTGCTGGAAATCCAACCTAAGGCTTTCTGTACACCAGACAAGATTCTTACTACTGAGCTACATTCTTGTCCTTGTATTTCTTTTATATGTGTTTTAAAGACAGGGTCTCACTGTGCAGCACTGGCTAGACTGGAACTCACTATGTAGACCAGGCTGGCCCCAAAGTCACAGCGACCTGCCTGCCTCTGGCTCCTAGGTGCTGGCGCTAAAGCCACCACACCGCCCAAGCTCTTTTTGAAAGGGGTCTGGCTATGTGGCTCAGGCTGCTGTGGAACTCACTGCGTAGTTGGTCCCAAGCTCTGGAACTTCTCCTGTTTCTAAAAAAGTTACTTACTTTAGGGCTGAAGAGATGGTTCAGCAGTTAAGAGGAACTGGCTGTTCAGTTCCCACATGGCAGTTCATCATCTCCCTTTGTAACTCCAGAGAATCCAACACCCTCTCTGGCCTCTATGGGCACCAGATATCTGTCTGGTGCTCAGACATACTTGCAAACAAAACACCTACACACATAAGTTATTTTAAGGAGAAAAAACTATTTTGGGACAGAGTCTCATGTGGCCCAGGCTGGTCTTGAACTGAGAGTGTGCATCTCTACAGTGCACACTCTTAACTACTAAGCCATCTCAGCTTCTTTATTTTTTTTTTGTACATTTTATTCAGCGTGTATGTGTGTGAGTGTGTATATGTAGGTTAGAGGAAAGTTTTCAGGAGTTCTGTTTCCACCCTGTGGATCCTTGGGGCTGATTTCAGGCCATCAGGCTTGGTACTTGACACAAGCCCCTTTTATTGTTTTGATAGAATGGGGTCTGCTGAGATAGGGTTTCACTGAGTATCTCAGATTAGATTTGAGCTCATTCTGCATCCTAAACTGGTTTCAAGCTTGCAGCCATCTTCTGCCTCAGCCTCCTGAATGCAGGGATTGTAGGTGTGAGAGACATCATGTTCACTGGATATTATCAATTAATTAATTACTATTATTTGGCTTTTCGAGACAGAGTTCCTCTGTGTGTAACCCTGGCTGTTCTGGAACTCACTCTGTAGATCAGGCTGGCCTTGAACTCACAGACATCCACCTGCCTCTGCCAAATGCTGGGATTAAAGGTGTGAGCCACTACACCTGGGTTCCCTATACCATTTTTTCTTTTTTTATGTTTATTACTTCAGGTTACATCTCCATCACAGTGCCCCCTTTCCACCCCACCCAGTCCCACCCTCCCACCCTCTACCTCCTATCTCTTCCATCCCACTCCTCTGGAGTGGAGTGTCCCTACCCCAGTTCAGCAGTCATATGAGGGCCAAGAGCCTCCTTCTACTCTGGGGGCCTACAAGGCAGCACCACTAGGGCAAAGTGTCTCATGGACAGGAAACAAAGCCTATGTTCATGTTCCCTTTGGTGCATTGGTTGTAGGATAGTTATCCTGTACTATGCCTGTATTATTTTTAAAGAATACACACATGAATGAGGAGCCAGCAAGAGAGCTCACTGGGTAAAGAGGCTTGCAGCTAAAGCCTGGAGACCCACACAAAGATGGAAGATGAGCTGGACATGGTGGCACACACCTTGATCCCAGCACTTGGGAGGCCCAGGCAAGTGGATTTCTGTGAGTTCCAGGACAGCCTGAGGTGCATAATACAGATCCTGTCTCAAAACAAAAACAAACAAAACAAAACAAAAAACTGATGGAAGGTGAGATCTAATTCCACAGTTGTATTCTGATCCCACCCCCACACCATTCATGTGTGCCAGACCTCATGCACACACACACCCTAAGTTTTTAAAAAGGTAAATGAGATACCCTTATTATGCAAGCTCATTTAACTTTGTGAAATCTCTCACTTCCCCTCAATGTGACCTTTTTCTAACATATGCTCTCCGCTCCCTTTGCTATGATTATCTAGCTATACATAAGTTGGAGGCTAGTATTTTGATTTTTATGTATTTTCGAAGGTTTGTTTTTATGTGTATAAGAGTTTTGCCTGCAAGTGAAGTGTATCTTTTTTTTGGTTTTCCGAGACAAGGTTTCTCTGTGTAACAGCTCTGGCTGTCCTGGACTCGCTTTGTAGACCAGGCTGGCCTGGAACTCAGAGATCCACCTGCCTCTGCCTCCCAAGTGCTGGGATTAAAGGCCACCACCGCCAGGCGAAGTGTACCATTTTTGTGCAGTTCCCACGGCGGCCACAAGAGGCGCTAGTGTTCAGAAAGCTGTGAGCTGCCTGTCAAGTATGTGCTTGGAACCAGATCCTAGGTCCTCTGAGTGCACAGCAAAAGCTCCTTAGCCTCTGAGCTATCTCTCAGCCCGTTATTTATTTACTTTTGTTTTTGTTTTTGTTTTTCCAAGACAGGGTTTCTCTGTATCCTTGACTGTCCTGGTCTCACTTTGTAGACCAGGCTGGCCTCGAACTCACAAAGATACACCTGCCTCTGCCTCCCGAGTGCTGGGATTAAAGGCGCGCGCCACCACGCCCGACTTTATTTACTTATTTTAATTAAGCACAAAACAAAAAACATATCCTTTTTTGAGACTAGGGCTATGAAGACGAGACGAGCTTCTTCATGGCTTCTGGGTACTAGAATTGTTTTTCTTTCGTCTTTTAATTTAATTTATATGGGTGTGGTGTTTTGAACATGCGCAGACCACATGCAACAGTAATGATAAAGGTCAGAAGAGGGAGTCTGATCCTCTGGGGCTCAAGTTACAGACAGTTGTGAATCACTCAGAAAGCTGGGAATCAAAGCAGAGTCCACTGGAAGAACAGCCTGGGCTCTTTACTGCGGAGCCATCTTTCCAGACCTCCTCATTTATTTATTGATAGGTCTAGTATCTTAGGCTATCTTGCAACAGAGGATAACCTTGAATTTATGATCCTTTTATCACCACCTCCTCAATGGATTACAGGAGCCGGTGCGCCACGGCAACACCAAGTGTTGTGCTAATGAGTGAACCCAAGGGTTTGTACACTTTAGGCAAGCAGTGTACTAACTAAAACTACATACCCAGCTCCTAAATAATAAAATTTCATTAGCCACGTCCTTTGTGGCTGATATATCCACATTAAGTTCCAGTTTGACACTAATGCTAGCTCATAATTTCCCGCCAAAAATTATTATTTTTTTTTTTAAAGAGAGGTTCTCTAGGGGCCCAGGTTAGCTTGAAATTCGGTCTGTAGTCAAGGATGACTTTGGTTGTGAGCCTAGTCCTTAACGGCTGAGACATCTCTCCAGTCCCCAGAATGACTTTGAACTTCTGAACTTCCCATGGGCTGGACCTACAGGTGTGTGCCCACCCGAGGTCTTAAAACACTGATTAGGGGCATCGAGGAAGCTCAGCGACTAAATGCATTGCCATTAAGCCTGAGGATCTGAGTTCAATTCCTGGGGCTCACACCCAAGCCATTCTTGCGGGACTGCCGCAAGCCATTCTCCAACCCCGACGCACACACACACTTCTGATCCTTAACAACTTGAGTCGGCGAATGCGAGCAGCAGGAACCACGACTGCCACTTCACAGACCACTCCGGTCACTGGCCAGCGATCGCTTTAGAGCAGCCGGTTTTAACTGAGCTTCTTGGAGAGGCCGACCCAGAGTGCCGCGCTAGCCCCCCATCGTTGGCCTCCGCGTCTCGTTGGTAACCACTTCCTGTTGTGTAACGGTGCACTGTGGGATAAATAGTCCGCTTTCCTGGAGCCCAGCGCGAGCGCCTGGCCGACAGGGGCGACACAGGACTCCATTTCCCGAGGTACCTAGCAGCGGGCGGCTTCCCCCCTCCCAAAGGCGGGAGGCCGATTCCGGTTGCATCAGCGTGGGCTCCACGGCGGGATGAAGCTGTTCGTGAGCGAGGGCTGCCCGGGGAGCCTGCCGGTGCTGGCTGCGGCCGCGAGGGCCCGGGGCCGAGCCGAGCTGCTCATCAGCACCGTAGGCCCCGAAGGTACTCGAGTTGCCACTGGTGGGCGGCGGTGCGGGGCGCCGAACTCCAGTGCCCGTCTCCCATTCGACTCTCCATTAGTTTTGGTCCTTCCAAACACCTTTCTTTCCATGACCCTTCTTTTATAAGTTGCTTCCCTTAATTAGCCTCACTGTACTCGTCCCTCGTTTTTGGTCTCCCCCTCTCGTTTTCCAGTATCCTGCCTGACTCCGCTGTCTTCTAACCTTTTCTCCCACCTATCATGCAACTCCCTCCGCCCGGCCACTCTCTTGATAACCTCCGACCACCCCGTTGTCATTTTTCGGAAACCCCAGGACCTCAGTACAGACATGTGCACACCCGGTTCTTTGAGTTTGCCTCTTATTCTCAGCCAGTTATTTGGGTGACTTTCTAAGAGTTCCCTTGTCAAATTCTCCCAGCTCTCTTAATGCTGTTCTCCTTCTGTGACCTCAGGTCAGTTCCGATGCTTGGCTGCAGCACCACCCTACACCACGTCCTCTCTGTAGTCTCCACCTGTTGTGTCCTGTTGGCAGTCAAAACTGAACACTTGTTGGCCTCTCCCTCTCTTAGTGTTCCTATCTTGGAAACTAGATTGAATGCACTATTCACCCCCCCCCCCCACACACACACAATGTAAAGCTGTAAAATAATTTCTTAGCCGTTTTTCACCCGCTTTCCTCTGCCTCAGAGTGTGTGGTACCATTCCTGACCCGGCATAAGGTCCCTGTCTTGCAGCTGGATGACGGCAACTACCTGTTCTCTGCTAGCTCGATCTGCCGGTCAGTGTTGGTTCTTGGTGCAGGGAGGTGGCTGGACCACAGCAGGCTTCACTCATCTTTCTGTGACCTTATTTGCAAACATTGTTTCACTGAGGGGTTATACATGAGCTAGACAAAAGGAACCCTTCAAATTTTAACTTATTTTCTCCCCCTGGGCAGATATTTTTTTCTACTATCTGGCTGGGAACAAGATGATCTTACCAACCAGTGGCTGGAATGGGAAGCAACAGAACTGCAGGTGGGATTCATGCACAGGGGAGGGCAGGTTGTACCTTTGCTGTATGAATATCCTGATCCATGTTCCCTGCGTCTTAGCCGATTTTGTCCGTTGCCCTACACTGTTTGGTGGTTCAAGGCAAGAAAGGGGAAGATGTACTTGGCCCACTTCGGAGAGCCCTGACTCACATTGATCACACCTTGAGTAGTCAGAACTGTCCTTTTCTGGCTGGGGTGAGTTGGTCTTGAAATGGAGTTTGGGAAGGCTTATGGTGTAGGACTTAACAGGAAGACTGTATTCAGACCCCATCGAGCAATTATTAGCAGTTTAACCTTGACTCATTACTTAAATTCTATAATACTTATTTTCTGTTGTTTGTTTTTTGAGACAGGGTTTCTCTGTGTAATAGCCCTGACTGTCCTGGACTCACTTTGTAGACCAGGCTGGCCTCGAACTCACGGAGATCTGCCTGACTCTGCTATCCGAGTGCTGAGACTAAACGTGTGCACCACAGCTAGCCTTGTTTTTTTCATTTGTGAAATGAAAGTAATAATAGTGCCTGCCTTATTTAGAGTTACTATGAGGGTTATATTAGAAAGTATACATTGTCTCACCTAGTCTTTGCCACATAGAAAGTAAAAACTGGTCTGGTGGCACACACCTGTACTACTGGCTCCTGAGGGTAGAAGCAGAAGGATCAGAAGTTCAAAGTCATCTTTGGATACATAGGGTTCAAGGCCAGCTAGAGCTATGTGACACTGTATTTAAAAAAGAAAGTCAGATGGAGTGACACATCCTTTAATTCCATCACTCTGGAGGTACAGGCAGGCAGGTTTCTGCAAGAAGGTCAATCTAGTTTATGTAGTCCAGGATAACCAGAGATGTCCTTGTTACAAAAAAAAAAAAAAAAAAAAAAAAAAAGCAAGCATTAGCTGTTACCATTGGGAATAGTGAACGCCAACTATGCACTTTTCCTTTCTTCAACTAGGACTCGGAATCTCTAGCTGACATTGTATTATGGGGAACTCTGTATCCATTACTGCAAGACCCAGCTTACGTCCCTGGTGAGACTGTGCATATCACTTCATCCCCAATCCCGGGATCTTGGTACAGGGCTACAGAACAGTGGGTACTGAATGTTCACTTCAAGGCACAGTTTGACAGGGAAACTAGAGCAGAGCTGGGGAAATCATGGAGAAACCTCCAAAGGGCAGAGGTCCATTCCTGCCTGCCCAGTCTTGATCCTTACGATTGCTCATTCTTTTTTGTTATGCCCACAGAGGAGTTGGGCGCCCTACAAAGCTGGTTCCAGACCCTGACTACCCAGGAGCCATGTCAGCGAGCTGCTGAGGCTGTGCTGAAACAACAGGGTGTCCTGGCTCTACGTCCCTACCTCCAGAAACAGCCACAGCCCCAGGCCCACCTTCCTGAGGGGAGAGCTGTCAGCAATGAACCTGAGGTTTGGAGCAGGGCAGGGCACCCTCACAGAGCCTTAGAGCCTGAGGTAGGAGGTATCCAGGAGGCAGGTGTTGGTGATGGCCACCTTCTTAGTTGTTAGAGAGCAAGAAGTGTTTCGTTATCCTGTCGGCCCCCCTCGTGTGGCAAGCAGTTCTGTTCATTGTTCATAGGAGGAGGAGCTGGCCACCCTGTCTGAGGAGGACATCATCATGGCTGTGACGGCTTGGGAGAAGGGCCTGGAAAGCTTGCCCCCGCTTCGACCCCAGCAGCATCCAGTGTGAGTAGGCACCACCAGTCCAGGCTGCCTTAGACCACAGTGCTTTTTCTTGTTTTCCTTTAACCCGCTGTTGTGTTTTCCACCATTATACTAATCCAGTCAACAACCGCACACCAAATTTCTTCTCTGTAGTTCTGCTGTCAAAACTTTTGCCCAGGTCTGAAAATTTTAATGGAAAAACTCCAGAAATAATACATCCACAAGTAGCTAGCTCTCACTGTCCTGGAACTCGCTCTGTGGACCAGGCTGGCCTTGAAGTCTGAGAGCCACCTGGCTCTGCCTCCTGAGTGCTGGGGTTGAAGGGGTGCACCACCACTGCCAGGCTGGGCTCCATCTATAAGTTTTGGGGTTTTTAAAATTTTTTATTTATTTTTATTTTACATTGGTGTTTTAAGCATGTGTATGTCTGTGTGAGGGTGTCGCATCCCCTGGAACAGGAGTTAGAGACAGGTGTGAGCTGCCCTGTGGGTGCTGGGAATTGAACCTGGGTCCTCTAGAAGAACAGTCAGTGTCCTGAACCGCTGAGCCATCTCTCCAGCCCCCCCCCATGAGTTTTAAATAACTGACAGCATGTTGTTACAGCTGTTACGTTGTTACTGTTATTGATATTGTTTATAAGCTGTACCTAGTTTACTGTCACAGGTATGAGTGGGAAGAGGGCCAGTTCCTGTAGGGTTTGGTACTATCTGTGATTTCAGAAGTGTCCTAGATATTGGAAAGTATCCATAGGAATAAGTACTACTGGATAATGAATGTAACCTCCTGCTGCAGAACCAGGCGCACGAATAGCTGAAGTTAAGAGAGAAGTTTAAGGATTATGCAGAAGGACCTCCAGACCATATGGTGCAAAGTGGTGAAAGGACTTGGGTTGCAGCAAAGACTTTAAGGCCAGTTAGTGAAAGGCTTCCTGAAGATTTGTAACTTACATTTCAACAACAGTTAACAGGATCCAGTTATGGGTAGAAAGGTCAAGAAATGCACAAGAGATCAATGAGATCTGTTGAAGAAATTAGCTGTGCAGTGTTCCTTGAAGTAGATAGGCCGTCTGATTGGTGTGTATGCCATCAGCTGGGAAGAACAGGTGAGGGGGAGTCGGAGCCAGTGACCACAGGACAGAAGTGGCTGGAAAGTTGACAGGGACTTTGGTGAAGTGTCAGTTAGGGACGTGGGAGTGGGGCTGTGTGCTGCCGAGCTGTCACGGTGATGGCTGCAGTGACCAGCCGGGATTGTGTGACACGGCTACAAATGATTTCAGAGAAGGAATAGTGTGTGTGAAGGCCATGAGTGCGTGTGCGGTGCATGTGTGTGATAGTGATCATTCTCCATGTTGTTTACTGAGGCAGGGTCTGATGCTAACCCTGGAGTTCTGATTGTGGCCAGTCTAGCTAGTCAGCTTGTCCCAGGATCCTGTATCTCCACCTCTACAGTGCTAGGATTGTAGGCAAGCCACCAGACCTGCTGGGCTTTTATGTGGAGTTTGGGGACTCCAAATCCTAGTGTCATGCTTGTACAATAAGCACCTTACCCACTGAACGATATGGTTTCGGTTAGGCCAGGAGGCCTGGCAGGCCTGGCTTGGGTAGAGAAGATTGGGGTTACAGAAAGGTTTTGTTCGATTTGTGGGGGGGGTGACAAGCTGTAATGGTGTTGGGTAGTGACTTGGGGTCCCATTAACACTGGACTTGTAAGAAGAGGTCAGAGCTGGGACGTGAATGACAGGCAGATATATCCAGGGAGAATTGTTTGAGCCAGAGAATGAGCGAAGGTGGTGATAGTGAAAAAGGGAGCTTTGGAATGAGGTACATGAAGCTCACTGACTGAGCAGAGCCCCAGCTGGCACCTCTGTGGCTCTTGTGAGGAAAGCCTTTGATCTGAGGCACCTCGGTTCACTCTGTCCATGGGTGTATGGTTTATATAGTCTCTGCCGTGGACTAGTCTCGCCCCTTTTTCCAGGTTGCCTGTGGCTGGAGAAAGGAATGTGCTCATCACCAGTGCCCTTCCTTATGTCAACAACGTCCCCCACCTTGGAAACATCATTGGCTGCGTGCTCAGTGCTGATGTCTTCGCAAGGTGGAGCCCTCTGCTGGATGAGATTTCTCCAGAGGGAGGAGTGGGCCTCAGAGGTTGGGGCTGGAGGAACCCTGCTGTGACCACCATGTCTCCTCCTAGGTACTCCCGCCTTCGCCAGTGGAACACCCTCTATGTGTGTGGCACAGATGAGTATGGCACAGCAACAGAGACCAAGGCTATGGAAGAGGGTCTGACCCCACAGGAAATCTGCGACAAGTATCACACCATCCATGCTGACATCTACCGCTGGTTTAACATCTCCTTCGATACCTTTGGGCGTACTACCACTCCACAGCAGACCAAGTAGGTCTCCAATAATGAGGCAGAGACGGCATGAGTGCTGAGACTGGGGCTAACAAGAGTACCACAAAGATGGGACTAGGGGTTGCTGACTAGGGACCAAGCTCCTGAGCTTGGATTCTGAACATTGCCCTACAATGTGTCCTGGGTGGTTTTTAGGCCTAGAGAAGGGTCATTGTTTACAGAAGCCTGAATAGGGACTGGACACCTGAAGAAGAGAAGAGAAGGGACTTCCCTGCTTCCGTTTAGTGTTTCCATTCCTCTGCTTGTCTAGGAGTCTTTTGTTTTAAACAGGATCTCACTGTGTAGCCTAAGCTGGTCTCAGATTTGTGGCAATCCTCCTGCCTGAGATTTCTAAAGATTGGGATTAGAGGTATGTGCCACCCAGCTTGGAGTCTTTAAAAAAAAATCTCTCCCTGCCTGGGTATATTTACAGCACATAGACTCATTCTTTTTCTGTCTGATAGAGTCCTCAGAGAAGCCACAGGCAGACAGGCGGATAGTCGCTGGTGCTGTGAACCTCAAGCCTTATCTCAAAACCGAATGAAACCAGACGAAAGCAACATGTAAACAGAGTCAGCAGAAGTGAAGTGTGAAGTGCATAGGGAAGAGAGCTCACGGGCAGCTGGAGAATCAGGAATGGCCATGGTTCATCCCCTAGGCCGTAGTCAAGCCTCCCCCAGTGAGCTTGGTCTCTGGTCAGAGCAGCAAAGGAAGGGGTCCCCACTTGTGGGTGCTCTTGCTCATTCCTTGCCTGTTGACCTTGCTAGAATCACCCAGGACATCTTCCAGAGGTTGCTGACTCGGGGTTTCGTGCTGCAAGATACCGTAGAGCAGCTGCGGTGTGAGCGGTGTGCTCGCTTCCTGGCTGACCGCTTTGTGGAGGGAGTGTGTCCCTTCTGTGGCTATGAAGAGGCCCGAGGTGACCAGTGTGACAAGTGTGGGAAGCTCATCAATGCCATTGAGCTTAAGGTAAGAGGAAGGTCTCACGGGACCCAAAGGAAACGACTATTTCCCTTGCAACAAAGTCATTTATTCAGAAGAACAGGAGAGAGGCAGATCTTGTTCTTCGGGTTCTGACGGGCACAACTGTTCTTAAAAGACATGGATCATTCAGAATTTTTATTTATTTGTTTATTTATTTTGAGAGGGGGTTTCACTGTGCAGCCTGGCTGGCCTGGAACTCTCATCCTATATTAGCTGGTCTGGAACTCACAAGAGATCAGCCTGCCTCTGCCTCCTGAGTGCTTGGATTTAAGTGGGTAGGGAAGGTTTCTTAGAAGAGGTGATGTTTGAACTAAGAAGAACATGAAAAAAAAAAAAAGAGACAATAAGTGGGATTAAGGTTCCCAAGTCAAAGACTAGGAACTGTAAAGAGCCCAAGGCAGCAAAGAGCTGAAGGTGGAACTGAAAAGGCTAGTATAAACCAGCGTGGCCGTGCAGATCTTTAGTCCCAGCACTGTGGAGGCAGAGGTAGGTGGGTCTCTTAAGTTTGAGGACAGCCTGGTCTACAAAAACAGAAACAAAAAAAGAGGAGTGAGTAGAAAGCTCTGTAGACTAGAATGTAAAATGAGATGATTGGTTTGTACTAGATCAGTAGTACGCAGAAATGGGGAAAATAAAACCGTTGGGGTGTGTTTTAGAAGGCTGTGGTGCTGGCTAGTCAAGTGAGAGATGATGTTTGGCTTGTGTTGGAGGTGTGGTCAGTGGTAGAACCCTTGGCTAACAGGAGATCCTGGGTTTGAACCCTGATGAGGCACAGTAGGGATGGTGTGGGCTTGGGTTGCACATCTGTGAGCGTAGGCAAGATTGAGAGCTGAACACAGCGGTACTGCTGCGTTGGCTAAGCTTGAGGCACCCATAGACTTCACAGAAACAGTTGGGGTAGATGGCAGAGGAGAGATGAGACTTACTTTCAGGGCCTCAGGTCAAGGTTGGCAAGATGGCTGAGCAGGTCAGAGCACTTGCTGCTGACCCTAGAAACCCGAGACTGCATAAAGTGGGAGGAGAAAACAGTTTGATCTCTACATGGTCACACCCCAATACTAAATAAATAAAATAAATACATAAAGACAGCACACTGCCCCTTAGAGCATCCAAGCAGGGTGGCACACACCTGCATTCCAGCACTCAGGAGGTGGATACAAAGGGATCTGGAATTTGAGGTTATCCTTCATGAGATGCTATCTCAAAAACAACCAGAAGAGCTAGGCATGCCTTTAATCTGAGTACTTGGGAGGCAGAGGCCGGTGAGTCTCTGTGAACATAGACTAGACTCCACCTGGTCTACGTATTCCAGGACAACCAGGGCTACCTAGAGAGGCCCTGTCTTAGAAAACCAGCCCAAACCAAAGACCCTGAGACCAGGGCTCACAGGAAGCTCCTGCTCACCAGCTTCACCAGGTATTTCCTTCTGCGTCACTTCTCAGTGTTCATGTAGTTGTTTTACACCACGAAGTTAAGTGTGTCTTGACAGTTTGCCTTATAGAAGCCCATGCTGATGTCCCCAGTGTAGCTCCCCTCTCTTAACTGGTTCTGACCTCACGGAGAGAGGTTGTGCATCTCTCCTTTCCCTTGCGTGGTAAGCCACACCTGCAGCTCACTGGTACTGAGAGTGGACTGGCAGCAGAGACCTGAGTCTCAGGAGCAGCTGTTGCTGCAGGGTGCAGACACAGGCCACATTGGAGGGATGGGCTCCTTGTGAGGGAGGCTGAGTGGCCTGGGACAGTTTCCTGATCCTGCTGATCTGCCTGCGCCCACCAGGATTACAGCCTCTGGAATCTCTCTCTACAGAAACCTCAGTGCAAAATGTGCCGGTCGTGCCCTGTGGTGACATCCTCTCGTCACCTGTTCCTGGATTTACCTAAGGTAAGTTAGTTCACTGCCCTCCTGCCCTTCAGGAGGCTAAGGCAGAGGCCTCAGCGCCTGCCTCTGCCTTAGCCTCACACACCGATAGCCAGCTGCTCTCACGTGGTTGGTTTGTTTCAATTTTTAGGTTTGTGCCACCATGCCCAGCTTTTTATTTTTTTGTTTCTACTTTTTATTTGTCTGTGTGTGTGTGTGGGTCCACATACATGAGTGTATGTGCCATGTGTGTGCAGGTACCCAAGGAAGACAGAAGAGGGCATCACTCTCCTGGAGCTGGAGTCACGGCAGTTGTGAGCCACCCAGTGTGGGTGCTGCAGACTGAACTCGAATCCTCTGAAGAGTGTTTTCATTTCCAGTAATCATTTTATATAGTTGGGGAACTCAGCTCATGGTAGAGTTTGTGTTTAGTGTGTCCAAGTCACTATATTCAATATACTGGGGAGCCGGGCGGTGGTGGCGCACGCCTTTAATCCCAGCACTTGGGAGGCAGAGGCAGGCGGATCTTTGTGAGTTCGAGGCCAGCCTGGTCTACAAAGCGAGTCCAGGACAGCCAGGGCTACACAGAGAAACCCTGTCTTGAAAAACCAAAAAAAAAAAAAAAAAAAAAAAAAAAAAAAAAAAAAAAAAAAAAAAACAATATACTGGGGAAAAGTTACACCTGGGGATTGTGGTGACTGAATGCTCTCAATCCCAGCACTTAGCACTAAAGAGGCTGAAGCAGGAGATAGGAGATGAATGAATTTAAAGCCAGCTTGGGCAACATAATACTAAGACCTGTATTTCAAAAATAATAAAACGAACATATAATTGTGATGAAACAGATTAAAGGTACAAGGTAAGTCCCAGGCCCACTTCCTAGATGTTTTTCCATACAGGGTCTCATAGTGTAGGCTGCACTTGAACTCCCGAAGCTGCTTCTTCTACATTCCACAAACTGGGGTTACAGATATACATAGAACCAGAGCTTTTTTTTTTTTTTTTTTTTTTTGATTTTTCGAGACAGGGTTTCTCTGAATATCTCTGGCTGTCCTGGACTCGCTTTGTAGACCAGGCTGGCCTCGAACTCACAAAGATCCGCCTGCCTCTGCCTCCCAAGTGCTGGGATTAAAGGCGTGTGCCACCACCGCCCGGCTGAACCAGAGCTTTTTAAAAAGGTATTTGGGCTGGAGAGATGGCTCAGTGGTTAAGTCACTGGCTGCTTTTCCCGAGGTCCTGAGTTCAATTCCCAGCAACCACTTGGTGGCTCACACCCATCCACAACATGATCTGATGCCCCCTTCTGGTTGCAGATGTTCATGCAGATAAAGCACTCATACATTAAATAAATCTTTTTTAAAAAAAGTATTTATTCCAGCACTCGGGAGGCAGAGGCAGACGGATCTCAGAGTTGAAGGATAGCCTGGGCTACAAAGTGAGTCCAGGACAGCCAAGGCTACATAGAGAAACCCTGTCTTGAAAAACCAAACAAACAAACAAAAAAAGGTATTTATTTTATGTGTGTGGGTGTTTGCCTGCATATGTACCAGTGTGGTAGAAGTTAGGTCTCTTTAGTGACGTTAGCAGGCGGTTCAGATCAGCATCTGGCAGCACGTAAGGGGAGCTTGACATTCCTTTGGTTTACTGATATGGACAAAGCCAGTTGTGGCCGGACGATATGCCCTGTTGAAGGGGCATGGCTAAGAAACTGCACAAATCGTGCACATGACGTCAGTTGATGAGAAGCAGCGAACTGCTGGACATCGAGAGAAATCTTGTGGACTCTCGAGACTGCCAAAGATCTCAAGATAATGTGATACATAAGCCAGAGAACTCCATGGGGTCGTTCTCTTCCTCCCGCTCTCACCGACTGAAGTCACGCTGAAGAAGCGCACAGCAAGGTACGCCATTAACAGAATTTAGACTCACAGAAGCACAGGCCTGGCATAAACCTGCTGAGAGTTTCTTGAAGGCATCAGTTTTGGGGCCCCAGAGTGCCTGAAAAGTGAGCGAGCCAAACGGAATTCAGAAGGTGCTTGGAGAGGCTTACGGCTGTGAGACTTGCCCAGGCCAAAGAGACCGTGGAGGAGAGTCTTAGCTGTGGAAAAGGCTGCCCTCAGTTTGGAGGTTGGAACAGACTGACTTTATAAACCGGCCATAATTTGGTGGCAAAAATAAACTGGCTTTGTGAACTGGCAAATTGAGGCCCAACTGACTTCACGTTTAAAAGATACTTGATGGGACTGCTGTGAACCAAATCATCCTCCATGGACCTATGCTAAGAATATTAATATCCGCCGGCATGGTGGTGCACACCTTTAACCCTAGCACTCGGGAGGCAGAAACAGGCAGATCTCTGTGAGTTCAAGGCCAGCCTGGTCTACAGAGTGAGTTCCAGAATGGCAAGAGATACACAGAGAAACCCTGTCTCAAAAAAAAAAAAAAAGTTAATATCCTTTTAAGAAAGTTAAAATAGTGTTAAGTGCTTTTATATAGGTATTAGAATTTTCTTAGGTATTAGATAGATAATAGATTATAGGTTTTAGGTTATAGGATTTAGGTATTTTATAGATGTTAAGTATTAATAAATATGTGTTTATAAATAAAAACTCTGTTACACATCAGTGCACCACATGCCTGCAGTGCCCTCAGAGCAGTTGCTCTCAGCTTGTGGGTTGCAGCCCCTTTGGGGTCCTGTGACCGTTTCATAGGGTCACATCCCAGATAACATGCATATCAGATGTTTATATCATGGTTCATACAGCAGCAAAGTATGTACTTCATACACTTATGAATTAGCAATGAAATAACTTTATAGTTGGGGTCACCACAACATGAGGAACTATTAAAGGGTCGCACCATTAGAAAGGTTGAGAACTACTGCCTTAGAGGAACTGAATTGGAATTAGAGTTTCATATGGTTATGAGCTGCCCAGTGGGTGCTGGGAACCAAACCCAGGTCCTTTGCAAGAGCAGCTAGTTCTGTTAACTACTAAGCTATTTCTCCAGCCCACCTAATCTTTCTTATTTCCCCAGCCCCTACCTAATCTTTCTTATTTATTTATTTTTGGGTTTTTTCGAGACGGTTCCTCTGTGTAGCCCTGGCTATCCTGAACTCACTCTGTAGACCAGGCTGGCCTTGAACTCACAGAGATCCACCTGCCTCTGCCTCCCTAGTGCTGGGATTATAGGCATGTGCCACCATGCCTGGCTATTTTTTTTCTTTTTTGATGGCCTTGTAATACTTAATTGTATGCATATACCTCAAACACCATATTTAGTCATCTAAACTGAGATTTTTTATTTTAATTTGTGGTTTGTATTTTATTTTTCAAGACAGGATTTCTTTGTGTAGCCCTGGCTGTCCTGGAAATCACTTAAGTCCAGGCTGGCTTCCAACTCAGAGATCCACCTGCCTCTGCCTCCTGAGTGCATCATTCCCCCTTCCCTTTCCTCCCTCCAGCTGCTCCCTTTCATGGCATTTTCTTTACTTGTTTTTATACATAAATATATATAAAGACCAAATCTCTGGATATGGTGTTGCATGTTTGTGATCCCAGCACTACAACAGTAGGAGGGGTAGGATTTGAAGTCCATCTTCTCCTACATAGTCAGTTTGAAACTACATCGATGAAAACCTGTCTTGAGATAGCTCACAGGGTAAAGACAGCTGCCACCAGTTCCTGGTACCACACAGTAGAAGGACAGAACTTGACCCTGGCCTCCATGTGTGCCAGGCCGTGTGTGAGCATGTGTACACAAATGCACATGAAAGAAGTAAAAATGCTAGGTCTCGAGTTGTGTCTGCTTCAGCACCCACAGGTTCCAGACCTTAAACTATTCTCTCACCTCTGCCTCATGAGGAGCCAGAATTATGAAAGTGCACTCAGTTTAGTTTCAATATTTTTTTTGTTTTGTTTTTCAAGACAGGGTTTTTCTTTGTAGCCCTGGCTGTCCTGGACTCACTCACTTTGTAGACCAGGCTGGCCTTGAACTCACAGAGATTTGCCTGCCTCTGCCTCCCAAGTGCTGGGATTAAAGGCGTGCGCCACCACAGCCTAGCTGTTAATGTTTGTTGAATAAGTTTGTTAATAATTCTTTTTTTTTCTTGTTTTTTGAGACAGGGTTTGTTAATAATTTCTTAGATGTCTCTGAAGTCATGAATCTTTTAATTTTAATTATGTATTACCAACTCTGCTTCACAAGATCTGATTAACTTACCTTGGTGCCAGTCATGTGTCATCCTTGTTTTTGTCACATCTCAGTTGGAAAAGCGACTGGAGGACTGGCTGGGGAAGACATTGCCAGGCAGTGACTGGACACCCAATGCCCGGTTTATTACACGTTCTTGGCTTCGAGATGGCCTCAAGCCACGGTGCATAACCAGAGACCTGAAATGGGGAACTCCTGTGCCCTTGGAAGGTTTTGAGGACAAGGTAAATACCTTTAACCTTCAGTCACGGTTTAGTATGTTCAGCCTCAGGATTGTGTTCATGGGCTAGCAGATTAAAAGGTTGATATTTCCTCTTAGCCTGAAACTTTGGGTTGGTTCCTGTTTGTTTCCCTCCAGGTATTTTATGTCTGGTTTGATGCCAATATTGGCTACCTGTCCATCACAGCCAACTATACAGACCAGTGGGAGAGATGGTGGAAGAATCCAGAACAAGTAAGTAAGCAGGTGTCAGCCTGTCTGCAGGCCCACGGTGTGTGGCTAGAGGTTGGTGCCTGGATCCATGCTTTGAAGGAAGTTTCGGGCAGTCTCTCTCTCTGTGCTCTCCCAGGTGGACCTGTACCAGTTCATGGCCAAAGACAACGTCCCGTTCCACAGCATAATCTTTCCTTGCTCAGCCCTCGGGGCTGAGGACAACTACACCTTACTCAGGCACCTCATTGCCACAGGTAGGTACTGCAGAGTACGCGTGGGCTGTTCTAGTGAGCGAGGCTTGTCGTGATACTTGGGAGAGCCTGGAGAGGTGCTGGTTCTTAGGTTAGGAGTTGTGACGAGATAGGAAATAATTAAAGCATAAGAATTCCGTCCAAAAGGGGGAAAACAGAAACTTGAAAGCCAAGATCTAAAGCTAAAACTAGTAGTTTAAACAAAGAGAAAGGCGAGAATGGGGGCATGGAACTCCTTGACCTGTGTTATCTGCTCAAGGAAAGATGATTTGGACACTCAATTGAGGGAAAGGGAAAGAGGTAGTGGGTGAGGGAGAGAAGGGCATGATCTGAATCCTTCTGTTTTGTTCAGAATACCTGAATTATGAGGATGGGAAATTCTCTAAGAGCCGAGGGGTAGGAGTGTTTGGAGACATGGCTCAGGATACAGGAATCCCTGCTGATATCTGGCGCTTTTACCTGCTATACATTCGGCCTGAGGGCCAGGACAGTGCCTTCTCCTGGACAGACATGCTGATTAAAAACAACTCTGAGCTGCTCAATAACCTGGGCAACTTCATCAACAGGTAGGAGGAATCGGTGGAGAGGCCCATCTAACATGAAGACCGATAAGTGGGTGGGGGCTGGTAGAAAGTTAGAGGAAGCTGTCACTATGGATTGGGGTTGGCTGCAGCACACACTAAGCTGTCTACCCCCCAGACAGGGTTTTTCTATGTAACGGCCCCAGCTGTCCTGGACTCACTCTGTAGACCAGGCTGGCCTTGAACTCACAGAGATCCGCCTGCCTCTGCCTCCCAAGTGCTGGGATTAAAGGTGTGCGCCACCACATCCTGTTCAGAACTCTTGAGTTTCATCCTCAACACACATGCACATGTGCTTCCTCGCCATGACTTAAGATTCTTCAGTCTGGACTTTTAACTCAGCCCTTAATCACATTTAGCAGCTTTTATTAGAATATTTGTTAGCTTATAACATACTTCAACTTGATAATTATTTTTTCTTTTCTTTTTTTGGTAGATAAAAGCATTTATTTTGACTTATAGTTCCAGACGGGTTAGAGTCTATCATGACAAGGGAGCATAGCTGCAGACAACAGGCAACTTGATAATTCTTAATCTTTCTAAAAATATATTGTCTAATTGCTTAACTCATTTATTTGCAGAATTACATTCTTAGGAGAGCGAGAGAATGTAGGATTTAACCTTTACTTCTAGTTTGAGGGGCCAAGAATTGTCAGGCTTGCATAGGAGTAATGCCATGAGAATGAAGTTGTCTGGCTGGCTGTTTTTTTTTTGTTTTTACATCTCTTACTGTGTTGGGCACATGGACAGTGTGCAGTGAACATATAACCTGAGCCAGCTCTTCTCCCGCCATGTGGTTTCCAGGCATTGAACTCAGGTCATCAGGCTTCCTGGCAGCCTTTACTAACTCCCTCATGAGCCACCTGCTGGCCCAAGCATGATGAAGTTTCTCTAAGAAAACTGGCTAGTAACTTTGTATTTTTTCCCCCCATCCCCAAGAGCTGGCATGTTTGTGTCTAAGTTTTTTGGGGGCTGTGTGCCTGAGATGGTGCTAACCCACGATGACAAGCGCCTGCTGGCCTACATCTCCTGGGAACTGCAGCACTACCACCAGCTGCTGGAAAAGGTTCGGTAAGTGACCTTCAGCTTAGTCGTGTCAGTGGTATGTTGGTGTCCTTGACAGTCCCATGGACTCTGCCTCCTCCTTTCCCAGGATCCGAGATGCCTTACGCAGTATCCTTTCCATATCTCGGCATGGCAACCAATATATTCAAGTGAATGAGCCCTGGAAACGGATTAAAGGCGACAAGGCAGACAGGTGTGTTCAGGAGCTAGGGCTGGCTATGGGAATTAAAGTGACTTGTTCTATCTCCTTGGTGGCCTTGACATCTCTCTTTCCTCAGGCAGCGGGCAGGCACAGTGACAGGCGTGGCCGTGAACATTGCTGCCTTGCTGTCTGTCACACTCCAACCTTACATGCCCACAGTCAGCTCCACTATCCAGACTCAGCTGCAGCTTCCACTTCCAGCCTGCCAAATCCTTGTCACAGACTTCATTTGTACCTTACCAGCGGGTCACCGGATTGGCACAGTATGTCTCATTAATGTTGGTGGGGCTGGCCACTTAAAACTGTTATTTTACAATGCTGCCTTTGCGGTAAGGTTAGGTGTAGGGGTCTACAGCTGTTCTCAAAAGCCTCCCCAACTCTGCGGTCGGGCTTCTTCTAAAAGGTTCTTGAAGTCAGCTTATGAGTACAGTACTATCTGTAAATCCTATTGCCGTTCATAGTGTTTGTGCCAGAAGCCAGGAAGTGGCACAGTATAGATATGATTGAAGAGACACCACGCTGACCTGGTGGTGGTGACGGCCTTTCTCTGACACTAGACGATAAGTACACACTGACCCTCTCTGTCCCCTTGGTGTCCATTTACTTCCCACTCCACTGAAGAGTCCCTGCTGCCTTTTGTGAACACTTCTGAAACTGACAGGCTTTTCTCTGTGTTACACCCTTATTTCTTGTAACACATCTGGGAATCTCTCAGTGTCAGAAAGGAGGGTGGGAAGGTTGTGTCTGTGGTGTGGGATTATCAGTGACTGATTCTGGCATTTGTTTCCACAGGTCAGTCCTTTGTTCCAAAAATTGGAAAATGAACAGATTGAAAATTTGAAGCAGCGATTCGGAGGGGGGCCAGGTGAGCAAGGCAGACTGTTCCCTCCCCAGCAAAAGCCTAAGCTCCCCAGGTAGTCTCACTCATGTCTTCCAACCTTTGGCCTTGCTGTTTCCTCACTTACTGTTTCTTTCCTGTCTTAGCTAGAAGAGTCCTTGGAGTTAAAGGTAACCATTCCCTCCGAGATGTTATGTAAACTGGATGCCACGGGGTATTTATGACAGCCAGTGATCACTGTACTGCTCTCCTCCAGGCCAAAGGATCCCCCAAGCCAGCAGCCGTAGAGGCAGTTACAACCGCAGGGCCACAGCAGACACAAGTGCTGATGGACGAGGTGATCAAACAGGTATGAAGCCCTGGGGAAGAGCTGAACCTCCACAGGCCCTTCTCAGTCTCACTGTTGTCTCCCCCTCACCCCCATTCTTAGGGCCACATAGTCCGGGAACTGAAAGCACAAAAGGCAGACACGAACCAGGTTGCTGCAGAGGTGGCTAAACTCTTGGATCTAAAAAGACAGTTGGCTCTGGCTGAGGGGAAACCCACTGAAATTCCTAAAGGCAAGAAGAGAAAGTGAGAGGTGCCCATAGGAAGTCACTTTACTGGGTATGGACAATAATAAAGAACATACAATGTATACACACAAGCCGAGACCCTTTCCCTTGCTCTGCCCTCAGTTCTCCCGACTCAACACGTGCAGTGAGGGTCACATCCTTGGCACTGGGACGACAGAGTTTGGTACGCTCCAGGGGAGATAGACAGGAGGTGACTCGGTTGGGGGATGATGCCAATTGCTCATGCCTGGTGTAGACTGACCATGCGGTCAATCAGTGCCCGGCGTGTGGTCTCCACCTCCCTGGTCAGGCGCTCAATCTCCTGCTTGAGCCGCTCATTCTCCTCAGCTAGCTGCGCCACCTTCCTCTCGTTCTCCTGTTCTTTGTCCTTCATGCGCTGTTTCCCAGCTCTGGCTGGGCACTGACCACTCTGTTTCCGTTTCCTAGTTGTTCCTTGATCTTCCTCTTCCTCCTGAGCCATAGAACTCTGGCTGGAATCTGGAGATCGAGGGCTTTGGGAGGTGCTTGTGACCTCTGCAGGCCCTGGCTCCTCAGTCAGCCAAGCCAGGGATGCTGGGTCAAGAGTAGTGAAGGTTTTTGATTCTTCCTTTAAGGATATGAAGGGGACATGGGTATTAGTTCAGGAGAGGCATACATACTCCCCAGTTTTGTGGGGTTCATTTTACTGTTGCTTCTCTTTTGAGGCAGGGTCTTCTGTAGGCTGGACTCAAACTCTAGCTTAGATGGGCCATGAGCTGAGCCTCTTGCCTAACTTCGGGAGTACTGGGATTACAGGTATGCACCACACACCTGCTTGCCTGTTTTAGGACTTGCATTCTCACTCACCTTGTTGTTTCCAGGGGATGAGATATAGGTACCCCCAATTTCATCTGAGGACAGGACCTCCTGCAGATCCTCATACCAAGCTTCCAGCTCCCAGCTGGATACTGTCTCAAAGGTAAAAGGCAGGGACTCAGCTGCCATGTCTGTAGTTGGACCTGGTTCTGGAAAAAAATACACAGGGTATAGGTTTCATTCACCACCACATTTGGCAAACTGATCTCATACCTGTTTTAACACAGAACTTAAATGTACTGGTCCTGCAGGTCACATGGGTGCGTGGGCTGTCAGTCTTTGAAAGCCACATTGTTAGGGGGTGGAGAACTAACTCCTACACTGGGTCCTCTGCCCTTCACATACTACATGAATGTTGAGATAGGGAGATGGCTGCCCCCAAGCCTCACAATGAGTCTGGCTCCTTCAGATTCACTTGGTAGGAGGAAAGAACTCTCAAAAGTTGTCCAGACCTTCACGTGCTCCAGCTCAAATAAATGTAGTTAAAAAACTAAAATCAGTAAATGCATTATTTAGTAATCTCTACTGTTTTGTTGCTCTGCATATGTTCACACAAGTGCATTGTCTAGGGGCCAGAGGCATCAGATCTCCCGGAGCTGGGGTTCCAAGCAGTTGTGAGCTATCTGATGTGGGCGCTGGAAACCCAATTCAGGTCTACTAGAAAAGCAATGAGTGTGCTTCACTGGTCAGCTTTCTCTCCAGCCTATTTACCTTTTTTTTTTTTTGAGACAGGGTTTCACTGTTTAGCTCTGCCTGTCCTGGAATTCGCTCTGTAGACCGGGCTGCCCTTGAGCTCATAGAGCTCTGAGTGCCTCTGCCTCCTGAGTGCTGGGACTAAAGGCCTCTGCCACTACAACTGATGGGCCTTGTTTATATGCTGGTTAATAAGCATACTACCAAACTACACTCCCAGTCTAGCCTGAAAACACATTTCTTTTCCTACGATGTATTTTATTGTCTGCATATGTATGTGTTAGTGCCTGCATGTATATTTGTGTGCTGTGTGTGTACCTTGTGGACATGGAGGCTACAAGAGGGGATGAGTTTCCGGGAACTAGATGGTTTTGAGCTTCATTAGGTGAATTGAACCCAGGTCCTCTGCAAGAGCTCTTAACCATTCAGCCATCTCTCCAGCTCCCAAGAACAAACTTTTTTTTTTTTTGGGGGGGGCGGTATTTTAAGACAGGGTTTCTCTGTATAGGCTTGGTTATCCTGGAACTCACTCTGTAGACCAGTATGGTCTCAAACTCACAGATGTACCTACCTCTGCCTCCTAAATGCTGGGACTAAAAGCTAGCACCACCACACCCAGCAGAACACACCTTTTATTGAGGTAGGGATTTACTATACATATATATTTTTTACATATACATTGTTCTGTCTGAAGCCCAGAAGAAGGCACCAAATTTCATTATAGATGGTTGTGAGCCACCATGTGGGTGCTGGGAATTGAACTCAGGACCTCTGGAAGAACAGTCAGTGCTCTTAACCTCTGAGCCATCGCTCCAGCCCCTATAGTAAAAATATTTAACTCGGGAACACTACTAGCCGGGGCAATTACCAGGCCATCTGTGCCTTTTGTTGTGTGGGAAGCTTGGGCAAAAGGTCCTTTGGGTCTAACTTTGGTGTGGACTAAGAATGGGAACGACAAACCAATTGCCATTTTTGAGGCTGACTTTGAGGGCCAGCTTTCAATTGGAAAGTGCTCTAAAAATAATTATGGGGTCAGAGAAAGACATGGTCTGACTGCAGAAGCTTGTCAGATCCAGCCCTCATCTAACTCCCACTCAGCACAGCAACATGAGCAACATTAGGAGCTGACTTTTACACAGGGTTGGCTAAGGTTACCTGCTTTCAGGTGTGGTGATGGATGAAGATACACTTCCTTCTGGAACACTGTGGAGAAATGGAAGAAACATTAGTTTACCTCCAGCCTCCTACTGGTCCTTCTCTAGTTCATGTATCTTTGCTATCCCACCCTGGGGGCGGGGTTTCTCTGTGAGGCCCTGGTGTCCTGGAACTCAACTCTGTAGACCATGCTGTAGTTCCTTTCTTGTAACACACACACAAGCACACACATGTGTGTGTCCCTGAAGCCAATTCCAAAGACAGGGGCAATCATGACTTTATTTTTAGTTGCTGACATTTGTGGTCCTGATTACATAATAGCAAAAACCTCAGATCTGCCAGAGTGAGCACTAAGCTACAGGGAAGGGAGAATGCAGCAGCTCTTGCATAAACTCCATTCCCACACTGGCAGCCTTAGGGTAGACCTGCCCTGGGACCTCCCAATGTTGTCTAGTGGCCATCTCCTTTGGAATGCCTAGTAGGCATTCAGATTACATTTAGAGACAGTCTCCTGACCTTTTCTTTCCAAGGTTGTATCATTCTGACTCTAGGTGCTTACATCCAGAAAAGTCCTTCACACTTCGTCTCACACCACAGCTCAGTCTACAGCACTGTCAACTAAGACATTCTTTAAAAGTCTCTAAAACCCAAGGGTTTCTCACTATTACATTATTCCCAAATGTAACTCAAATTACCATACCTTTCTTTCCCTAAATCATTTTGGAAGCCTCCCTGATATCTCCCATTTCTTTTCTTTTCTTTTTTTTGTTTTTTTTCTGGGTTTCTCTGTGTATCCCTGGCTGTCCTGGAACTCACTCTGTAGATCAGGCTGGCCTCGAAATCAAAGATCTGCCTGCCCTTGCCTCCTGAGTGCTGGGACTGAAGGCGTGCACCACCTCACTCAGTTTGTTTTTTTTTTTTGAGATAGGGTCTTACTATGTAGCTCTGGCTGTGCTAAAACTCACCTTGTAGACTAGGCTGGCTTTGAATTCAGAGATCTGCCTGCCTCTAGAGAGCTGGGATTAAAGGCCTTTGCCACTATGCCCACCTGAGATCTCCCATTTCTATTCTTGATTTTTATTGTTTTATTTTTATGGCTGGGGGGCTGACCCTAGTCCTCTACATACTAGGAAAGCAGTCACCATTGAGCTACATCCTCAATCCTTTATTTTTGTATCCATTTATTTTGAGCCAGGGTCTCACTATGTAGCCCTTGCTGGCCTGGAACTCCGAGATCTGCCTGCCCTGACTCTGAGTGATGGAATTAAATGCATGGGCCATGACACTAGGCCTTCCCCAACCCTTTCATTTAAGTCGTTCCTCTGCTCAGACCCTCCAGGGCTTCCTGTTTGATGACTGTTAGAGACTAACTCCTAAGGATGGTTTGCAAGGGTCCACAAGATCTGTGGCTTGAGTTCTCATGCACCACCCTCTACTGTCTTCCCAAAGATACCAGACATGTTCTATCTTAGCCCCTCTGGTTTGGCTCTTCCATTTTATCTGCTTGGCTCACAAGCTTGCCTTCTTTGGATCTTTCATGCAAAATACCAGTGAGGTGATTCCTGACATGACAAAAACAAAACCTCTAGCCACCATCCTGAGCACTCCATTCTCTCCCCTGCTTTTGTTTTTTCCCCTTTTGCTCTTTACTGAAATATAAGCTGTATTAAGAGCAGTTTTATCTTCTGCTCCCAAAACTCCCTTAAAAAGCTCTGCACACAGTAGGTGCTTATTAGGCATTTGTTAGGAATGAGTGGAAAAGCCCCTCCTCCAATTCCCCTTATAGGGAAGGAGAGCTAAGCCCAGAAGCAGAGCTGAGCTGCCTGTCTCTGGAGACTGGAGATGCAATATTGCCCTGAGTGTTTCTCTGCAGGGCTGTCCTCCAGGGAGAACTCCCTTGGTCTTCCAGTGTTTGGGACCTGGCTTTCATCAGCAGTGGTGCCCCAGGCCAGAGGGTGCAGAGACAAACAGTGGGCTGGCCTGATGCAATGGTTACAGAGATTAGAAGGGAGACAGGACTGAGGAAAGAAGCACACATCTATCCTGAGAGAAGCACAAGGCCCTGGAGAAATCCCAAACAAGTTCCCACAGTTAGAGATTCAGGCTGCTCTCTTGTACGGAAACCCAGAAACCTCTGGGGAAACGGGGAAAACCCATCTATGCTCCTCCCACTAGCGCCGCCACTCGCAAAGATCTCTGTCTTAGGGTTCTCTTGAACTTTAGAGTCAGCTATTAGAGTGGCCATGTTCGCCCCGAAGGCGCTTCAGCTTAAGAGATTTGGAGGGAATGAGGCCAGTGGAGAAGAGGTGGAAACAGCCAGAGCCCCCGACGTGGGGGTGTGTCCTGCTGCCTCGCCTTTCCTGGGAACTGACCAGGCCAGAGATGGCCCGCAGTGCGCAATACAGAGAAGGAATTTCCCAAAAGGACGAACTTGAGGCAGGGGAATGGTGGTGCAATTGCCCATAGGAAGAGGGAGCCGGTAAGCACCACTCCAGAGTCAGGGATTCCCCGCTTTCACCCCTCCCTCGGTCCACAAGCTCACTGTGGAAGGGGTGGGGCTACATCCTCAAGAGCAGTCGCCCCCAACGTTATGGAATAGCTATGCTGGCGAGGACGGGAAGGTAAGGGTAGATGGGGTCAGTACTTGCCTCTCTCCTCAGGTTCCGGCTTTTATTTTGGCTGTGTCGCTGCCACCCGCTCATCTTCAACATGATATACTCGACGTATTAGACTCAAGCTACTGACCTCTGGCGCGCAGCGCGAGGATCTTTTATGCTGGCCTTCCCCTCCTCCTAGGGGCCGGGTCAAGGAGTCCACCAATCATAAAGCGGCACGCTGGCACTGGCCCCGCCTCACCCTTCACATCCGCCACTCAGGAGTGGCGCGGCCCCGCCCCCATCGCGCCCTCTGGCTGGAGAGTCTACGTTGTCTCGGACCCGGAAGTGGCTTTGGGTCACGCGGCTTCGCGGAGGAGGTGAGTCATGCGCGCGCGCCGAGGAGAGCGCGGCGGGGGGAGGGCGGGAATGATGCAATGTTTGGCAACCGGTGTCTGCGCGCGCACGCGCAGGGGACATCGACGGTGGTGGGAGGTGCGGGAAGTGGGGGAGAGAGAAAAGAGGGCGGAGCGCTAGCTCCCGGTATCCAACGGCCCCAACGGCTGTCCTTCCTGAACTTGTCTGCCCAGGAGCTGCTGTTCTACTCACCTCCCATCACCTTTAACTTACTCCTTCATTTTCCCTGACCCCTCCAAGCTAATGGGAACCGAGGCTCTTGAACCTCTTTAAAGTTTCCATTTGTCCGCCTGGATTGGCATCTCGAGTCTTTTTAAAGAGATCTACTCCTCTTTTAGCCTATCGCTTCCCAAAGGCTGAGGTACTGGCATTCCCTTGGTAGTCCACCGCTTCTCTCAGAAATGCACCTTTGACGTTTGTTTCTGAATCGTCCATTGCATGCCAGAATTTCTGCCTCCTACTTACCGCAGCCCTGCTCTGTGTGATGCGCCTGTGCCCTTCACTAAGCCCAGTACCCACACCTTTCCTTCTCCAAGATAGCAAGCCCCGTGACTCCTGCTGAGGGGCTGGGCTCTGGCCTCTAGGTGTCTGGGCTCATGACCTATAGTAGAGGCTGGGACGCTCATGCACTTGAGCGCATGCTTGCCCTGGACTTGGTTATCAGAGGGAACACAGATGCTAGCTTAATTTGTAAGTTAGAGAACGAGAGGCAAAGGCAAAAAGAGCGGTATGGAGGCGACGTGAACAAAAGTTTAAAAAAAATTGCAAAATGTGTTGCGTGCCATGAAAACAGGGGCCATGTGGTGGCCTCTTACAGTAGGTCATACGCTCAGAGGGGCAAGCCAGAGTTAGTCTAAGTGTAAACCATGCCAGGACCGGCTGCTATCGAGGGTGTGACAGTGACAGGTCCCTGGCCAGACTGCTCCTTTGCTCCAGACCTTCACTTCCCTTCTGTTAGTGGAGGTGGGGGTGGGCTGAACCAGATGGTCTCTCCTGGCCTAAAGACAGACCAGGTTGTCAGTGACAGGCCGAGGTCATGTGACTTGACAGGCCGAGGTCGTGTTGTGACATGTTGACCTGGAGAGGCGGGTCAAGTCTCGGCACACAGCCCGGGAAGCCTTGGGGGCGGGGCAGGGCAAGTCGCGACTTTCATCTTTTAGGGCTGGCCCCTCCCGGACCTGGCATTCCTGGCTCTCCCAACAGATTGTGGCTTCGGAAGGGGCCCCTCCCGAGGGAGGACTGGGATTGGCCACCAGTGGCCTGGGAAGAGGCCCAGATCCTTCCGCGGCGGGCGGGGGGGGGCCGCGTGGGGTGTTTGTTCTCTTGGGGATTAATGGGGGGTTGTGGGGGAGGGGTAGGCGCGCTCCCGCATGCGCACTGCGTCCCCTCCTGTTGGCTCGCTGCTGTCCGCTGGGCGGGGGCCCGGCCCCGCCCCTCTCCCGTCCGGGCAGCGGCGGCGGCGGCGGCGGCTGTGGCGGCGGCGGCAGCAGCGACGGCGGCGGGGGTAGCAGCCTGCGCGGTGCCTTCTGGGAACGGAATCCCCAGGGCTGCCCCTGGCCCCTATGGCGCATGCGCGGGAGGCCGCTCGGTGATCCGCGGCGGCGGCGGCGCTTCCTGCTAAGACCGGCCGGGGCCGTACCGGAGGCTCGGGCTCCACCGACCCACCTCCCACCCCCTCCCACTCACCCTCTGGGCCGCGACTGCGCAGGGCGGGGCCAGCCGAACCATGGGCCGCGGTGAGTGCGGGGCCCGGCCCCCCCGCCCCTCCCCCTCCCTTCTCTCTCCTCCCCTTCGGTCCCTACCCTCTGCCCCCTCCGCGTCCTCCCGGCCCCTTTCCCCGGCCCCTTCCACAGTCCCCCCACCCTCACCTGCCCCCGCCGTTTCTCCCCCTCAGTGCCTGACTTGTGCCTTCCTGACCTCCCTCCCTCCAGTGCTTCGCCCACCCTCCGCCCGCCCTCTCCCCAAGTTCCTTCCTACTTCGTGCGCCTGCCTTCCCCTCCTCCCCAAGCTGAAGGAAGCAGTCTGGGTGACAGGGCGCCTTGTTATGAGAGGGAAAGTTTGGAAGCCGGCAGTGTGCGCTGGGAGCGATGGTGAGGTTGGTGAGGATACTTGCAGGTTTAAGGGTCGTCCCTACGAGTCAGAGAATACTTCTAGTTGCTTATTGGAAGCCAGTGGAAGACTGTGAGTCCTCTTTCCGTCGCCTTGAGAGGACCAGAAGCTTCTCAGGCTCCTGGAGGAAGACAGCGCTCTGCTTCTAGACTCTCTGGAGTCCAAATGAATTAGATCCGGGATTGTCTGATGGAGCGGGCATGGGGGCATTTCTGCTGGTACCACCTTGCCAGGCAGTTGGGCAATTGCTTGGTGACCTGTGGGGCAATCTGTACTTTTTATATGATCTTCCTGGGGGAGGGAACAGCAGTGGGCAGACACTGGGAAACTTCCTAGTGGCCTGGCATTATGGGAATTTGACCACACTCCTTGTGGAAGTCTTCTGTCCCTAGACAAAGGAAACTAGCCTTTTATACGTCAAGAAATTAGGGTATGATTTTGTGGTCCTTAGGAGTGGACATGATGAACTCCTCTGGTCCCTAGGGACTGGGCTTGGAGAGGATGTCTGTGGACATAGTCCTTATAGGTCATGTTGTTTATGGACCTTTCTGTGAGTGTTCTGGGCTTTGGTGTTTCTTGAGTTAGGTAGGTTCTTGAGAGGCCCTTCTCTTTCCTTGTGTTGCAGGTGTGGGCTAAGCTGGTGGCCCCGGCTGTAGACTGGATCCCACGATGTTTGCAGAGATGTTCAGGTAGTCATGGTGGTATGGCAGAGGGTTCCTTCTCCCCAGGTCTCTGAGGGTCTCCCTTTGCCACTCAGGAAGCTTGGCTGTCCTTGGGTCTCCCACCACTTTGCCCAGCCTGCCTTAACCCTCCTAGTGCCCACATGGATGTCTATGTTAACAGGCGCAAGGGAGCTGATTCCACACAATGAATGGGGGCAATGAGAGCAGTGGAGCAGACAGAGCTGGGGGCCCTGTGGCCACGCCTGTCCCCATTGGTTGGCAGCGCTGTGTGCGAGAAGGTGCTGTGTTCTATGTCAGGTATGGCTTTCAGAGACCCCCGAGACACCTTTACCCCTCCTCTCAAGACTTCCGCTGGCACCTTGTTGCTCTGCACTGTTCTTCAGCTTTTCGCTTTCTTTATCTCTGGGTCTTTGTTTCTTCTCACATCCCTTGTGCCCGTGGCCTTCCCAGGAAAGCATTTTACTGTCCTTTAGGTAGTGTCTCCAGATTGGCTGTCAGTTAACCTTGTACCTGTGACCCTATTCGTTCCCAGCCCAAGTGGCACAGAGCTGTCCTCTTTGGAGCAAACCCGGAGCTACCTCCTTAGCGATGGGACCTGCAAGTGCGGTCTGGAGTGTCCACTCAATGTCCCCAAGGTCAGAGTTCTGCGGGTGCCAGTGACCACAGGCATAAGCTTTAGTCTTAATGCAAATTACTGACCATGGAGCCTTAAGATTCCAACCCCTCAGCGTCCCTGCCCATGCCTTCTACCTTACAGGTTTTCAACTTTGACCCTTTGGCCCCGGTGACCCCGGGTGGGGCTGGGGTGGGGCCTGCATCAGAGGAGGATATGACCAAGCTGTGCAACCACCGGCGGAAAGCTGTTGCCATGGCAACTCTGTACCGCAGCATGGAGACCACCTGCTCACACTCTTCTCCTGGTGAGAATTTCTTGCCACTTTAGAGAAGACTGGGGAAACCTGAGGGCCTGGAAGGTGGATGGTGCATGAGCTGTATGAGAAGGCACAGGGTGGAGTCAGTGGGGACTTGTGGGAGCTGGAACTGGAGAAGACAACATTCATGGTAGGCCCCACAAGCTGACCCTTCGTTTCTCATTTATTGCAGGAGAGGGAGCAAGCCCCCAAGTGTTCCACACTGTGTCCCCAGGGCCCCCCTCTGTCTGCCCTTCCTGTCGAGTTCCTCCTACAACTCCACTTAACGGGGGTCCTGGCTCAGTTCCCCAGGCCTTCCCTGCTCTAACAGGCCCTGCAGGGCTCTTCCCACCTGTCCGGCTTCCTGATCCTGTTCCCTCTGCGGGCAGCAGCAACCCTTGTTTCCTCCCGAGAGGCAATGCTCCCTCTCCAGCCCCACCTCCCCCACCTGCTATCAGCCTCAACGCCCCCTCATACAGCTGGGGAGCTTCCCTCCGGTCCAGCCTGGTGCCCTCTGACCTGGGCTCCCCCCCCAGCCCCTCATGCCTCCTCTTCACCACCTTCAGACTCTCCTCTCTTCCACTGTAGTGATGCCTTAACACCTCCTCCCCTGCCCCCAAGCAATAATCTCCCTGGTCCACCTGGTCCCTCTGGTCCTGCCACTCAGCCACCAGTGTCTTCAGCCACTATGCACCTGCCCTTGGTCCTGGGGTCCTTGGGAGGGGCCCCCACAGTGGAGGGGCCTGGGGCACCCCCACTCCTTGCTAGCAGCCTACTCTCTGCAGCAGCCAAGGCCCAGCACCCCCCACTGCCCCGTCCCCGCACTTTACAGGGCCCAAGGCCCCGTGCCCAGGCACCCTCAGCTTCCCACTCCTCATCACCCCGTCCCTCTCAGCGTCGTCCTCGACGGCCCCCAACTGTCTTGCGGTTGCTAGAAGGAGGAGGCCCTCAAACCCCTAGAAGGAGTCGTCCTCGGGCCCCTGCTCCTGTGCCCCAGCCCTTTCCTCTCCCAGAGCCACCCCAGCCTGTTCTCCCTTCTGTGCTGTCCCTACTGGGACTCCCCACCCCTGGCCCTTCCCACTCTGATGGAAGCTTTAACCTTTTGGGGTCAGATGCACACCTTCCTCCTCCCCCAACCCTCTCCTCAGGGAGCCCTCCCCAGCCCAGGCACCCCATTCAGCCCTCTCTGCCTGGGACTACCAGTGGCAGCCTCAGCAGTGTGCCAGGTATGAGTGTTCCGGGGCATCTGTCTGTGCAGTCATCCAGGGCATTGTGGGGAAGTCTAGAGAGCTCTTGGGTGGTTTTGGTTTGTGCCAGAGGTGGGTCCTGTGGGTGCTAGAAGAGGGCTTCCCCCTGAGCCATCTCTGTTCTCTCTTACAGGTGCCCCTGCCCCCCCCAGCTGCCTCCAAAGCCCCCGTAGTCCTCAGCCCTGTGCTTCAAAGCCCGTCCGATGGGCTGGGGACGGGGGCAGGCCCAGCCTGCCCTCTGCCTCCCTTGACTGCTGGGGAGGCTTTTCCTTTCCCCAGTCCTGAGCAGGGCCTGGCACTTGGTGGGGCTGGCTTCCCAGGGATGCTGGGGGCCTTGCCTCTCCCTCTGAGTCTGGGACAGCCTCCACCTTCTCCATTACTTAGCCACAGTTTATTTGGTGTGCTGGCTGGGGGAGGTCAACCTCCCCCTGAGCCCTTGCTACCCCCTCCAGGGGGACCTGGCCCCCCCCTTAGCCCCAAGCGAGCCCGAAGGGCCTTCGCTTTTGGTGGCTTCTTTGCTTTCACCACCCCCTTCGGACCTCCTCCCCCCTCCTTCTGCACCCCCTAGCAATCTCCTTGCCTCTTTTCTGCCCCTGTTGGCCCTGGGCCCCACAGCTGGGGATGGGGAAGGATCTGCAGAGGGAGCCGGGGGTCCAAGTGGGGAGCCATTTTCAGGTTTGGGAGACCTGCCCCCCCTACTATTCCCCCCACTTTCAGCCCCCCCCACCCTCATAGCTTTAAATTCTGCGCTGCTGGCTGCCAGCCTGGATCCCTCCTCGGGGACACCCCCCCCAGGTAAGGCCTTGGGTATGACCTGGTGGGGCAGAATGAGAGGTCAGTGAGAGGTCAACCAGGATGGAGCTCTTCCTGGGGCCCTGGGGAGACTTAGCCTTGGCTGGGGTAGGTAGGGCAGGTGAGAAGGGAGCCCTGCATACCGCTCGGGTCTCAGGCAGCTACTGCATGTTAAGGTGCTGAAGCCTGTGTGACACTTCACATATCTTTAATTTTTCTCCCTAGCCCTGTGTCCTGAGTGCCCCCCAACCTGGACCACCTACCTCCAGTGTCACCACGGCAACTACTGACCTGGGGGCCTCTCTGGGCAAGGCCCCCTCCAACTCAGGGAGACCCCCCCCAACTTCTTAGCCCTCTGCTGAGTGCCAGCCTGCTGGGTGAGTGGTATGAAACAAGCAGTTAAAATTGGGAAGAAACTCTCCAACCGTTGGGCAAACCTGAAGAGATTGTGGGGTCAGCTCAGTTTGTCCAGGGAGAGTCCCTGACTATAACTTCTCAACAGGTGATCTGTCCTCACTGACCAGCAGCCCTGGGACCCTCCCCAGCCTGCTGCAGCCTCCTGGCTCTCTTCTTTCCAGCCAGTTAGGACTGCAGCTCCTCCCTGGGGGGGGAGCGCCTCCCTCCCTATCAGGGGCTTCTAGCCCCCTGGCCTGCCTGCTACAGAGTCTCCAGGTGAGAATGTGGGTCGGTCTGTCAGGAAGAAAATATTTCCTAACACTGGGAAGGTTTTCTGGGCACAGAGGACTGTGGCTGAAACGAAGTTGTCTTTGCCAGCAGATCCCTCCAGAGCATCCAGATGCCCCCTGTCTGCCCCCTGAGAGCCCTGCCTCAGCCCTCGAACCGGAGCCTGCCCGGCCTCCCCTCAGTGCCTTAGCCCCACCCCATGGTTCTCCTGACCCCTCAGTCCCTGAGCTGCTCACTGGGAGGGGGTCAGGGAAACGGGGCCGGAGGGGAGGAGGGGGACTTAGGGGCATTAACGGTGAGACCAGGCCGGGCAGAGGCCGAAAGCCTGGCAGCCGCCGAGAGCCTAGCCGACTGGCCCTCAAGTGGGGGACACGTGGTGGCTTCAATGGACAAATGGAACGGTCCCCAAGAAGGACCCACCACTGGCAGCAAAATGGGGAGCTAGCTGAAGGGGGTGCTGAGCCCAAGGATCCACCCCTTCCTGGGCCCCATTCTGAGGACCTTAAGGTAAGTGTGGCAATGTGAGGTTCAGGCTCCAGGCTCTAGTGCATGTTTCTCATTTTCCCGTGTACACTGTCCATCTTTCCTCAGGTGCCCCCGGGGACAGTCAGAAAGTCTCGTCGTGGCCGGAGGAGAAAATACAAGTGAGTGTGAGGTCTACCCCTGTGCCACCTATTTGTTGGGACTATGGAAATGTCCACAGTCACTTGGTGTCGTCTGTCTTCTGTGGTGTTGGGGATTAGACCCAGGGCCTTGTTGCATGTGAGGCCAAGTAGTCTACCATTGTGCTGTGTGTACCCTGGCCCCAAGTAGTGGCTTGTTATTCAGAAATGGCTGACACTTGGATATATATAAACAAGGATACTGTGCCTTTACTATCCAAATGTAGAAAGTCTCTCACCCAGCCTTCTGAAATTCACCTGGTGCTTGCGAGCTGTTCCTGATCATCTGTGCCCTTATTGCAGCCCTGCCCGGAACAGCAGCAGCTCCCGCCAGGACGTTCCTTTGGAACCCAGCCCCACAACCCGAGTAAGCATGGGCTTGGATGGGTGTGCGGGTGAGCGGCAAATGAGGAGGCCAGCCAAGACGGCAAGAAAGACTTGGGGAGAAAGACTCCTGTTACCTTAGCTAACATCACTTCTTTCAACTTCTCTTGTATAGGCGGCTGTCCCTCTGCCTCCCCGGGCCCGCCCTGGACGTCCTGCCAAAAATAAGAGGAGGAAACTGGCCCCATAGCAGCCGCACCTGGAGCTAGAGTCTGACCCTGATGGGGAGAGCTGAGTGCTGAGCCTTGGGAGCCCCTGCCAGCCACATGCACCTGTGGACAGTGGGTGGGGGCTGTGCTCCCCACTCAGAGCACAAATGCCATCCCTCCCCTACAAATCCCATCCTGAGCCATTGCAGGGGGTAGGGAAGCTCCCCCCTCCCCCCCTAAAGCCATGTCACTGAAGAGGCCTGGGGGGGGTATATGGTCCTCTCCCCATCAGGCGCTAAGGGGAATAACCCCTTCCCCGGGTCTTTTATTTGTTTAAGTTATTTTTGCACAAATGACTCTTTTATATTTAATTCGACTTCATTGCCTCCCTTCTTAAAGCCAGCAGGCTCAGTTTACAAGCCTGTGAGCTACCGCTGGCTGCTGCCCTCCTTCCCAGTGAAAGGTACACAGCAATAAGCATCATGCGGCTTCCCTCTGCCTCTGGCTCAGGGTGCTCAAAGCACAGGTCCCTCTCAGCCTGTCCCCAGGTCTGAAACACATGGCCTCATTTCACAGTGTAGCCAGCTTCCCTCTGCTTCCCTCTGGGATCTCAAGGGGGAAGGGGGCAAAGAGGCCGTTTTGGCTCTCCCCTCCCACACACTACACTGCCCCTTCTCCCCATCAAAAACGCTCAGACGTTGTGATGATGCGACTGAGGAATATGCAACGTGGTCCAACTGGAGCGGCCAGCGTGACCAGCTGTCCAGGGGCTGCCTCCTGCCTTTTTTTGTAAAGACAAGACCCTTGGGAGTTTTAATTCTGTTTTATACTTGCCCTGTGGGGCCTCCACTGCTTTTCTATGGGAGACACTCTTAATTTAACAGATGAGAATATTTTGAAACTCTGGCTCTGGCTCTGTACTCATTTTTTACTTAGTTCTTTGGTAAGAACAGACTACAGCTGAAATAGTCTCATAATGGTGTGGCGTACACTGTTGGGCCCTGCATGTCTCTGTCGCCTCCAAGACCCAGGAAACACAGCAGAGGCTACAGGGTACAACAGCATTTAATGGTCAGAAACAGCTGTACAGTACTATAATCAGCCACAGAGCTGTGATGGGGGAACAGGGTCAGTCCTCCCCCACACCAGGCAAAGCAGTTACTGGGCGTGAGCTGGCATGTGGCTGGGCCTGAGGGAAGACTCCCATCACAGCCTCCAGCTACCATACTGCATCAGGGAACGGATATACACCCCACATGCAGGAAGAACCCTTGCCTTTTGTCAGTGCAATGTGCGATGAAGGGGAAACCCTGTGGAAGCCTCTGACAAAGTGGGGGCAAGGGTTACCCTCGCTCTCCAGTGCCCAGCACGGTTCACTTTCCCAGGTGCTTCATCCGCTTGTCAATGCTGGCAAAATTCCCCTCAACTGTGGCCAAGTTTTCACGCATAGTTGTCTGCACCTACAAAGAGAACAGAAGTGTTTTTGGTCGGTCCAGGTGACCACCAGAAGACATTCTTTAAAGGAAAAAGAAATGGAGTGCCTAAGATACATCTCAGTAGAGTGCTTGACCAGCAAGCATAAAGCCCTAGGTTCAATCCCTAGTCCCACATAAGCCAGGCATGGTGGCACACACCTTTAGTCTTAGCACTTGGTAAGTTAAGAGTCCAGCCTGATCTACAGGATGAATTCCGAGACAGACCCTTCTGTCTTGGGGAGGGTGAGAAGCAAGGCCATAGTTTGAGGCCAACATGGGATAAGTGAAAATTTTCCTTCAAAGAACATGGCCAGGTGTGGTGGTGCACAGCTTTAATTCCAGCATTCAGGAGGTAGAGACAGGTGGATCTCTGAGTTCAAGGCCAGCATAGTCTACAAATCGAGTCAAGGACAGCCAGGGCTCTATTACACAGAGAAACTTCATCTTGAAAAACAAAAAAACCCAGAAACACAGCTTTGGGTCTCTGGTTTTGAGAGAGGTGGGTGGATGGAGGAAATGTTTGTAGCAGCAGTTCCCAAGTGCTATGGACTCAGGTCAGGGTCCGACTCACCCTGCCTTCAGAAGTATTCACTTATTTTATGAGAGGACAGGTAACAAGACTTTGATGAAATGAAGTTTTCACTGGTTCAGAATTTTAGAAAGTGGAAAAATATACCAAATACTTCTTTGTTTTAAAAAGTATTTTATGTACATTTATGCTTTGTCTGAATGTGTATCCTGTGAAGGTGTCAGACAGTTGTGAGCCACCATGTGGGGGCTGGCAATCGAACCTGGTCCTCTGGAAAAGCAGCCAGTGCTCTTAATCAATGAACCATCTCTCCAGCCCATACTTTTCTTTTGTTAAACATCACTGTGGGAATAAATAAAAACAGGCTGCTGGCTGGAGAGAGCTCACCAAGTAAAAGCACTGCCTGGGGACCTAGGCTCAGTTCTCAGCACCCACATGGTGGCCGACAACCATCTGAAACCAGTTCCAGGGGATCTGATGCCCTCTCTTGGCCTCCACAGGCACCAGGCACATACATTATGCACCTATGTGCATGGAGGAAAAACACTCATACGTATAAAATTAAATCTTAAAAACAAAAAAGAGAGATTACAGTGAATGTGTTCACTGTGCAAACATTAGGACCTGAATACAGACCCCTAGTGCCTATGTAAAAATGTGCGCAAGGGGCTGGAGAGACACAGCTCAGAGGTTGAGAGTACTGGCTTCTCTTCCAGATGTCCCAGGTTCAATTACCAGAACTCACATGACAGTTCAGAGCAATCTTTAACTCCAGTCCCATGGAATCTGACACCCCTTTCTGGCTCCATTAGGCACTAGGCACATGTATGGTGCACAAACATACATGCAGGTAAGACACCTATACACATAAAAAAAAAGTGGGCACAATGGTATTTATTTGTAACTCCAGTGTCCCCATGTGTATAAGTATATACTGGAGGCAAGGAGACCTAGAGCACTCTAAGCCTAATTAGAAAAATGAGTTCCAGAAATTTCTGTAAGAGGCTATGTCTTAATAAGGTAAAACGGGGCTGGAGAGATGGCTCAGAGGTTAAGGGCACTGACTGCTCTTCCAGAGGTCCTGAGTTCAATTCCCAGCACCCACATGGTGGCTCACAACCATCTATAATGAGATCTGGTGCCCTCTTCTGACCTGCAGGGGTACATGCAGGCAGAACACTGTATATGTAAAAATAAATAAATCTTTTTTTTTTTTTTTTTGGTTTTTCGAGACAGGGTTTCTCTGAATATCTCTGGCTGTCCTGGACTCGCTTTGTAGACCAGGCTGGCCTCGAACTCACAAAGATCCGCCTGCCTCTGCCTCCCAAGTGCTGGGATTAAAGGCGTGCGCCACCACCGCCCGGCTTAAATAAATAAATCTTAAAAAAAAAAATAATAAGGTGAAGCCTGGAGAGATGGTTCAAGGGTTAGGAGCACATAACGCTCTTGCACAGGACTCGAGTTCAGTTCCCAGCACCCATTTTAGGCAGCTCACAACTTCCTAAAGTCCAGCTCCAAAAGAATCCAGTGTGAATACCAGGCTAGTTAGGGGTATCTAGCAAGACCGGTTTCAAAAGAGGTCAAACATGGTAGCACATTCCTGTAATCTCAGCACTTGGGAGGAAGGAGGAGGACAGCCACAAATTTGGGGCCAGCCTGGTCTACCAAACAAGTTTCAGATCAGACAGACACACTGAGATTTTGTCCGACATCCCCACTTCTACTGGAAAAAAAAAAAAAGTCCAAGGTTAGAGAGAAAAAGGTTAACCAGGTTGGGCACAAAGGTCCTACAATTATGAAAACAGAATGGATATCAAGGCCTAAGAAAGACAAACCCCTCTTACGTTGGGTTGGAGGTGAGTGGCGAGAGAATGAAGACACACACCTGAGTCAGGAGCATGGAGTTATCCTTAAGAGAACTAGCGATCATCTGTTGGGTAGTGTCCAGGTGTGTCAGCAGCTGACCAAACTGTGTAGCTACAAGAAAAGTGACGAGAGGCATGGCTGAGCTCAGAGCCCACGGTGAGAGGGAGGGCCGAGGGGCCCAGAGAGCCCCATGGTGAGAGGAAGGGCCCCAGGGACCCAGAGACCACCTCACACCTTGTTCATGCAGCTGCTTGATGGTGACCAGTCTCTGCACCAGCTCGGGGAGGGTGGAGGCGATGGGGCTCCAACGATGTATGGTTTCATAAAGCTGGTTCACCTGGAAGAACACGACAGGCCACAGACTGGGGACAGGACCCACTGGGCAGAGGGAAAGTACTGCCCTAACTCTGTCAACTAGTAAGACCCAAGACTGGAATGTCCTTAACCACTCCGAGGGGGAGCCTGGGGGAGCACAACAGACAGAAAGACCTGGAGAGTCCCCCTGACCTTGCTCTGTGTGTCTGCATCCTCCACGGAGGCTTTGTGCTTGGCAATCTCATTCACCTTTCCCAGGACGCTCTGAAAGTAAGGGTGTTAGGGTGTTGGACATCCAGAGCAGGGCTTGTAACGTCCCAGCTACTTAGACTCCGAGTGGTACTTCACGTAATACCTGTAGTCGAGCCTCTACTTGGTCCAGAACTGCAAGGTCCAGGGAGCTCACTTTGGCCTGCAACAGCTCTACTGTTTCCTAGAGGGTTGGGGAAGGGTTAGGACAAGTGTCACCAAGAAAAGAATCGAACTAGACAAAGGTCTTTCCTATTTCACTGGAGTTAATATCACTATAGACCCAAAAGTCACTTTCGTAAGTAATTCATTCTCATAGCCCTCTGTCAGCCAAACATTTCAGCTCCTTCCATACTCACCCTGAGGCAGGCTCCTTGTAGGCCTGCAGAAAGGGGGTTCTGGAGGGAAATGGAGGGAAGAACTCAGTAATCTTCAAACATCCCAAGAAAATTACCTTCTTCCCTAGCTCCAGCTTCTAGTTGCAACCCCCCAGCTGACCCCTCACAGACTGTGAACCTGAGTCCTGCCGACCAGGGCAGGGCAGCAGCTGACCTGAGCATCCTGCTCATAGCGGACAGCGGCCTCCAGCTCTGTCAGGCGCTTCTCGAGTTCTGCAACCTGTGGAGAAGGAATGAGGTTTGCCACCCTGCACTCCCACTCCAAGGCTCCTTCCCTGCAACACATCCCTAGCCACAAGCTTCTACTTAAATTCAGAGTAGATGGACCACTTGGGAGGTAGCGGCAGGAGGATCTGGAGTTCAGAGCCAGCCTAAGCTACATCCTGAGTTGAAAGCTAATCTATGCTACATAAGACCCTGCCTCAAAAAACAGATATACAAGGAAACACCGACAGTGAGACATCAAGAGGAACCAAAAGCTTCCCAGCACTCTCCTCTCTCCCCAGGCCTGATCCTTCAAAGAGACCCAGGGAAACCCAAAGGCCACACCCCTGTCTCCCAACCTAGGCTACCTTCATACTTACTTTGGCAGCTTGTGAGAACTTGTCCTGCTCAGGACGAGAGTGTAGTTCGTAAGTGACAAGGCTGCCGTCTAAGGGGGGCCCACCTGTGGTCTTTCCCCCTGGACCACCTTTGCTGCTCTTTGTGGCTTCCAGCTGCAGCAGTAAGCGCCTGAGTCAAGAGCACAAGTGATAATGTCATGACCCGAAGGATGAGGGCTACTTAAACCCCTCTTCTGTCTTATAACTCTCATTCAAGAATGGCTAGGCGCACACCTTTAATCCTAGCACTCGGGAGGCAGAGGCAGGCGGATCTCTGTGAGTTCAAGGCCAGCCTGGCCTACAGTGAGTCCAGGATAGTGAGGTATACACAGAGAGAAACCTTGTCTTGAAAAGCCAAAAAAAACAAAAAAAAAAGAAAGAAAGGAAGAATGGCTAGGCTGCCTTCCTACTTAGTGCCGAGTCCCGCTCAGCCATGATTTTTCTTCTAAGGAAGGTAACTCACTTGGCCAGGGCTCCGTCTGGGTCAGTGAGGTTGATTGCAGCGTCTGGTCCCAGCAGTTTCTCCAGGTGGGAAGCAACCAGCTGCTGCTTCAGAGCGGCCAGCTGTTTAGCGAGCACCACAGGGGTGAGCTTCTCCTCAGTGGCCGACTCCTTCACTGTCATCTGACCAGAGAAGTTGTCAGGAGTGAGGATGGCAGGAAAGAAACAAGAAAAGAGACCAATACCCTCAAGGAAAGCTTTGGCCAGATAACTGTATTTATTTTACGTATATGGGTGCTGTGACTGAATGCATGCCTGTGGACCACGGGCATGTAGCGACCATGGGGGCATCAGATCCCCTGGGAACAGAGTTACAGATGGTTACGAGGCCCTAAGTGGGTGCTGGGAATAGAACCTGGATTCTGCCACACCACCCCCAGGATAGATTTTACAACAGCAGTCTGAATTTAACAGCATTTAATACAGATTTGTTTGGGAGGCAAAGGCAGGTGAATCTCTCTGAGTTCTAGGTGAGCCTGGACAACCAGGGCTGTTACACAGAGAAACCTTGTCTCAAAAAACCAAAAAAAAAAAAAAAAAAAAACCCATATATATATACATATATATATATATATATATATATGTCTCAGCAACTCTGAAACCTCACAGCCCAGGGATGCTTCTTTTCCTGCTTGGAGCTCCTTTGCTACAAAGGCCTAGTGGAGCTAGGGAGAAGCCAGTGTTATGGTTACCTTGATTTTCTCAACCTCGGCTGTGAGCTCTTGGACTTCATGCAGTAGTCTCTGGTATTTCTGCTGCGGTGTTTCCTTCACTCCCAGACCCTCTCCCAGCTAGAGAGCAAGCACAGAAGGTGACGTTACCTCTCCCATTAGAGGGAGCCTTAGGACTTAATCCCGATCTTGGACCCACATCATAAGGTGCCCCTCCAACACCTGGATTCTCGGTGCCTCTGTACAAAGGAGGAGAGCCAGAGGCCTGGAGGCTGCAGAACAGCAGCAGGGTGCTCTTGGGCGTGCTCTGCCCCGGCTACATAGACTCAGAGTGAGCCGCACCCCTCAGGCTCAGCAGCCAGGAGCACTGGCTGCCCTCACAGAGGACCTGCCTTCAGGCCCCAGCACCACAGGCTGGCTCACAGCCATCTGTAACCCTGCAGGAGCCATTGCTTTCCTCTGGTCTCTCTAGACATCAGGGACACACATGATGCACATACATACATACAGGCAAACACTCATATGCATAAAATAAGTAAACCTTAAAAAAAACAGCCGGGTGTGATGTCCCACACCTTTAATCCCAGCACTCTGGAGGTGAAGGCAGGCGGATCTGTGTGAGTTCAAGGCCAGCCTGGTCTACACAGTGAGTCCAGGACAGCCAGGGCTACACAGAGAAACCCTGTCTCAAAAAAACAAAACAAAACAAAAACAAAAACTAATAATAATAAAACTAAAAATCAAAAACAAGAAAAAAATTAAAACAAAAAAAGAAACAAAAGCCAAAACTTAACATTCCTCACTCCCCACTACAGGACATGTCCACCTCCCCATGTCCATCCTCACTCCCTGCTACAGGACATGTCCACCTCCCCATATCCATCCTCAGACCCACTACAGGACATGTCCACCTCCCCATGCCCATCAACACACACAACAAACCATCTCATAGTCTCCAGACTCATATCCTGTCCTCTTGGTTTTTCCAATGCGATCTGAGAAATCTGCCAAGAAAAAAAAAAAAAGACTACTGAGTGGGCGTCTAGGCCCAGTGCAGTCACAGACCTAGGCAGCTCTGTGGGCTCTTATCAGAAGGCTCCACAAGGCGCGCATTCTCAGAGCACAAGCCACAGAGTCCCCAGGACAGGACATGGCTTATGCTTGCTCCCTAGGTTCCCACCCAGCTTCCAGCCCAGTCTCACCAAGTCCCTTTGTCCCCACTCTCTTGTCCTTGAACTTGTCATAAGCAGCATTGGGATTGACAATGATGTGCTCCACACTTGTGCTGGTCAGCTCCTCCTGAGGGAACAGGGAGTTCAAGCCAGGGGACACCCCACTTCCACCTTAGCATTTCTCCTATACCATAATGACCCTAAAGGGCTAAGATACTGGGCCCTATTTTTCCAAGGGGAAAGAAAAGTGGTTCCATTCTAAGCTGCCCACCCAGGCTCCATCTAGGAAAGACACAGTTCCTGGTAAAGCTGGAGCCTCGGTAGTATAAATATTAACACCCTGATTTAGCTAGGAACAGAGGCAGCTAACCTCCCCACCCACTCTGTACATAAGCCTCCCCTCCCTCAACCCCTCCCAGTTATCTGGCACACACCACAAACTCAGGGCAAGAAACCAACCTGACCTCTCTTAACCTATCCCTCCCAAAAGTAAACCTCCTTTCCTGGCTGAACAAGTCCATTTAGAGCTGACTCCCATCCTTGCTGGAGGAGAGGAAGGAAGACAGACAGCAAGGCCAATACTCTGAGTGTAAAATGGCAGATTTAATCTTGTGGAAGGTAAGATATCAGCTCTTAGATGTGAGAGGCGGGCTGGAGAGGTGGCTCAGAGGTTAAGAGCACTGGCTGTTCTTCCCAAGATCCTGAGTTCAATTCCCAGCAACCACATGGTGGCTCACAGCCATCTACATTGAGATCTGCCCGGGCATATATGTAGAGCAAATACTGTATACATAATAAATAAATAAATAATGTTAAAAAAAAATGTGAGAGGCTTGGTAGAGGGTGTGTTTAGAACCCTGGTTTCTGGGCTACTGTGGGGCCAGATAGTTCAGGGGATAGGGAAAAGCAGCAAGGGCCCATTGGGTTGTTTTTTAAGGGACACCATACAAGTAATAAAACAGCTGCTTCCCAGGAGCACCTTGGGCAAGAGCCACACATACAACCCTCGGCAGAGAAGTGTGGCCTCTTCTGTGACCCTCTACTGTACCAAAGCGCACATGGAGACATGGCAGAGAGGAAATGCTGTATCCTAGAAGTGAGGCAGAGGTCCCTCCTTACACATCATCAGCCTTGTTCCTCAACAGTTACTTCAAGACACATGTCCCCTTCCGACCAGGGAAAGCCACTCTAGTGCTTGAAGGAGGGAGGAGCCTAGGAGTGCTACCTTGTTAAGGGTTGACAGCTCCCCATTGCACAGAAGGAAGGCAAGGCCAGCCCTCAGTCTTGAAGCTAGGTAAATGACTCTCAGCTCTGCTTGCAGAGTCACTTAGAAAAGGTTTCTCTCTCTCTCTTTCTTTCTCAGAAAAGAAAAAGGAAAGGCCTAGGCCCATCTCTTAGGCACTGATTTAATTGTCCTGGGATAAGGTTAACTAGCTACCCAGGCAATCCTATCTGCATCCAAGACAGAACCTCTGCCTGTGTGTGGGTATGTGGGAGGCAGGGTGGAGAAACAGGACAGGAGGCCCCATCCTCCACCTCTACTTAGTCACAGAGGGAATCAGAGCAGGTGGCAGCTCTAGAGACTGCGGACAAGGGTGATAAGAAAGCAGCCACTTCCTTTTCCACCTTTTCTTCAGGCAGCTGGTAGGCAAAGGGAAAAGGAAAGGGCTCAGTGGCCCATGTGTAGGTCTTGGGGAGAAGAGACATCTGAACTCCCATCACCCTCTTTCTTTCAGAAGTCCCCACTTGCCAAGCAGCTGTGTGTGGCTTCTGGTCTCAAAACTGTCTGCGGACACCAGGTCAAGAAAGGCAAGCACCTTCTGTGAAGCTGGCTCCTGCAAACAGTTTCTCTCCACAAAAGCCAACAAGGTAGTCCCTTTTTAGACAAGCATAGAGGCACATGCATACAATCCCAGCACCCAATCCCAGAGGCACATGCGTGCAATCCCAGCACCCAATCCCAGAGGCACATGCGTGCAATCCCATCACCCAATCCCAACTAGACTAAAGAACAGTATAGCAAGACCCTGTCTCAAAAAATAAAAACAACACTAGGTGGTGGTGGGTGGCGCACGCCTTTAATAACAGCCCTCTGGAGGCAGGTGGATTTCTTTGAATTCAAGGCCAGCCTGGTCTACATAGTTCCAGGACAGTCAGAACTACATAGTGAGACCCTGTCTCAAAATATATATTACAAGCAGGGCCTGGTGGCTCACACTGCAATCCTGGTACTTGGGAGGCTCAGGCAGAGGGATCATTGCAAGTCTGAAGTCAGCCTGATCTTCACCATGAGTTCTGGGCCAGTCACAAAATAAGACTTTGATCAAAAGCCCAAAAACCAGACAAAAAATTTCTTTAAAAGAAGACGGCCAGATATGGCAGCACACACTTTTAATCCCAGCACCCAGGAGGACTCCAATCCAGGAGGACTCCAATCCCAGCTAGACTAGAGAATGGTACAGCAAGACCTTGTGTCAAAAAACAAAAATAACAGTGGTGGCGCATGCCTTTAATCCCTGTCCCCAGGAGGCAAAAGCAGGTTGGATCTCTTTGAGTTCCAGGTCAGGGTCAGGCTGGTCCACATAGTGAGATCTCATCTTAAAAAGGGAAAAAAAAAAAAAAAAAAAAAAAGAGGGATGAAAGGTTGGATGTAACTCAATGGTAGAATGGTGAGCTAGCATGCTTAAGCCCTGAGCTTGACCGTTGGTAACACACACACACACACACACACACACACACACACACACACACACACAGAAGAAAGAAAAAGGCATGGGAGGTATAACCTGAAGAATAAGAAGTCAAGTCATAGCCACACCCATTAAACCCTTACAGACAGATGCTCCATAAGGGGACCCTCCTTTCTGATTTCTGTTCTTAAGTAGGGAAAGACAGGAGCAGCAAATGATCAATACTGAGGAGAAGCTCATGGCTCTGAGCGCTGTCTTGCTGTAGAGCAAGGCCTGAGCCATTGAGGAGAAGCTCATGGTTCTGAGCGCTGTCTTGCTGTAGAGCAAGGCCTGAGCCAGAAGGGCTACCCCATGCTGCATCTTCTCAGCATCTCCCCTGAGCAGTGGCCCCAGGAGGGCAGGTGGGTCATGCTGCACATGCTGGTCTTCAGATGGCACCCAGTCCACCGTCATCTCAAAGATCTACCACGCCACTACAGCGACTCGTGAGTGCTGGGTGTGGGGCTGACCAGGAAGGAGAAAGATTTAGTAGAGACAAAAGGACAGAGAACAACTGCCCCTCACAGCACACCCCTTTAAAGCAGACGAAAGGTTGGGCTTCTTACCAGCTCCTTGTGGTTTCCCCAGAGGTGAGAAAATCAAGAGTTAAAAGGAAAGGGTGTGGGGGAATAGGGATGAGGGAGGGAAAAAAAAAGACAAAATTGTTATTAGCAAATTGTCACATGCACCACCTGACAGTCTTCAAGCGCTGCACCACAGGGCCCCCCAGGGGAGCTTAGCAAAATTTGGGGGCCAAGGATTCTAGCTGAGGTCAGAATATGTCCCAAGAGAAGGAAGACCACGAGACCCTTTTCTCTCGGGTGAAGATGTCATGGAGCTTTGGCATTAGCAGCAGTTGTGGAATTGTTTCGACATGAGGAGCTGGATGTTCCAAGCTGGTGGTAGAGAAGGCTCAAAGGAAGGGAGGCTATGGAAATGGCCAGAAGTGATGCAGAGAAGGTGCAGGTTCTGAGGGCTCATAACTTTCAAGGGGGAATTTCTCCGACTAGCTCAAATGGCTGAAGTCTGCTTTCTCTGGTTGGATGGTTGGTAATTCACCCTGCTACAAGCTCTGAATGACGCAGGGTGATTCTGTCACCGTACGACAGCACAAGCACTCACTCAGAGGACCCCACGAGCTACAGCTACCAGCCTACGGGAAGAACACACTTTCTCAAGCTGATCACAAGACTCACAGAGTGGGGCACGGAGCAGGATGAGTGGACTTCAAACAAGTCTGACTTTAGTCCAGGCCTCAGAGACAAGGCTTTGTTTCCAAGCAAGACTGGTGGCCTAAGCACTGCTAGGAAGGGAACTCCAATGTGGGCTCTGCCCTGCTAGCCCTGTTGATGGGTGGGTGGAAGAGTGGAGGGAGACTGCCATTGTATGTACAGAAAACCCACAGTGAGGGTGAGGGGCAGATGTGTGTGAGTCCTTCCTAATAGCTCTTCTAGATGCACTAGACAAATCCAGAATCCAGCCCAGCCATGGCTCCTCTTATTTTAGCCTCTCTTTTACCCACATTTGAAATGACTCCAGGTCCTATGATGTCACTGTACACAAGTGGGCATAGACACCCACAGGTGAACACATGCACACACACAAGAGAAACAGAGGTAAAGGCCTGTTTCTGACTTGGTCTCACCAAGCTAAAAGAAGCTTGGGAGAAACTTACGGAGAAGGAGCGAGACAAGGGTCATAAAGTTAAGTTTAAAATAAGAGGGGGCCGGGCGGTGGTGGCGCACGCCTTTAATCCCAGCACTTGGGAGGCAGAGGCAGGCGGATCTCTGTGAGTTCGAGGCCAGCCTGGTCTACAAAGCGAGTCCAGGACAGCCAGGGCTGTTATACAGAGAAACCCTGTCTTGAAAAACCAAAAAAAAAAAAAAATAAAATAAAATAAGAGGGAAGGGATAAAAACCAAACCAACCAACCAACCATAAAACAAAATAAGGATGAACAGTAAAGACAGTATACACCAAGTCTATGCTAAGAGGAGGTTGAGGGATGATGAGGGTTACAGCCTGATTCCTATCATATGGAGTACTAACAGTTACCACAGAAATTTAATATACCATAGAAGATCAGAACCTCTAAGAGCTCTCTCTGGGTACCAGCTGACCTTGTACATGGCTCCCACCCCCTCTCCTCCCTCCCATTAATGGTTGTTTGGCTAAGTGGCTCTGTCTCAGAGAAAAAGACCTGAGGGTCTAAATCAGACAGGGTGGGTGACCACTTTGCTGAGGCTGTTCAGGCTCTATGCCAATACTGCAGCCAGGGGGACTTCAGAACCATGGTGACAAAGAATATGGAGAGAGAGCTGTGGAATAAAACTGTCTTGGGTGGGCCAACATAATGCTGACAATCCATCCATTTCTAAAAGAGGAATACAGAAACAGAAAGACTCAGAAAGCACAAGTAATCCAAATTATTATCCTAAAATTGCATATATCACCATCTTCCACCCCGATTTTCTTAAAGGCTTCCCATTGGAGAATATTAAAGTAGGGCTTTCTCTTCCAATAATCCACTAACAACTAGGACGTAGAGGTGGGTGTCTGGCTTTCCCCTTTGTTCGCCACCATCTTTGGAATGGCTACAGACCAGCCCATAAAGATCTCCCCTTGCCACCTCTTCCACGTCTACACCCTTACATTTAAACGCCTCCATGTTTCTACTCCCTCCTTCATTCCACAGTTTTATTCTGCAGACCTCACAAGGTGAAGAGACAATGGCTTCACAATGATTCGTGCAGCATAGCTGTGTTTCTAAACTCTGATTAATGATCTTTAAACATAAGGCCAGCAAGCCCCAAACAGGGACTCATTGGGATTTGAAACAATGAGCTACAAGGACTGCAAAGTGGCCGAGCATTGCATGCAAGAGGGCACATGAACAAAACATGCAGAAAAGAAGCATTGAATGGCCTTACTTGTGCAAACTAGTGTCCAGGCAGGGTGTGAGGAGGGAGGGGAAGCATTGGGAAAACCTGGGTAAGTCAGTGCACCAACAGTCGACGGGCACAGTCAAGCATACTTACTCTGTGGCTTCTAAACTGAGGGGAAACCTCAGTCAGGTTTGTCATTTGGGGCAAGGAGAAGGGACGTGCCTCAATTGGGGGCCCCACCAACTCGACTCAGATATCTTCCTACAAGGCCTTGGGAGTCCTGCTCTCCTGGGGTGTTCTTAACTTTCTCTGCTTAAGCTGTGAGCACAGTGCTTTAGGGACCCAAGGCAGGCTGTGGGCCACGGGAGGGCATTCCGCTTAGGAAGTAGCCTTAAAAAGGAGACCCTCTAAGGAGTCATTGTTTCAACCAGCCTAGGAGTGGCTGAAAAGCGCCCATATGTGAAGGCAAGGGCTGCTAGCCCTTGCTGTTTTCCCACCCATTCCTGTTGTAAAATAGTTTACTTTCTCTTAAAAGTGTCTTAAAGGAATAGAAGAAAAATTAGGATCATCTGGAAAAAAACAAACAAACCAAATCTCCTATTTCTTTCCTGTCCCACCCTTCCCACTATGGGAATCAAAATACTTTAATGTCGAAGTTAAACTAGCAACTAAGGTCTAAAGAACATTATTTCCTTCCACGGTCTTTTTTTTTTTTTTTTTTTTTTTTGGTGGTAGAGAAATCAGAAGTGAAAGACACTGAAGGGCCATTCAACTTGACAGCCCTTTAAATTAACACCTGGAAGCCAGGAGTGGTGGCGAATACCTTTAATCCTAGCACTTGGCCAGCCTAGACTACCTAGGGAGTTCTAGGCCACACAAGGTGACATAATGAGATCCTGTCTAATAAAATACAAAATAAATTAACATTTGCAGGCTCCCAAAAGTATTTACAACTGGCCTTACTGGTTGTCTTCCAAAAAGAGAAATGAGTGGTAGGCACAGGTGGGGGACTTTTTTACTACACAGCCTTTCCCCGCTCATCTATGTATGACTTAATCTAAAAACAAATAAAACTAAAGTTGGAAACAATGTGGAGATTACAGCCATGACTGAAGACCTCATGGTTCAGCCATGGGAGACGAGAAGTGGGCAGGCTTCCCGCCAGCACCCAGGCCTCAGAGCCACAATGTTTCTGTGAGGCTGGTGAGGCCTACAACGCCAGCGCTCAGGTTGCACATCTGAGTCAGTGTTACGGGCAGCAGGGCCGTTATGCAGCTGACTTCCCGAAAGCTGCCTTCCTAAGGCCCATGGGGACATGAAGGGGGGACAAGAAGGGGGCCAGGGACATTAGCTGACATCAGGAACAACTTAGCCCAGGCCCCTGATGCTGCAGGTCCTGCACATCCCCTCCTCCCTAACAGGTTAGCCGAGCCATGGCGGCGAGAGCAGCTCCCAGGGGCCCTCACTGAAGCTTCCTTTGTAATATGTTGGATGAAACTAACTCTCTGGTGTCCTCCCTCCATGGTCACTAGCTGCTACATCAACAGACTGCTCAGGCTCGGTGAGGACAAACGGCCAATCAGAGCTTTATATTCAGGCTCCATCATGCCTATAACGGGCACCGTCTTCCTTTTATTAAGAGCTACCTCTGAACCTCCCAAGAGAGCATGACGATGCATTTGTTTGGAAACAGGGCTGGGGTGACATTGTCCATTTGCATCACAGTAAGTGACAAAGGACAGAGTTTTTCTCTCTCTCTGCAAGCTTGATAGTTCATAGGCAGAGGTTCGGAGGCATGTTTGAATTAGTGTAGTACAGGAATTCTTCATCATACACTCTCCTACTCTATGTGGTCAGACTTAACTAAGACACCTTTCAAGTGACAGGTTCACATCCAGGCACTTGGGCAATGCCACCATCTGTATTACCTCCAGACACTAAAGCTTGGGGAAGAGGGAGAAGTAGGCTGACATGCCAGCAGATACAGAAGCCACAAGGAGCACACTGCTGAGGAGGGACAGGGGAGTTATTCCCTACAATGTAGGAAGCACCTCCACGTGGAAAAACAGAATTAAGGGATAGTGAGTACACCAAGCCATATTATTATAAGCCAGCAACCAACATTCCTCAGAACCAACCAGCCCCAGAGACATGGCCCTGGACTAACAGACACACATACTGGGCCTGCTGACAATGTCCCCATGACTTCTGGCCACGCCTTCACTGACACCTCATAGCATCAGTGTGAGCGCAGTTCTGCTTTCTTTAGAAATAATGAGACACAATATATAAAGCCATTGCTGGACCTCTGTCCCCACAGCACTGTACTCATTTCTGTTTATTCACTTTGGGCTTTTTCTTATGTTACCTACATGTATTCTAACTCTTCCCTGTATCTCCTGTATGCATCCTAACTGTCACATGAGCCCAGGGGTCCTGAGGGGCAAGGGGCATCTCTTCCTCTGCACTGGGCAAAAACCAAAACAGAATGAACATACTCTGCTAAGTGATGCTAAATGATTCCCTTCCTGGTTCAAGCGTTCCCCCACCGGTTAATCAGAGCTCATGTAGCAGACCTAATACATTACCACCATCTTTTCTCTGCTGATTACAAGATTTATGTTTTTCCTCAAAAAAAAAAATTTTTTTTTTTTGAGACAGGATTTCTCTGTATAACAGCACTGGCTGTCCTGGAACTCCCTTTGTAGACCAGGCTGGCCTTAAACTCAAAGAGATCCGCCTGACTCTGCCTCCCAAGTGCTGGGATTAAAGGTGTGCGCCACCACGCCTGGCCCTCAAAATTATTTTGGTCTGACCAGGACTCTTATTGTTTTGAAGTCTCCAAGTCATTCCCTTACACCTCGCCTAATGGCTACTATGGTTCAAATTCAACTTCTTGGGTAAATACTAATAATATACCTTATAAAACAAAAAGGACTACTTGACCCTCAAGCAATTTATTAAAGTTCAAGCTTTATAACTCAATGCCCAGGTTAGGACCTAGGGGCCTAATTAATCCCTAGTTCAGAATGTAACTGTTTTGAGATTGATAGTTCAACTGTATTTCACACTTGGGCTTTCCTAGCAGGTTTGTTAGTTGTAATCTCACTGGCTTGACTCTCCTGGCACTGGTCATTGGTGGCTTGCCTGCTCAGCAAGGCCTTCGAAAGCCCAGGGTCCTACACACCACCCAGTCTGGGGTTGGCATACCCACTTACTGTTGTGGCTTGCCAGAGAAGGAAAAGGACGTGTATCTGGGGGCTAGAGGTCAGAGTCCAGAGGGACCCTGAGACAGCACAGAGTCTTACCGCATCAAACTCTGCTTGATCGTCCTCAGGTAGGTCGCTGGTTTCATAAACATCTGGCTCGTTCCTGGCCTGCAGGGAAAAGTGGTGACCACCCCGTATCACTACCCGGCATTCACCCCCATATCCCACTTCCTTTGAACCAGCAAAACCAGACTGTGAGTCAAGGATTCCATCGGTCCTCCACTTCCCCTGCCAACAGTATGTCAGTTCCCATATCTCAGTGGGATGAGCACAGAGACAAACTGGGACGTGGGATAAATGACCAGTGTGAAAAGAAAGACAGACGTTAGCCTGGACGTGGCGGAGAGACCAGCCCTTGGCAATTATTTTGTTCTCATCAGGTGAGGGTTCCTTGCGTTAGGCCTTGGATGGACATCCCTCCATGCTACAAGGGTTGAGAGTGTGACTCGGGACCTTGGACCAATCCCCCAACCCTGAGAATGCAGACCCGGCAGCACAATCGGACGGTAAATGCCGGCTTGTGCACGAGGAGCAGGCAGAGCCCCCCACTGGCACAAGGATTCTGCAACAGTAACCTCTTCCCTGGCAAGATGAAGGCCTAATGAGTATGGCTGGAGTAAGGATGCGGGGGTGGGCAACCGGGAAATTTGGGGCGACAAGGTCAGTGTTGACATGGATGGTACAGACACTCGGGTACAAGTGGTAAGCACCCGGAGACGATTTCTGGGCGGAGAAACCGGCTACTGCCAGAAAGGCGGCCCAGCGCGGAGTCCAATGCCCCGGCCCAGTCGGGTCTGGAGTCCAGAAGGTGCTGCAGCCGTCGGAGGGCGAGCGGCGGTAACCCTGGGGGCGGAGGAGGGGCTGCAGGAGGGAGGGGTCGCGGGCTGGCTTCTGTTGGGGGTCCTCGGGAGTCGGGGGCGCGGTCTGGGGAACCGGGCCCGGCCAAGTACTCACAATGCCGGGGAGGTCGGCGTATTTAGGGTCCGCCATGGCGGCGGCGAGGCGGGGCTTGGGGACCGAAGCCTCGGCAGAGCCGGGGCCGGTGATCGGGTGGGGGAGCTGGGTCCGGGTCCCCCGGCTAAGGCGACGGTAAAGGGAGCGGCGGAGGAGCAGGAAGTCTCGCGACAGGAGCAGGCCGGCTAAGGGTACGGCCAGAGTCGCGAGGACAGCCGGCTACCACACCCCTGGACAGGCTGGGATTGGTGCGAGCGGCGAAGAATGAGGTAATGGCGAGGAGACGCCGTCTAGCATTTTGGGAAATGTAGTTCTGGTCCTTTGGTGCTTGCGCTGGGAGCGACAGGTGCACACCGTTAGGGAGCCGGTTCATATAATTTATTTTCTTTCATTTTTAATGGGCTGTGAAAGGAATTTCGTAATTCCTGTTTTAGAAGACCTAGAAATTGACCAGATGAAATCACACAGCTCGCCACGTTGTGAACAACAGCAAGATTTAGTAAAAATGTAAGGAATAGAAAAGTGTACCCGTCTTTTCAGGTTAAAGCGGCTGGACAAAATAGAGGGCCCCTAGTTAAATTTTAATTTCAGGAGCTGGAGAGATGTCTCAACTGTTAAGAGCACTCTCTGCTCTTGAAGAAACCTGGGTTCAATTCCCAGCAACCATTTATAATTCCAGTACCAGGTGATCCAATGCCCTCTTCTGGCCTCTGACGCACCAGACACACATGGTACACAGACATACACGCAGGCAAAACACCCATACACATAAAATAAATAACAGTAATGATTTTAAAGGTTAACTGTCAGATAAACAACTAACAGTTTTTAGCATAAGCATGTTTCTTATTATATTGTGATATACATATAATCTGAAATTCAGGTTTATCTGGATATGCTATTTTTGGCTTTTTGGGTTTTGTTTTTCCTCCCAAAAGCTGGAGATCTTAAATGGAAAAGCAATGACTCACAGTCTGACTGATGGTTATCACTTCATTAATAGTTTCCAGAAATTAGGAGGACAGAATTTACACAAGGTCTCAAACTGTAGCCTAGGGTGGCCTGAAACTCACTTTTCAGTGATCAGGATTGAATTCAGGGCCGTTTGTATAGTAAATCCCTGCCTTACTATAAGGGCATTTGTATCCAGGATGACAACAAACCTTTCTATTGGATAGACATAGGATAGCTTACTGTTTTCACTTTGCCAAGTAAATACATGACAACAGAAACCCCAATTTAGCCAGGCTTGGTGGCGCACGCCTTTAATCCCAGCACTCAGGAGTCAGGAACAGGCAGATCTCTGTGAGTTCGAGGCCAGCCTGGTCTACAAAGTGAGTCTAGGATATACAGAGAAACTGCATCTTGAAAAACAAGAAAGAAAGAAAGAAAGCCCAATTTAATTTTATTGAATTTGTTTATTTGTGAGTGGTGTGTGTGTGTGCATGAGTGTGGTGGTCAGAGATCAACTGTTATTAATCTGTTTTCTCTTCCCACCATGGGGGTCCTGGGATCAAACTCAGGTCATGGTTTATTGGCAAACCCCTTTACCTGCCGAGCCATCTCACTGACCCATTTTTAAAACAAAAAGAAAGGCTGGGTGTGGTGGCATGTGATCTTCATCACTTCAGGGCCAGCCTGGTCTATATAGTGAGTTCCAGGACAGCTGGAACTGTCTACAGAGAGAGACCCTGTCTCACAACAACAAAAGAGAAGAAGGATGAGGAGGGGTGGGGGACAAATAGAACACCTACTATGTATTATTGCTGTCATTACCCAGGAGTGAAGTGAAAAGACACACTCAGATAAAAGTTCTCAACCTAGCCATGGTGGTGCCCACATATATTCCCAGCACTTGGGAGGCTGAGTCAGGAAGAATGCAAGAACAGGCTAGCCTGAACTATGGAGGGAGACCAGCGCCCCCCTCCCACTCCCATCTCAAAAATTAAAATAAAAGAAAGTTGAAAATTAACTGACACAGCTGTATAAAAACCTCGTTGGAGGGGTGTGTGCATACCTCCTGTGCTTTTTGTCTCTGACCGGTAACCAGTGGGCCTCTATGGACTGGCACTTTGAAGCAACTTTACTAAGGTGCCACCTTCTTGTCTCTAGAGGCTGGATGTTGGTATATTTCCTGAGCTTGCAAGATGCTGAAACCCTCAGAAATAGTGCCAAACAATGGAGTGCCGAGTTCCTGAGTTAGGAACTCATTGTCATTCTCAGTCCTGGCTTCTACCCAAGCCTTGGCCCCTGCCACCTTGATCCCAAGGTCTCCTATGCAGCATTAGACTCCTTTCCTTGGATTCCCTGGGGAGTCGAGTGGAGGAGGGCCAGCTCAGCTGATTTCTGGTGTTAGGGCTGTTGTGTGGGTCATCATACTCTCACCCTTGCCCCATAGTGCCTAACTGACCCTAGACCCTGGCCAATTTCTGCCTTCTCCCATCACCCTGCTCCTCCCCTTGGCTAAAACCTCAAGTTCTGGGGCCTAGCTCTCTGTTGGCTAGCAGAGGCTGTGACATTGAGCAAAACCAACTTGACCAGCGCTTGGTGTTTCTGCTCAGGGCTGCACTGGGAGAAAGAACAATACCTCTCTGGGCTTGGCTCTTTGTCTTTCTTTTCTCTCTCTCTCTCTCTCTCTCTCTCTCTCTCTCTCTCTCTCTTCCTTCCTTTCCTTTTTCCCCCTGATCAGGAAACTGGAAGAAGAAAAGAATGGAACTGAGAAAGGAACTGGGGACTCTATCCACAGGTGACTAGGGAGTAAATACACACAGATATCTGACCCTTTCTGAGACCCCAAAGGTGGCTGTTCGTCCTGGAAAATCCTCCCACAGTCCCTGTGGCCTTTGCTCGGGCTCTTTGACTTCCCTTCTCTTGTAAAAGTTACCCCTGCCTACCTGTATCTCAGCCCCAACCTTACAGGCCTCACCGAGAAGTCCATCTGCCTATGAATGCTGATGGCCTAGAAGATAGCTGGACTTTCACTGTGCTTGGGGACCAGATTGTCACCAGACCTTAGCACTTTCTGTGAAGACAGGGAGGGGAGTGGGCTAGACCTTCCTGCCACTTCTCCATGGCATGGGGCCGGGACACCAATTATGTACATGCACACCCATGAAGGCTCCTTCTACATCTGAGGAGGGGAAAGAGGCTGGGACAGGGAGAAGGACAAGCGTGAGTTAAATATGGAAAGGGGCGTGTAATGGGTTTGGGGGATATTCTTGAATAAAGGGAATAGAAAGCCCTGTTGGTGCTCTTCCAGGCAGGCGACAGGCCCACCTTACTCCCCTTTTCGGTTCCCGTAGGTGGAGTCCGAGGGGGAACAAACGGGTCTGGTGTAGCGGAGTGGGCTGTGTGAGGAAGGGGTGAGGACAGGGTTGTCCGCCAGCCTCAAGCTCCAGGAACCAGGCGAGCAGAGGCCACGCTCCACCTTCGGGTGGTCGCGGTCCCGAGGATCACCCCCGCGAAGGAAACCCCGCCCCCGCGGCTCCGGCGCGCCCCGCCCAGGCCCGCAGCGCGGCTGCAGCGCGAGGGGCGGAGAGGCACCGCGCGGCGGCGAGAGGACCAGACGCCAGGTCGCCTGCATCCAGTGCCGCAGGAGACCGAAAGCGCACCTCGGCCGGGGCGTCCCAGCTGCTCCCTCGGCCCCAGCGGCAGATCACCTCCTGCCCTCCGCCCGGACCCCAGCCCGGCGCTCCCTTCCTCCGGAGCACGCGCTACCCCCTGCAGCCGGAGACCCGCCCCAGCCCCAGCCCCTCGTCGTCGGCGACCACTATGGCGGAGACCAACAACGAATGCAGCATCAAGGTGCTTTGCCGATTTCGGCCCCTGAACCAGGCCGAGATTCTGCGTGGGGACAAGTTCATCCCCATTTTCCAAGGGGACGACAGCGTCATTATTGGGGTGAGTGCTGCATCCGAAGGGAATTAGAGGAGGGGGTCGGGATGCAAAAATCTTTTCACCTCGGAGACTTCTCCTCTCCGCCTGTCACAGCGGTTCCGCTGCTCATCCTCCATCCTCTCCGCCGCAGCCCCTCCTCTCCCCTGCATCAGGACGGCTGGGTGTGGCCTGCCTAGGCCTCCAGCCAAGTCTCTGCAGAGTGGGAGGGGGTTCCTTCCCCGTCATCAGGAGCCCCAACTTCTCTCTGCTACTCTCTTGCAATGTTCCCACCCCTTAGAGCCAGTTCCCTGCTTTTGTGCTGTTTCCCCTCTCCTTTAGAGAAAGAGCGCTTTCCCTTTGTTATTGGCTCGAATCTCTACCCCAACCTCCATGAAGGGAGGGGAAGGTTAGTGGATAGGCTAGGTGGGAAATGGGAAGTCTAAGGTCTCTGTGGAGGAATGAATGGCAGTGAACTCTAGGACCAGCCCTTCATCATCATCGCCTGAAGTAGTTGCTGCCTGGACTTGTGGGGAGGGGGAGGGGAGTTTTAGGTCTTGATGAAAGGTTTTCTGGGAAAGACATACATCGATGCCACACCCAGTTGGGGAGTTTGTCTCTAGATCTTAAGAGCATGTCTGTTTTTTTGTCCCAAGTGTAGTATCAAGAGGATTTCAGACTCTTTAAACCCTCCCAGGTCAAAACGCGCAAACCCTGAGTTTGTTTGTACTTGCTTATTCATCTCACTCTCGAAGATCCAATAAAATGTAGTAGTTGAGGGTTACCTCCTCATGGCAGCCCCTCCCCACGTAGATGGTCAGAATTAAGATCTACTGTGTACTTGGTGTTCTGTGTGTAGGACTGAATTCTCAAGGCTGCAGTCTGAAGTAAGTAGTATTCGCATTTCCATTTTGCAGATGAGGAGCTTGAGGTCCAAGGAGGTTGAATGACGTTCTCAAGGTCATGCTGAGACTCCATAGACACCCCTCAGTCTACAGAACTGAACCGGAGCGTGGGACTCCAAAGCTCACATGTTTTTCTTTTATGCCAGCTTGCCTCACTAGATGTCTTCTCTAGACCGTTATCTGGATGGCCTAAAGGGACTCTAGGTCTTGCCCCTTCCACCTTTGGTAGGGCGATAATGACCTTTGGGCTGTGGGTCCTCTGAGAGGGTCTAGGGTGGAGTTCTGTAGGGCTTTGGGGATACTGAGCCAAGAAACCGTTGTCAGTTTTGGAAGGGAGGGGCATGCATGAGGGCAATTGTCAAGGTCAGAGTAAATCTTATGTGTCTTAGTCCACAGTGCTTGACATAAAGCAACTGGAACGGAGACAACGGAGCCTTCTGAGTTAGGGGAAATAGGACCTTTTGTAAACATGTCTTTGAGAAATCCCCAAGCTCCCACCAAGCTTGTCATATTCAGATAGTGAACTCTCAGTGGGCACTTTTGCAGTGTGTGTACGTGTGCCACAAGGACCGTACTTCTGTTTGTTTTGCATCAGGGACCTGAGGCTTTGCTGTTTGGTTGGTGTGGCCAGGTTAAAAGAAAGCCCTGATCAAGCCTGGGGACCTCCCTCTCTCTGAATAACCTGGCTGACTGGCTTCAAGTGGGGGATTTGCAATCTGAGGCCCCTTTAAGTTATAAAGACTGAAAACCAGGAGGGGTGGCCATGAGAAGCAATTCTACCAAGGGCTCTGCTTTAAAGCTAACTTCCTTGTTCCAGATTTATCCATTATATGAAGGTGGACTCCTTTAGGCTCTCTAGACCATCCTGGTGTGTGTAATGAATGGGTCCTGGCCAGTGAGACACCAGAGGAGAAGGGGAGAGAGTAGGTTGAAAAGAAGCCCATGGCCTCCCCTGGAAATCCTCAGTTCCAAAATAGGTCTCCTCTTGTCTGTCCTGCCAGTGTTTGCAGGGCTATACCTTTGTCTCATTCTTCATCTTTCCTTGCCCAAGGCCCCCTGTTCCTCTCTCACTCCGGATGTAGGTTCTTACTGGGGGCCATTTTGTCTCAGGCAGCATCCTTAGAGCTGCTTGCCTATGGATTTTGGGTCCTCACTCAGCCGAAGGATGGCTGCAGGGTCTTGAGGAGCTCTTTGAAGGTTCCTGTGAGACAGTGGCAACTCCTGCCTCTTTTCTTGTTTTTCACTCTAGCTCTCTCTGGGAGGCAGTGTGTGGGGAACTGCCTGACGAGCAGTGGGAGAAGCCACTTCAGGATGTCTGGGAGGATGAGGGAAGACAAGCTGGGGTTGAGTGGGAGGGGATAAGTCACCAGCAGCGGCCTCTGCCCCCTCCTGGGCCCGGTCTCCCTGCTCTCAGCACTGCAGTTGCTCCGGGCTTCAGAGGCCCCTCTGTTCCTGGGCTGCATTAGGCCTGTAGAGGATAGGACATCTTGTCTTCTCCTCAACTCTCTGGCTGCTCTCGGGAATCTAAGGGATGGGGTTCCACAAAGTCAACTGCCCGAGTCATCATAGAAGGCCCGGTCTGTGTGTGGTATTGTCTTGGTTTGCTCTTTTTACACTTAGAATCCAGTCTGACTTTTTCACTGAACTCATTTAGCGGTCTCTTTGGGTTTTCTCATCTTTGTTCCAGCCTGGGCCAGATGTGGGGGAGGGGTGGCAGCAGGAAATCAATCAATCTCCATCAAAATCTCTCTCTTTCCTTTTCAACTGCCCAAAGCTTCTTTCCTTGGGTCTCTCAAAAGTTAAGTGAATTCTATTTTTTGGTGTGTCGAGACAGGGTTTCTCTGTGTAACCCTGGGTATCCTGGAACTTGTACTGTAGACCAGGCTGGCCTTGAACTCAGAGATCCACCTGCCTCTGCCTCCAAGTGCTGGGATTAAAGGCGTTCACCACCACTGCCTGGCTTTTTTTTTTTTTCATGACATTTTTTTTGTTTGTTTGTATGATGTGGGTGTGAGTGTTCGTGTATCAGAGCACAAATATTAGGGTCAGGATGACTTTCAGGAGTCAGTTTTCTCCTCCCTTATGGAGGTCCTGGGGCTTGAACTAACACCAGACAACACCTTCACCCACAGAACCATCTCTCTGGCCTGGTTCTGTTTTTTTTTTTTTTGAGACAGGCCTTCCCCTGTGCCTCAGGATAATCTGAAACTCTATGTAGACTCAGAGTCTATCCTCCTGTCTCAGCCTCCTGAGTGCTAGGATTGCAGGCACCATCATGACTTTCAGGGGCCTGTGGGATCTAAAGGGAAAACAAGGGTCTTTTTAGCTTTGAGGGGACTGCCATAAAGGAAAATGCAGAGCTGAGGCAATGCTCACCGGGGCTAGTGTCTCTCAAGCGTTACTGTGGCAACAATCCCCAAGGGTGTCACCATGGAATGGGGCCTGGTGCTTGAAGTTTGGGATCTACCAAGTGCTTTCTTGACAACTGAGCAGGACTCCAGACCCCTAATCTTACGGTCCCCATTAACACCAGTCAGCACAAGTGATGCGAAACCATAGTGAGGTACTGGGACCTTTCCTGAGCCAATGGACAAGCTGATGATAGGAGACTCAGAGTGGATTCAAAGATAGCATGGTGGTGTGGCTGTGGGAGTCTGCGGAGAGAACCTCTGGAGAAGGCTAGAAGGAGACTGGCACTTGTACGACTGGGTGGGGCACCTCAGGTGGAGAGGCTCTGCGGGGTATTTCTGTTTAGCTTCTGAAGCTTTGCCACTAGTGGGTGCAATGGTGCACAGTTACTTGGGGGAGGAGAGGGTGAGCGAGTCCCTCTGGAAGGATTGGGGGAGAACCACTTCTGAAATGCGGTTGAGGTTAGACCAGGGGATGATAGTTCTCCTTGAAACACTGAGAAATGCAGAAGAATGAGCAGGGGCCATGAGGCAGAGGCGTGTGTAGGGTCTGGTGCGGGGTTGGTGTTTGCAGTTCCTTGGTCACTTTGGGTACGGGTGTGCAGTCAGAGCATCTTGGGTTTGAAACTGTTCTCAGAGTATCATGGCTGCATGAGTGTGGGCAAACTACTAGACGGCGCCGAGCCTCGGTTTCCCCATTTATACAGTGAGAACAGTAATACCTCCTAGAGTTATTGTATCTATTACAAGTCAATGTGTGTAGAGTGTGCATCACACGAACAGACACACAATAAACTATTTCTGGTTTTTGTTTTTTGGGGATTTTTTTTGGTTTTTCGAGACAGGGTTTCTCTGTGGATCCCTGGCTGTCCAGGACTCGCTTTGTAGGCCAGGCTGGCCTTGAACTCACAGAGATCCATCTGCCTCTGCCTCCCAAGTGCTGAGATTAAAGGCGTGTGCCACACCATGCCCGGCAATTACAGACAGCTATGAACTGTCATGTGGGTGCTGGGGTTTGAACCCTGGACCTTTGGAAGAACAGCCAGTGCTCTTAACCGTTGAGCCATCTCTCCAGCTCAACTATTTTTGTTTTTAACTTTTATTTGTGGAGTGGGGGTGTATGTAGTATGTGCACATATGTGTGAGTAAGTTTGTGTGTGCGATATCCCCACACACAGAGGCCAAAGGAGGACCCTGTGTCTTCCTCTGTTGCTGGCCACTAGTCCCTTGAGACAACCTCTTACTGACCCTGAAGTTCACCATTGTGGCCAGGCTGGTGGCCAGTGATCCTCTGGGCTCCACCCATCTCTGCCCCCTATACTAAGGTTACAGGCGCACACAGCCACGCCCAGGTTTTACATGGGGGCTGGAGACTTGATCAGGTCCTGGGAGCCCTGGGCAGTTAGGCAGCAGACACCTTTATCTGCCGAGCCATCAGTCATTATTTTTTGAGACAGGTTTTTGCTGACTGGCCTATACTTCACTGTCTACTCCAGGGTGGTGCACGTTCAAACTTGAGGCAACCTTCACGCCTCAGCCTCCTGAGAGGGATTGCGGTGGGTGCCCCTGCGCCCCCCAGATAAACTCCTGATAACAGTTAAAATGTAGCTGACTGTGCTCACTGTGGTGCACACCCTGTAAATCCTAGCACTCAGAAAGCTAAGGCAGGGGGATTGGAAGTTTGAGGCCGGCTTGGACTCCACAGAGAGACCATGTCTGAAAGAAAGAAAAAGAGAAAAGTCGGGCATGGTGGCACACGCCTTTTTAATCCCAGCACTTGGGAGGCAGAGGCAGGTGGATCTCTGAGTTCAAGGGCAGCCTGGTCTACACAGACAAAACCTGTCTCGAAAAATCAAAAACCAAAACAAACAAAAAACATGGGAAAGGGGATTGCTAGAGTCATGGCTCAGAGGTTAGAAGCACTGGCTGCTCTTTTTTTTTTGTGAGAATAAGTCTTGGTAATTTTATTCTTTTTTTTTT
>CAJQZJ010032342.1:632940-674561 GCA_907164525.1 Lophiomys imhausi
CCTGCTGGGTTTACACACACACACACACACACACACACACACACACCTCCTGCTGGGTTTATGGCCATGAGCTACCACACCTGGTTTAGTCAGTGCGTCAGTGCTAAGGATCAAATCTAGGAACATGGCAAGCAAGCATTTCACCAACTGCACATTTCCAGCCCCAGTTTAAAAAATTAATTTATTATTATTATTATTGGCATGTATGGGTGTTTTGCTTGTATGTTTGCCTGTGCACCATGTACATGCATGGAAGCCAGAAGGGGCTCTCTGATCTCCTGGGTCCCATATTCAGACAGTTGTGCGCCACTGTATGGGTGCTGGGAATTGAACCCAAGTCCTGTGGAAGAGCAGCCAGTGCCTTTAACCACTGAACCATGTCGCCAGTACCAGAGTTTGGTTTTTGTTTTTTTTTTAAGACAAGATCTTACTATGTATCCCTGACTGACCAGGAACTCACTGTGTAGACCAGGCTAGCCTCAAACTCAAAGAGATCCTGCTTCCTTTGCTGGGATGAAAGGTGTGCACCGCTGTGTCCAACTTGTTGTTTTTAATATTAAAAAATAAATGTCAGCCAGGTGTGGTGGCACAAGCCTTTAATCCCAGCACTTGGGAGACAGTGGCAGGTGGATCTCTGTGAATTTGAGGCCAGCCTGGTCTATAAAGCAAGTTCCAGGACAGCTAGGGCTACACAGAGAAACCTTGTCTTGAAAAACAAAAAACAAAATATAAAAAATAATAAAAGCAAATAAATAAATACTTCTCTTTGTGCAAAGAAATATAAGGAAAAAGATACATTGTGTAATCTTTGAAAATAATTTTTAATACTTTTTCCTTGAGAACTTCATACATGTATACAATAGAAAACATATCTACCCCCTATTTCCCTCCTCTGACGTCCCCCACATATACCATAGGGGCATAGGTTTCCTTTACAACTTCTTTTTTGTTATTGGTGATAAGTTCAATTAGTCCCAGCCCAGTGGAGCCTGGGAAAACCTGCCAGTGGCTAGACTCTTAAGAGAATGAGTCTGGGGCCTGGAGAGATGGTTAGGAGGACTGGCTGCTGCTCTTCCAGAGGTCCTGAGTTCAATTCCCAGCACCCACATGGTGGCTCACAACCATCTATAATGGGATCTGGTGCCCTCTTCTGGCTGCAGGGGTACATGCAGGCCAAATACTGTCTACATAATAAATAAATAAAATCTTAAAAAAAAGAGAAGAGAGTGAGTCTCCCTTCTCCAGCCAGCTGCTGTCTGCCGCCCCAGCTCTTGCGGTGGCTAAAGCTACTGTGAATTTGTGAGCCGGACAGACTTGTCCTCCCCAGAAAACAGCACTTCACAGACTTCTAACCCTGCAGCTCTTACATCTGCTACTCCTCAGGCTTCCCGGAGACTGGAGTGTGTGTGTGTGGGTTGAGACATACGCCCCATTTAGGGACGAGCATTCAGTTCCTTTTTCTTAGTACTTTGACTAATTACATATCTCTTGCACTAACTGATGCCCACTGCAAAAATACAGCATAAGAAAAGTTTCACAGGCCAAGGTTGGGAGAAGCCCAGTTCTATAAATATAAATATTTAGAATGCAGTTAAGACTGACCAAAATAGTGATAGCAGGTTTTGCCCTGACTGTCCTGTTAGGTAAGAGCTTGTTCTGTAGTCCAGACTGGCTTCGAAGTCACAGAAATCCACCAGCCTCTGCACCTGTAGTGCTCGATTAGCAATGGGCTTCTGACCAGGATTACAGTATCAGGGGTGACACCCCCTCCTGTGCGGTCCGGGGTAACAGCTGTGCCCTTATTGCACCACTGGGGCACTTGTTGCCCGGCAGATCAGGATTGTAACATAAAAGGTCCAAGTACTGGGTAACACCACTGATTTTTTTTCTCCCCCGGAACCCCGAATAGAACCCTCTGGCACTATGAAAGCTAGCTAGCAGGGAGGAAGTTTCCTGGTTGGTTTGAGGTTGATTTCTCTATGTCCTGCAATCAACGTGAGTGGTGTCTTTAGTAATAGGGTCTTAGTGTGTAGTTATGGGACATTAAAATATTTTAAATGATCGGGGAACTGGTGGCACTTGCTTTTAACCCCAGCACTTGGGAGGCATAGGCAGATGGATTTTCATTTTGAGGGTAGCCTGGTCTATAGAGTGAGTTTCAGGACAGTTAGGGCTACACAGAGAAGCTTTGTCTCAAAAATCCAACATATATCAAAGCACACACACACACACACACACACACACATGTATGAATATATGTGTGTGTGTTTGCATTAATTATATATAATTAATATATATAATTTTATATATATATTAAAGAATATAGAGCCGGAGAGATGGCTCGGTGGTTAAGAATATACACTCCTCTTGCAGAGGACCAGATTTCTGTTCCCAGCACCCATGCCCGGCAGCTGAACAGCACCTTAACTCCAGCTCCAAGGGACCTGACGCCCTCCTCTGGACTCTTTGGGCAACTACACTCACATGTGTACACACATACATATACATATAATTTAAAAATAAAAATAAATCTTTTTTGTTGTATTATCCCTAGCTGTCCTGGAATTTACTGTCGAAATAATTAATTAAATTATTACCAGTATTTATATTATAGTTAATTGGTCAGTGGTGTTAGTCCTTAACCCACCATTATAAATAATCATACACAGACACCTGATGGATATTGATAAGCCTTGGCCTGGATTGTGTAATCTTATCCCATCTAAGCTAGCTTGTAATTCTATTCCCCAAATAAAACCCCAGTGTATACATACATCCCCTGGGCTGTTATACTCCACAATATGGCGATGTTCCTGGCCATGTGAATGATGTTCTTATCTCTAACCCATGGTGTGTGTCCTCTTCTTCCTCCCTCTGGCTTCTTCCCATCATCCTCTCTGCTTCTCAAGAGCCCGCCAACATTTCCCCCGACCTCTCTTCTACCCAATCCAGGCTGCAGTATCTATTCGACCAATCAACTCCAAAGTAGGCAAAACAAGGCCTTTTATATGGTTTACAGCCTATTAGCTGGGTCTGAGGATCCCTTCTGTTTGTTCTTTTGTTGTTCCTGTGCTCAGCTTCCTGCATGGCAGACAAGTGCTCTCCCACTGAGCTACAGTTCCTTAAAGGGGCATGCTCATTTCTGATTTCGGATATCTCTCTCAAAAATGAGGGCAGCAAGCCCGTGTCCGCACGCAGCCCTCCGTGCGTCTCTCATACCCCAGGGGACATTCTACACCTGTGCCGTCAATTTGGCTTCTTTAACTTAACACATCTTTTAAAAAATATTTTGTTTGGCCTGCATGTATGTGAGTGTAGGGCATGTGTGGCCGGTGCTGGGAGAGACCAGAAGAGAGCACCGGATCCCCTGGAACTGGACTTAAGGACTCTCTTTTGTTGTGATTTTTTTTTCTAGACAGGTTTTCTCTGTGTAACAGCCCTGGCTGTCCTGGACTCACTCTGTAGGCCAGGCTGGCCTCAAACTCAGAGATCTGCCTGCCTCTGCCTCCCGAGTGCTGGGATTAAAGGTGTGCGCCACCAGCACCCCACAAGTTAAGTACTCTTGTGAGCTACTATGTGGGTGCTGGGAACCGAACTCAGGTCCTCTGCAAGAGTGGTACATTCTCGTGGCTGCTGAGCCACCTCTCCAGCACCTTTCTTGTATATCTTGAAGTTCTGTACCAGACTTATAGCTCAGTACAGGAAGACCCTTTTAAACTTTGAGGTTCTTTTCACGGTTAATGAATGGTTCCTATTTTTCTTTTGTCTTTTTCTGTCTGGTTTCTCAGGAAGGTGTTTGGGCCTAGTGGAATGCTAGAACCTCACATCCAGACGAGGGTCCCCTTACACAACCTGTGACACTGTCAGTGATACTCTGCCACACAGCATACTCACTCCCGCTGTCACACTCCCATCTGCTTCTCTCATCCTCCAGCCGTCCCATGTCTTTTCAGCGCTGTAGGGCGGGATGCCTTTGGCAGGCCAGTGGAAGGTCTGTGGTGTTCCTCTTCCACCTCACCCTCCCTGCTGATGTCTTACCTGGTTTTTCTCCCCTCCAGGGAAAGCCATATGTGTTTGACCGTGTGTTCCCCCCCAAACACGACTCAGGAGCAGGTTTATCATGCGTGTGCCATGCAGATCGTCAAAGGTAAGACTCGTCTTCAGAATGAATTTCCCATGCTCACCACCACCACCACCACATCCCTATCTCTGCGTTCTCTTCCAGATGTCCTCGCTGGCTACAATGGCACAATATTTGCTTATGGACAGACATCCTCAGGGAAAACACATACCATGGAGGTGAGGGTTCTGGCTTAGGGGTTGGGGGATATGAGGAAGGTTCACAGAAGATCAAAGAATCTCTACTGGGGGAAATCCAGGAAACAAGGGCGGGCTGAATTGGATGCAGATGGATCTGGAGGATGGAATGAGGAGCAATGCGATAGGGAGTTTACAGGATTCCCTTAGCCTGTCCACTTTCCTCCCTCTCCTGACTCCAACTGTCCTCTTCTGACCTAGAAAACCAGCAGCAACGGAATCCCAAACCTGCTCAGTTACCAGCTTCCGTTCACAGGCAGACATGGTGGCGACCATCTCCCAACCGAGAATGCTGTTCAAGTTACTCCTTACCCCTGTGCTCCCTGTCTGCCTCTGTGCTCTCTCACTCTGAGTCTCAGCCTTACTCTGGTATGCTCTCACTCCTCAGGGAAAATTGCATGACCCTCAGCTGATGGGAATCATCCCTCGGATTGCTCGGGACATCTTTAACCACATCTACTCCATGGATGAGAACCTTGAATTCCACATTAAGGTGATCAGCAGATGACTTCTGGGGGGGGGGGTCCTCAGGTGGGAACTGAGAAGGAAAGACCTAGAATGAACCAGCTAAAGCTTTACTGTTCCCTCTGGTTACCTTGACGTCTCACCGAGATGTCCTCGCCCGCCCTTGCCCAGCCAGTCACATTGGTCTGGGATTCCCATGTTTGATTTAAGATCGCTGCCCTCTTGGGGTTGGAGAGATGGCTCAGAGGTTAAGAGCACTGGCTACTCTTCCAGAGGACCTGAGTTCAAAACCTAGTACCCACATGGTGGCTCACAACCATCTGTACCTCCAGTTCCAGGGGATCTGATGGGCTCTTGCTGACTGTGTGGGCACCACACATGTACATGATACACAAACATACAAATGAAACGTTCATATACATAAAAATAAATAAAACTAAAAGAACAACAGACCATCTCACATTGTCCCCTTTCTCCCTAACCAGGTGTCTTACTTTGAGATTTACCTGGATAAGATCCGTGACCTTTTGGATGGTGAGTACTTGGTCCCAGTGGGTAAAGGCATGTGAGGAGGCTGAGGATAGAGAGGCTTCATCCAGAGCAACCAGGACAAGCCTCTTCACACCAGAGCCCTCTGGCTCTGTGCCCCACAGGCTTTCAGACAGGGACAGTGGCTCTTGCCTGTAAGCCCAGCTAGTTGGGCGGCTGAGGCAGGAGGACAGTAATTTTGAGGCCACCCTGGGCAACTTAGCAAGATTGTGTCTCAAAAGGAAAAAAATTTAAAGGGGTGGGGCAGAGGTGAGCCATAGTGCCTTCGTGGTATGAGTGAGGCCTTGGGTTCAAACCTTGATTAATGTGGGGAGAAGCAGAGAAAGAGGGTGGGGGACAAACAGCAGGTAAAGTGCCCTCCTAGTGTGTGTGGGGTTCCGGGCTCAGTCTCCAGAGTCCTACGAAACAAAAAGAAAAAATATCCCAAAGCCTGGGAGAGTCAGGAGACGAGCTCCAGGGCTCAGAGATCAGCTGCAGCCCTGCGAGGAGGAGGGGTGGACCCTACCTGTGAACGTGGCTTTTGGGTTTCCCCCGGAGTCTTCTTACCTTTAGCATGGCTGCAGGGTACCTAGGGTTGGGAGTACTGGTCTCTCTCACCCTGCAATATCTTGATTCAGTGACCAAGACAAACCTGTCTGTGCACGAGGACAAAAACCGGGTGCCCTTTGTCAAGGTGAGAGCAGGATGGGTTCTGTGTTTGACTGGGGCATCAAGAGTGGGGGGGGGGGCTGGAGAGATGGCTCAGAGGTTAAGAGTACTGGCTGCTCTTCCAGAGGTCCTGAGTTTGATTCCCAGCAACCACATGCTGGCTCACAACCATCTATAGTGGGATCTGGTGCCCTCTTCTGGCTGCAGGTGTGAATGCAGACAGAATATTGTATACATAATAAATAAATAAATAAATCTTTAAAACAACAACAACAAAAAATGTGTGAGGGAGGATGGGTCAGTGACCCAGAAGGTGGGTGAGGGAGTTGTGCCAAGAAGGAAGAGATTTCCTGACAAGTCACTTGGGTGGTGTGTGGGCGGCTCAATCTGAAGTTCAGCGTTCATGGTCGCTGATGTTTGCCTCCTGCAGGGTTGTACTGAACGCTTCGTGTCCAGCCCAGAGGAGATTTTGGATGTGATCGATGAGGGGAAGTCGAACCGTCATGTAGCTGTCACCAGTGAGTGGGGAGATAAGGAGCTCTTGGGGGTCTAGAGGTCTTCTTGCCTCTCTTCTGTGCCCACTGGGGGCAAGCGAGCAGCAGGCAGGGGCCGCCTGCCTGTATACCCCGCTGCCTAGATGACAGACTCAGAGAATGGTCCCGGAGGTCTTTTCTGTCTTGGTTGAGTGGAGTGGCAGCTAGTGGGCTCTGTGGCTGAGGGCTGCAACTCTGCAGGGGTTGTTAAGTAGAGGACCTGTGCCTCCTGCAGACATGAATGAGCACAGCTCTCGGAGCCACAGTATCTTCCTCATCAACATCAAGCAGGAGAACATAGAGACCGAGCAGAAGCTCAGCGGGAAACTGTACCTTGTGGACCTCGCCGGAAGTGAGAAGGTTGGGGATCTTTCATTTTTAAAAATTAAATCTCAAAGAAAAATAAGTTTGGCAGTGTGTTTTGGCAACACACTGTTCATTCCAGCACTTGGGAGGGACAGACAGATAGTACAAATCCCAATAGTAAGCAAATATTTCACCATTAAAATATACCACAGGAACATGGCTCAGCAGGGACATGGCTCAGCAGGGAAGCATTAGCTATGTGAGCCTGGGACCTGAGTTCAAACCTCCGGGAGCACACAAACTCAGGCGCGGTGGTTCAGGTCCAGCTGTTAGAGGGAGCTGGTGTAAGCAGCAGTGTACAGCAAAGGGACCCACCCTGAAACAATGCAGGAGACAGGGACCTACTCTTGAGTGAGGTTGTCCTCTGACCACACACGTGCTGTGACATGCTCAAGTCCTCCCAACCCACACCTTTTTCTCTGTCTCTCTGTCTCTGTCTCTCTCTCTCTCTCTCTCTCTCTCTGTCTCTCTCTCTCTCTCTCTCTCTCTCTCTCATACACACACACACACACACACACTTATAATCCAAGGCTGGGAACACAATTCATTTGATAGCCTGTTTACTTAGCAGGAAGGGAACCCTGGATTTGTCCTCCATCTAGCATTACGTAAGTGGGGCATACACGTTACCTCAGCGCGCTCGAGAGATGGAGGCTGGAGGGTCAGACTGTTCAAGTTCATCATTAGCAACATAGGGAGTTTGAGGCCAGTCTGGATTAGTCCCCTTGTCCCAAACAAAACAAAACACGGGCTAGGGATATGGCTTGGTTGGTAAAGTGCTCTCTTTACAAGCGTAAGGATCTGAGCTCAGTCCCTAGCACCTCTGTAAAACACTGAGCATGGAGGTGCACACCTGTAAGTCCAGCACCAGGGAGGTGCAGGCAGGAAGATCCTTGGGACTCATTGGCCAGCTAGCTTAGCTTAACCAGAAAGCCCCAGGTCCCAGGGAGAGGCCTCGACTCAAAAAAAGTAAGGTGGTAATTTCTGAGGAGTAGCACCTAAGTTGACCTCTGACCTTTGCACGGGCACACATGCACACAAAACAAACAGTCCTGAGGAGTCAGGCATGGTGATGCACATCTGTGATCCCTGCAGTCAGCAGGCTAGAACAGCATGAACGCGAGCCAGCCTGGGCTACGCAGTGAGACTCTTTCCACCCTCACCCCCAAGTAATCCAGTTGGTTTAGTTTGTTCTCAAGACCGTACACTGTCATTACTGCCAAATTCTAGAACATTCCCATAACCCCACTCACAGTTACTTCCCATCCTCCCTACCACCTATCCCCTGGCAACCACTGATTTACCCCCTGGCTTTGAATTTACCAGCCATGAATATTTTGTATAAATGAGTTTCTGAAGTGGGGGCTGGAGGAGCTTCAGCAAGGTTGTTCAGGGGAACGGATGAAGGGTCTTTCCGACCCTGGCCAAGCACCTCTTTCTTTGTCCTGCTTTCCAATCCCTCCCTTTTTTTGGACGTGGTGACAGCCTTCCTGACCCGTGATTCTCTGACAGGTCAGCAAGACTGGAGCTGAGGGAGCCGTGCTGGACGAGGCGAAAAACATCAACAAGTCGCTATCCGCCCTGGGGAACGTGATCTCTGCCCTGGCTGAGGGCACTGTAAGTTTTCCTGAGGACAGCCCCTCAACCTCTTCCCCGTCTCCCCGCTTTCTAATCATGCCCCAATCCTTGAGCTGCTCAGTCCCCGGTGGGCATCCCTGTCCTTTGTTACCCCGTTAAAATCATTTTCTCGCTGTGGCCTGCCTCCTGCTCTAGAAAAGCTACGTGCCCTACCGGGACAGCAAAATGACACGTATTCTCCAGGACTCTCTGGGGGGGGAACTGCAGGACCACCATGTTTATCTGCTGCTCACCATCCAGCTACAATGACGCAGAGACCAAGTCCACCCTGATGTTTGGGCAGCGGTCAGTGTCCCCAGAGGGGTCCTGGGTGCCCGGCCTCTGTCTCATCCGTTGCTGTTCACACATGTGCACACACGCACATGGGCACATGCGTGCACACACGTCATATCACCAATGACCAACTCGAGTCCCGCCTTTGTTCACTCAGGGCAAAGACCATTAAGAACACCGCCTCAGTGAATCTGGAGCTGACTGCTGAGCAGTGGAAGAAGAAATACGAGAAGGAGAAGGAGAAGACCAAAGCCCAGAAGGAAACCATCGCAAAGCTGGAGGCTGAGCTAAGCCGGTGGCGCAGTGGTTAGAGAGGGAGCCCGTGGGCATGAGGGAGGGGAAGCAGCTAAGGGCAGCCCTGTCTGAGAGTGTTTAAGGCTAACAACCTCTCGGAAGCAAATCTGTATTTCTGCTGGAGAGCCAGGGAGCAGCCATGAGGGAACTGATTCCCTACCGCGATCCTCAAAAGGTTGGGGGAGCCTAAGGGCCAGGAGATCCTGGCTGTGAGGAGGGCGGGCTCTCTCTTCTCCGTCAGGATTAAAGTGTCTGCTGTGGCTCACAGCCCGAGGGTGGCGAGGGTGGCGGGAAGGCGTGGTGAGGCAGCTGCTCTCTTGCACCTGCAGCCAGGAAGCAGAGAGATGAGAGCTGGTGTCCTACTTTGTTCCCTCCTTCTTCACAGAAGGACACCAACTCATAGGTTTAAGGTGGATCTGCCCGGTGTGGCCCGCATTTAAGGTGGATCAGCCACTGGAATTAACTGAGTCTAGAAACTCCCACAGAGAGGATCAGCTGTTCTCATAGGTGGCGCCTGATACTGTTGGGTTAATGATGTTAACCATGGCACCGTCTTTCCTCTTTTTCTGTCCCTCTGTCAGGAGAGAATGTGCCTGAGACTGAGCGCCTGGCTGGAGAAGACTCAGCTCTGGGAGCTGAGCTCTGTGAGGAGACCCCTGTGAATGACAACTCATCCATTGTGGTCCGCATCGCACCCGAGGAGAGGCAGAAATATGAGGAAGAGATCCGCCGCCTCTACAAACAGCTCGATGACAAGGTGAAGGCAGTCGGGCCAGGCGCTGAAGGCTGAGAGGAGAGGTTACAAAAGCCAGCTCATGGCTGGCGAGTCGGCTGAGAAACAGGGACAGGTGCTCACTGCCAAGTCTGGTGACCCGACTTGTACCTGCAGGGACCCAGGTGGTGGAAGGAGAAAAGTCACTCTCACAAGTTGTCTTCCAAGTTCCATACAAGTACTATGGTGTGCATGTGCACACGCCACACAAACACATGCACACTGTAATTTTTTACAAAGTCGCTTTGTGCAACCATTATTGTGTGGAAAATTAGTTCTAAAAATAGAAGAACATGAACGTAACAGAAAATTTTTATGTAAAACCCTTACATTTATTAATACTTAACAAACACCTATAAAACACCTATATCCTATAACCTAATACTTAAAACCTAATACCTACAAACACTTAATATCTAACAACATCTAACCAACCCTATCTTAATTTTCTTAAAAGGATATTAATATTCTTAGTGTAGGTCCGTGTGGGAAACTTGACTTTAACAGCCTGGTTATGGCAGTCATGGCTTCAGTTCGGCTTAGCTTCCTTTGGACCTAATGTAGCTGATGTCCACCAGTTTATTAGGCCAGTTGACTTTGGCACTCAGCTCAGGGTCGGCTTCCTCAGTCAATCCTATAGTCTCCTCAGCTCATATATGCTTCAAGGCCTAGTGTTTCTCACCGTGGCCTTTGAACTCCGCCCACCTCACTCAGCCTCCCGGCACTCTCAGGGCCCCGAATGGACGTCTTTCATGTCCAGTTTTCTCTCAGCAGGTTCCACGCCTTTTCTGCCAGCCTTCTTAGGCTTTATCTTCTCAGTCCATGAGGACAAGAGAGAGCTGGCTGAGGGGAGCTCTCTGGTTTATATAGAGCATAACCTTGTGGTCTTTTCCGGGGAATCATGGGCTCATGAGCTCCCTCATGGTATTTAGTGGTCCCCATGGCTTCCCGGGGCAATCAACATCATCGTTGGCTTGTACAGTTTCTTAGGCATGCCCTTTCAACAAGGCATGTCGTGTTTCTCACGGAGCTGTGGCCTCAACTGAGCTCTGCCCATCTCAGTCCCAAGTCCAAGCGATGCCAAGCTCCTCCTTTATGTGTGGCCGGATGCCAGGTTGATCTGCATACTAATTCACTAAAGAGAACTACCTCCCACCACCACATGTGACAGATGTGGGTCAACTATCATCTAGAGACAACACTGTTAAAATTTTACTGTTCTTTGTGTATTGTGCAACTGAGGTATACAGTTGAAATAAATTGCATCTAATTTTTCTTTCTTTTAGATAGTCTTATTTTTTATGTAAGCCTCAGACTCTTGATTCTCCTGCCTTAGCCTCCTCGGTGCCTGGGTTACAGCCTCTTGACTGACCGACCGACTCTAGTTTTTTCAGTCAGCATTGCATTACAGGTAATCTTCCACTTCATTAACAATTCTTCATAAACATGCCAGTTTGGACATAAGCATATAGCTCAGTTGGCAGAGTGCCTGCCTGCATGCACAAAGCTGCAGGTTCAGCCCCAGCATGACGTAATGCCAGGCCTGGTGGCACACACCTGTAAGCCCAGTGCTCAGATGGAGACAGCATTATCAGAAGCTCAAGGTAACTCTCAGCTACATAGGAAGTTTGAGGCCAGCCTGGACACCCTGTCTGGGGAAAAAAATTCTTTTTACGTAGATGCCTAAGAATTTGGTTATCAAAATGGATTTGATTGTTATGATAAGCATTTGCTTCTGAGGCTGGAGAGATGGCTCAGTGGTTAAAAGCACTGGCTGCTTTTCCAGAGGACCTGGGGTTCAATTCCCAGCACCCACATGGCAGCTCACAACTGTCTGCAACTCCGGTTTTAAGAGATCTGATGCCCTCTTTCTGGCTCTGCAGGCACCAGGCACACAAGGTACACAGACATATAGGCAGACAAAACACCCATACATAAAATAATGTATATATATACATATATATTTTATTTGCATCAGTCAACTATGATAATATATATATATATTTTGAGCCAGATGTTCTTACTATTCCTGCCTATAATCCCAGCACCTGGAAGGTTGAGACAGGAAGAATTGGAATTTGAGGCCAACCTGGGAGACATGGTAAGATCCTGTCTCATTACATACATACACAGAGACCCTGGTCAAGGTGGCACATGCCTATAATTCCAACACTTATTATTAGATTGAGGCAGGGGGATCAAGAGTCCAGTCATTTGCAGGTACATAGTGACCAGCCGACTCAGCTGCATGAGACCCTGTCTCAAAAAGTACCCCCAATTTTTAATGGCTTTTTTTTTTTTTTTTTTTTTTATCTGTTTGTTTGGTTTTTTTGGCTTTTAAATGATTTGGCTAGGCTGGAGCGCTAATGTTAGAGTTCTTCCTAACAGATATCGATGTGTAGACTTTTGCTGTGTAGTGTCAAGGTTGTCCCAAAGGAATTGAAAAAGTTCTGCAGTCCCCAAAGGAAGCCAGGGACAAGGCCTTCTTTCCGCATGTGAGCTTTCCGACTCAAAGCAGCGGTCTGATTTGTTGGGGATCTAGCTTCTTTCTCTGATTCCAGCACCCTAGACTGTGAGCACTGGGCCCCCAGCATCCTCTCTTGTCTCTTGCAGGATGACGAGATCAACCAGCAGAGCCAGCTCATTGAGAAGCTGAAGCAGCAGATGCTGGACCAGGAAGAGGTAACAGGCAGAGGGAGAACTCTATGTCCATCCCTGCAAATCGAAAATGCTTCCTTAACCCAGGATGGGTTGGAAGTGTGTGAGCCTGGTGTGCACAAGGCCCTGGAGTTGATCTCTAGCAGAACGTAACCCAGTTGTGGTGGTGCACACCTGTAATCTGGTTTACACCCACAATCAGGATACACGTTCAAGGTCATTCTTGGCTACAAAGCTTTGGATACAGGGAACTTTACGTAAAAACAAACATGCATGTAAGAATGGGCGTCCTACTTAGTGGCCAGTGACCCATGAACATCGCGCACTTAGGAGGTTGAGTCAGGAAGATCAAGAGTTCAAGGCTAAAAATGGTGCTAGTCTTTGATCCCAGCACTCAGGAGGCAGAGGCAGGTGGATCTCTGAATTTGAGGCCAGCCTGGTCTACAGAGTAAGTTCAAGACTGCAGTGACTACACAGAGAAAACCTTTTTCAAAAGCAAATAAGTTAACTAAAAAGAATTCAGGCCTATTTGTAGCTACATAGTGACCAATCAGGTTGTTCTTAAAGTCCAGATGAGAGAGTCCGGTGCTTTTCCATTCTGGTTAATTAAGCCTGATGGTCGCTTCCCCTTGGCTTGTACTTCAAGTGTGTGCCAGGGGGGTATTGAAACTTAGCTTACACAGACCTAGGGGCCGGAGAGGCGATCACTGACAGCATGTGGTCTTGCATGCCCCATCTCTTCCTTGAAGCTGCTAGTGTCCACTCGGGGAGACAATGAGAAGGTCCAGAGGGAGCTGAGCCACCTGCAGTCAGAGAATGATGCTGCGAAGGATGAGGTGAAGGAGGTGTTGCAGGCTTTGGAGGAGCTGGCAGTCAACTACGATCAGAAGTCCCAGGAGGTGGAGGAGAAAAGTCAGCAGAACCAGCTGCTTGTGGACGAGCTGTCCCAGAAAGTGGTAAGCGGCTGGTGACTCCCGGACCTCAGAACCTCAGAGTGCTTCCCGCCATTGCTGTGTGGGGAGCCTCCTGCACTGACGTTCAGTGTGCTGAGACCTCCTCCCCGCCCTGCGTCTGCAATGTGCCCTTCTCTCTTCCAGAGGCTTCTGCAGGGTCTGTCTTCTCTCCATAGCAGCCCTCAGAGTCTTGCATGATATGAGAGGCTCTCTGCTCAAGCTGGGAAGCGGGGCAGGAGGCTGGCAATGGTAATGACCTTAGGGGCTGTCCCTAGGCCACCATGCTGTCCCTGGAGTCTGAGCTACAGCGACTCCAGGAGGTCAGTGGGCACCAGCGAAAACGGATCGCCGAGGTACTGAACGGGCTGATGAAGGATCTGAGCGAGTTCAGTGTCATCGTGGGCAATGGTGAGATCAAGCTGGTGAGTGGGAAGACATAGCAGTGCTGTTCAGGTTGTTCCTGCTCTGGGCACTGCAGAGAGACACAGGGTGGGACAGTCCATCCTTCTGGGGTACTAAGCTAGGCAAAGGAGCCAAGAAACATCCCTTCCAAGAGCCAGATGTGGTACCACACATCTGTGATCCCTGCATTTGGGAGACCAAGGCAGGGAAAACGAGAGTTCTAGGCCAGCCTGGGCTACATGGCAATGTCTAGTTGTTTTTTGTTGTTATTGTTAAGGTAATATAGAAAGGGACCTGCCTTAGATTAGACACAGAAAAAACAGAGGTTTGTAGGTACAACTGGGAAGACACATTTCTAAAGGGTTCACATACGGCTGCAGAGATATTCGTGGTGGTGCAGGGTAGGAATGACATGCAGACCTGTGCATAAGAAAGTGACCGACCGGGATGATCAGGGAGGACCACTTTATGTGCAGAAGAATGTCTGGCTGGGGGCAGAGCTGTGCAGCTGTACCCCCGTTCTCGGGCGGCTGAGACAGGCAGAGCACTTGAGACCAGGGCTTTGAAACTAGCATGGGCAGAGTCGCCCAACAAAGAAAAGACTCCTTGATTTTTAAAGCAGAAGGGGAGGACTATCAAAACCCAACATCTGAGTGTAAACAGAGGCTTTGAAGTGAAATGTTAGTTAACGGGAGCCGCATCTTAGGGTGACTGTTGTTGTGGTGAGGCGGGGAGGAAAGGGTCTATGGCTTTTACATATTCCAAGTCACAGTCCACTGAGGGAAGCGGAAGCAGGAAGTCAAACCTGGTGAGAAACCTGGAGCAGGAGCTGATGCAGAGGCCATGGAGGGGTGCTGTGTGCTGGCTTGTTCCCCTTGGCTTGCTCGGTCTGCTTTTTAACAGAACCCAGGACCACCACCAGCCCAGGGATGGCACCTGTCACCATGGAACTGGGCCCTCCTGCCCTGATCACTAATTGAGAAAATGCCTCACAGGCTTGCCTATAGACTGATCTTACGGAGGCAATTCCTCAGTTGAGGTTCCCTCTTCTCAGATGAGTCTAGCTTGTGTCAGGTTGACATAAAACCAGCCAGCACAAGCTGCTAAAAGGTGTGGAGTTCCTGGCTTCCTTGAGCGCGTGTGAAGGGGAGCAGTTCAGGTGTAGGCACAGGGTTTCCATCTCAGAGAAGCCCCTCTCCCTCCTCTGCCCGCCTCAGCCAGTGGAGATCAGTGGAGCCATCGAAGAGGAGTTCACTGTGGCCCGACTCTACATCAGCAAGATCAAGTCGGAGGTTAAGTCTGTGGTTAAGCGGTGTCGGCAGCTGGAGAGCCTCCAGGTGGAGTGTCATCGCAAGATGGAGGTGACCGGTAGAGAGCTGTCATCTTGCCAGCTGCTTATCTCACAGGTCAGCAAGCAGCTGAGGAGAGAGAAAGGCTGCTGTGTGGTCCTAACACTGCAGCACCTCTCTCAGTGTCTTGTGTCAGCGGAGATTAAGGACTGAAGACCTGGGGTGGCATCGGGGAATATCCAGGCCAAAGACCTGAAGGTTAGGGGGTACTGCCCATTGACCCGATTGTCTAAAGGAAGAGTCTCCACAGGAGCAGCCCCTGGCCTTGTAGCCTCATAGACAGCGCAGCACAAGGGCAAGGCATGGCATGGAGGATAGCCTCAGTTGACAGTGCTGGATCCTTTGTATCCTTTGTCTTCCTCCTGCCACCCACCCCCCTTTACCAGCACGAGGCCAAGATCCGTTCGCTTACGGAGTACATGCAGAGCGTGGAGCTGAAGAAACGGCACCTGGAAGAGTCCTATGACTCCCTGAGCGATGAGCTAGCCAAGCTGCAGGCACAGGGTGAGGCCTTCATAGCTCTATCCCAGCCATCCTTGGATCTGAGGTCCCAGGAGGGGACCAGAAAGGAAAGCCACACACATCAGAAGTGACCCGAGAGCTTCTCTCTCAGCATTAGCTCATGTGCTCCTGAGCTGACCCACCTACCCTGGGTTTCCCATGTAGCTCGTTTTACAGGAATAATAGTTGCTCTCCATCCCTGATGAGTCAAACTGGACAGTCCCAACCCAGAATACCACTCTACACCCATCTCCTGTGACCTGGAGCTGGCTGGAGTCATGGAAGCTGTCTTCCTCTCTTTCACTTAGAAACTGTGCATGAAGTGGCTCTGAAAGACAAGGAGCCAGACACACAGGATTCGGAGGAAGTGAAGGTGAGCTGTCAGGGTGTGATGGGGTGCTTGGCTGGGCAGGGGCTGTGCTCACTGTTGGCCCAGGAGTCTGGCTCTGAGCACGGGGTTGGGCTGTTTGCAGAAGGCCCTGGAGCTACAGATGGAGACTCACCGCGAGGCCCATCACCGGCAGCTGGCCCGCCTCCGGGATGAGATCAATGAGAAACAGGAGACCATTGATGAGCTTAAAGAGTAAGGGCCTGGAGGGTCTCCCAGTGTCTAGTCCTCGAATCTTGCTGTGGCCACTCCAGTGATCCTTCTGGATCTTTAATGTCCAACACCATTTCCTCAGCATCAACATGCTTTGAGGCCCAACTCTAGGAGACTCAAGGGCTGGAGAGATGACTCAGTGGTTGAGGGCACTGGCTGTCCTTCCAGAGGACCCGGGTTTGATTCCCAGCACCCACATAGTGGCCCACAATCTCCAGTCCCAGGGAATCCAGTACCTTTTTCTGGGCTCCTCAGGTATCAGGCATAGACATAAAAAAATTTTAATTTAAAAAAAGACACAAGAAATAAGAATTAGTCCCTGTCCTTGAGACTTAGGACAATTAAGAGTACTCAGGGTCCCATGCTGTCATGGAAATGGTAGCCAGTGTTTATCCCTGATATCCAAAGGCCATGTGCCAGATCACTGGGACACACAGAAGACAAATGTGTGAGGGGTGGAGCTTCCTGTTTTCCCTGTAGTATCTGTTTATCTCTTCCATGTCTCCACCCTCTCTAGCCTGAACCAGAAACTTCAGTTAGAACTGGAGAAGCTTCAGGCTGACTACGAGAGGCTGAAGAGCGAAGAACACGAGAAGAACGCCAAACTCCAGGAGCTGACGTGAGTGACACTTTTGCTGGCAGGTTCGGGACTATTGCGCAGGCATATGTACAGTGCAGGACACATGTGACGATATTCACAGGAAGCAAGCATGAAGGGGTGACCCGGGAGAAAGGAAAGGAGACCAGCAGAAATGACTGCCAGGCTGGGTGTAGAGGCATGCGCCTTTAATCCCTGTGTTTGGGAGGCAGAGGCAGGAGGATCTCTGTGAGTTTGAGGCCAGCCTGGTCTGTACAGTGAGTTCCCGGACAGCCAGGGCTATTAAGTATGAGAATCAGGTTTAGGAGCAGAATAGATGGTATAATCTCAAGCAACTTTGTATGCAGCCATGTATACACATAGAAGAAACAGTTGGCAAGAGGGCCACCCTGTAGTTTTAGCTGTAAGCAATAGAATCATGGCCTTTCATAACAGTTCCTCTGACCTCTCTTTTAAGGATTCCTTTCTGATTATTGTATAGCAAACTTGAGTGATTTGTAGAGTAAACGATGGTCAAGATGGTAAAAGGAATGGTGGGAGGAGCATCCGGTCAAGATGGAAAAAGGAATGGTGGGAGGAGCATCCGGTCAAGATGGAAAAAGGAATGGTGGGAGGAGCATCCGGTCAAGATGGTAAAAGGAATGGTGGGGAGGAGCATCCTGAGGGTTCTTTCTCGTCCCTCTGTCCTTCTTCTTGCTACAGATTTCTGTATGAGCGACATGAGCAGTCCAAGCAGGACCTCAAGGGGCTGGAGGACACAGTTGTGAGTGGTTTCCTTCTGTGCCAAGCTATCAGAGTGGGAGAAGCCCCCCCCAGTCCCCTCGGCTCTTCCTGCTGTGTTCTCCTGGCCTTTCACTGAGTCTGTGGCATAGTCAGGATGGGAGACCATCGATAATAGAGTGAAAGTTTCAGTGGTTATGGCGGGGGAGGTAGACCAGATGCCCCATTTTCATGTTGTTCTTTACAGGCCCGGGAACTCCAGACCCTCCACAACCTTCGCAAGCTGTTCGTTCAAGACGTCACAACTCGAGTCAAGAAAGTAAGTGCCATCCTCATGTCTCACCAACCCCATCCTCTCATCCCCTTCTCAGGGCCCTCCACCCTGTGGGGTCAGGCTGGCCCTGGAACAGCCATGTCTTTCTTCCCTCCATGTATCCAGAGTGCAGAAATGGAGCCCGAGGACAGTGGGGGGATTCATTCCCAAAAGCAGAAGATCTCCTTTCTTGAGAACAACTTGGAACAGCTTACAAAGGTTCACAAACAGGTAACTGTCCAGAGAGGGGCTGGGAGAACTCAGGTCCGGCCTCTGTGTCCAGAAAGGGGTGGAGAGAGCTCGCTGGGCCTGTGACACACAAATCCGTCCAGAAAGGCCCCTTGGATTTGGGAAGAGCTTGCTGCAACTGTCTTTGGGCTTCTCCTCCAATCTCACTGCTCCCTTCTTGGCATCCTACCTGATTCCATGTCTGCTCTGATCTTTGCTCTGAACCTGTTTTCCCTTCTTGAAACTTTTTCTCAGCCTGTCTTTGCTTAAAGTAGAAGCTCCCAGCTGTACCTTGGAGTAAGAGGTTGAAATGTATGGACATGTAGAGGCACAAGGACATAACTACGGGGGAAGGCTGGCAGGTGGCTCAGCAGCAGGGTTGCGTAGCCTGCACAAGGCCCTGGGGGCATCTCTCTCTAGCCCTATGGTGGGGTCAGGTCAGGGTTTAATAGTATCAGACTTCAGACAGGGATATAAGAAAAACAAGGGAATTAGGCTTTTTCTTAGCCAAAAAACAAAAACTCCATTTGCCTTCCTGGGACATTGTTTTGTATACAGGATATTCTTCATGTGGCCCACCCAGCCCCTAGGGGGGACCAGTCTCAATGCTTGCATTGAGTTGCTGCCTCTCTGTCCCCTTTTGCTGCTGTTGCTGTTGCTGCTCTGAAGGTGGAGGGCTGGCTGGGTTTCAGAGGTATGGGCTGGGGGTGAGTGAAAGGGCATCCCAGAGGAGTCAGGACAGGAGGTGTTTGGTGTGTCCACAGCACCAAGGAGCCCACACGTAGTCTGGCAGCAGGCTCTCGCTCTCTGATTCATAAAATAAGCCCCAACCTAAATTTTATTCCGTCCCTCCCAAGTCCCATCTAGGCTCGTTCTCCATAACCAAGCTCACCTTTTCCTCCCAGCCTGAAGTCCCCTGAGACAGTGCATCCATTTGGAAACTTCCCAAACTCGAGACTCAGCCGTAACCTGCCAGGGCTGTGTCCTTTGGACCTGCTGAGGGCTTAACTAGTATCTCTCCTTCTTTTGTCATGAAATGGTGTAACAACATCTTAACAGAAAAGTTGGATGACAGGTAGGAAATCTTTAAAAAACAAACAGAAAAGCAGAAGAAGCAGGCTAGGGATGTAGCCTAGTTCAGACACTACCTGCTGAGCCTGTGTGAAGCCCTAGGTTCAACCCCAGTCCATATTGAACTGCAGCCGGGCATGGTGGCACAGGCCTGTAATCCCAGGCCTGAGAGGGTAGAGTTTGAGGGCAGTTAAGGCTGTATGGTGAGTTCTAGGCTAGCCTGAACTAGAACTACTTAGTAAGAGCCTTGCTCTGCTTTTCTTTCCTCTCTCTCTCTCTCTCTCTCTCTCTTTCTCTCTCTCTCTGTCTCTCTGTCTTTCTCTGTCTCTCCCTCTCTGTCTCTCTCTCTGTCTCGCTCTCTCTACCTCTCCCCCCCTCTCTCCCTCTCTCTCTCTGTCTCAGCTCCATGAAGGAAATAGAGTTGTAAAAACTCAGCAGCCGCGCAGGGACATTTGATGATCCCTAAATCATGTAAATCTGCACAGAGGCTCCGATCTGTTCCTTTCCCCATGGTGTTCTCTGCTCCGCTAACCCCCCTGACCGCCCCCAACCCCCTCCTTCCTGGCCCCAAGACCTGGCACCTCAGTTGCTTCAAGTGTCCAGTCATTCCGAGGGACTTTTCTGGCCGCAGGGTGGTTGCTATCACTCTAGCTTAGTTTTAACAGGACAGGGGAGGAAGGCCCAGGAGGGTCTTGGTGAGGGTAACAAAACATGAATGTTTGTGCCATCGCAAACGTTTTTCCTTCCTGTGGAGCTCTGTGTGCGGCTGTATGGGGGTGCAGGTCCCGATTCCAGCTTCTGGTCTGCTCTACACTGCACTCACCGGCACCCCTCTCAGCCTATGTCTGCCCTCTGACTGTCACGTGCTCTTGCTGTCCCGCCCTTTGCATGCCCACACATCTCCTCCCCACTGGTACCCTGGAGCTGTTGGTCCAGCACAGGCTGTGACAGTGGAAGGGAGTGTCTGGGTGGGTGGATCTTGAGGCAGGGCACTGTCACAAGAACTCTGGGATATAGTGGAGTTGGCAGGCTTAGAAAATGATGTAGGGAAATGGGAAGAACCAGCTAGAACTATACATTACCTAAAGGGAAGGGGAAGGTCTTTCAAGGACACAGCATGGTCCAATTATCCCCTGCTCTACTCCCAGCCCCCACACTCCAATGGGTGACGCCGTTTTGGGTCACTGGCTTTTCCTTCAGCTTCCTCTGTTTGGCTTGCTCCACAGCTGGTACGTGACAATGCAGATCTGCGTTGTGAGCTTCCTAAATTGGAAAAACGACTTAGGGCTACGGCTGAGAGAGTTAAGGCCCTGGAGGGTGCATTAAAGGAGGCCAAGGAGGGTGCCATGAAGGACAAGCGCCGGTACCAGCAGGAGGTGGACCGGATCAAGGAAGCTGTGCGGTACAAGAGCTCCGGGAAGCGCGGACATTCTGCCCAGATTGGTGAGTGGTTGTCAGTAGGTGAGACCATGTCAGTACCTGGGGCAAATTTAACCAGTCCTAAATGGCAGACAACCTGATGCTTGCTGTTAGCCCCAGCTTCTCCACCAAAAGATGATGAAGTCATTTTGCCAGGGCTGACCTTGAGATCGGGGAAACTGGGGCTAACCGAGAGCTGTCTCACAATTGCATCTTCTCTTTTGTAGCTAAGCCTGTGAGGCCGGGCCACTACCCTGCCTCCTCACCCACCAACCCCTATGGCACCCGGAGCCCCGAGTGTATCAGTTACACCAACAACCTCTTCCAGAACTACCAGAACCTGCACCTGCAGGCTGTACCTAGCTCCACCTCAGATATGTAGTGAGTAACCATGGGTGTGGCTGGAGTTCCAGCCCAAGGCCATCCGGGCCCTGAGAAGCCATAGGGTGGTGTCAGCTCTTGGCTTATTTTAATTTAATTATTTTCTTAAGTCACGTGGTTTCTAACCCCTTCCTCAGCCTTCTGTGTTGTGATTAGGAGATGGGTATTATCTCCCTGTCTCCATGATTGCTGGCTTCTTGTCCAGGAATGGGAAGGGTCAGTGGCTGGGAGGAGTATGGGTGCTGTGATTCTCAGAGCAGTGGATGGTGGGCTCCAGAGGTTGCATCTCTGCTCTCTTCCTTCCAGCTTTGCTAACTCCTGTGCCAGCAATGGGGCCACATCTGGTGGCCCCTTGGCTTCCTACCAAAAGGCCAACATGGACAATGGTGAGTGGCAAAGATCTAGCCTACAGGATCCCCAAGGAAGATGAGAGAGATTATAATAGATGCTAACAGAACCTTTCTCCCGTGCCATGGTGTCAAATGAAAAGACAATGGCATGGTAGAGTTCAGTGGTGGAACACTTGTCTAGTATGGTTACCACCCTGCATTCCATTTCTGGTACTGGGTGGGAGAAGGTGGGGGGATCCACATGGGCCCACTGTCGGAGCCTTAGGCTTACTTAGATCTCCAGCCAAACCCACTACTTTCTTTAGAGGCAGGCCACTCCTATTCCTGCCTGCCTATCTCGTCTCAGTGAGCGCTTGGAGACTTTCTGAAAACTATAACGTGCAGCTTTGGTAGGTGAGGATAGAGTGTCCCAGTTTGCCAGTTCTTTAGAGGCATTAGGATGGGAAGGGCTTTGGGAAGACTGTTCCTCACATCAGCCTTTTTCTAACCCTGTGTTCTCAACGGTCATCCCTTCAGGAAATGCCACGGATATCAACGACAACAGGTACCCAGACAGAGACAACACTATCCTTGGGTTCTCTAGGTGGGACCAGAAAAAGTGAATAACTTCTCTACCTGGACTTCCCTGGAGCTTGGGGGGTGGGCGGGGGGCGGGGAACAAGGCTCACTGTAGTCAGGGTTCCCTGGTCTTAGCCCCTCCCCATTCCAGTTAGGATACCTGGGGGAGAATGCCATGGACATGTGGAACTCTCCCCTGCCTTTGGGAACTTCCCAACCTTGGGCAAGGCCTTGAGTTTCCCTGCCCTTTGTTATCTCACAGGCAGCCTGTCAGAGCCCTGGCCGTGGAGTAGGGCTGACTATACTTTGCCTCTTTCTCCAGGAGTGACCTGCCATGCGGCTATGAGGCTGAGGACCAGGCCAAGCTTTTCCCTCTCCACCAAGAGACAGCAGCCAGCTAACTCCCATTCCTGGCTACTCTCTGCACTTTCAGGTAGCTGCAGGCAACTTCCCTCCCTGGCCCCAGCCTCCTCTAATCTGGCCATGGCCTCTTCTCTTGTTGGTGTGTATGTTTGTGTATCTGTGTGTGTGTATCTGTGTGTCTGTGAGTGTGTGTGTTTGTGTGTGCACACTCACATTCAGAGGCTAAGGCTGGTATAGGTGTTTTCCTCTATCAAACCCCACTTTATTTTTTGAGACAAGATCTCTCACTGAACCTGAAGCTTGCTGTTTTGGGGTGACTGGTCAGCCAGTCATCCCCCACACACATATCAATCCTGGGGTAACGAGACTGGCTTTTATGTGAGTGCTGGGGATCTGAACATAGTCCTCATGGGTGCACAGTAAGCACTTTATGACTGAGCCGTCTCCCCCATCCCACCCCCCTTTCTTCATAAACCATTTCAAATCCTGCTTAGCCGGGTATGGGGGCACACACCTATAATCCCAGCACCCAGCAGAGGCCTGTGGACCATGAGTTAGTTCAAAGGAGTCCTGGGTTGGTGAGACCCTGTATCAAAAACATTCGCTGAAAACCCAGGTCACCCCAATTCGTGCTTTCCTGTGTGGATGTCCAACCCTGACCTCCATGGCCCTAAGCTTTCCCTTAGGTGCTGGCGGTGACCACAGTACTGATTTCCACCACTAGGAGTCACTGTCGCACATAATTAAAAAAAAAAAAAAAGCCTACCTACAGCCATACAGGGCGCAGACTTTAATAACAAGAGAGCTTGGGAGAACAAACATCCCATCATGCCTCAGCCTTTACCCTAAGATAATCTTAGATACACGGAGATGTCCAAGACACCTCATAAAAAGGTGGTGCCTGCTTTATTCTTGTGCACTATTCCTGTATCTGCATATGCTACCAGAGACTGACGCTACCTGACTCTTGGTGCCTCTAGCTAGTGACAACAGTTCTGTCCATACTGTTCAGTGAAAATGGAAACCAGCTGCCTCTCCGTCCCCAACACCTCCAGCTTCACCTCCCTCTTGCCAAGGCCCCTGGAGCATCAGGAAACCCCGTCCTTGTTCCTGGTGTCACCAGACACCTTGCCATGGTTGCTTTAGACTTCAGATAGACAGCTGGACCTATTTTGTTGTCCATATTAGCTCCTTCGCTGACTGGAATCAAGAGAAAAGACCCAGTCTCTTTCTGGGCTGCCATGTCCCTCCCAGGCTTTCCCAGGCTAGTGGTCCAAGCAGAACAGTGTGAGAAAGAGGGGACTGGGAAGGGAGAAGAGGGTGCTGGGAGGACTTGGGATGGAGAAGCAGGAGTTGAACTGGATGGGAGTCGGGACGGGGTTGCCTTGTCAGTGTTGAAGGAACAGAACTGTAAACCAAAGCGTGTGCCTACGCCATCTGTTCTTCCACAGAGCCCGGACTGCAAGCTGGCTCCTCATACCGTCTTTCTCTTTCTTCCCCAGTTTCTAAGAGGGACTGAGGCCTCTTCTCTCAGCATGCTGCAAAACCTGTGGTCTCTGATGCTAACTCCCTCCCCAGCCCGTGTTGTTGGCCTGTTCGATTACCCTCTCACTCTGTATCTCTTTGTACTCTGTATCTATATTGGAAGCTGCTGCTGCCTCTCTCCCTCTGTCCTCCTAAGTATCTGACGATGTATTTAACAGTTTTTAAGCGTAGTCTCCCCTCCTCATTTGGCATTACGGAGGAGGGAAATGTCCCTTCCTCCTTCCATATACTCGTTTCTTATGCTGAGTGATGTTAGTCACTGAGTAGAGGTCACAAGATGACAAAGGGAAGCGGGAGCTAGGAGGCTGCAATTCTCTCTCAGAAACACATGTGTTTATATGCGCACACTCACAGTGTACATGCAAAGCCTTAAGCAGAAGAATGTCTTAGCATCTACGAAAAGCAAGAAACAGACACCCCTCTTCACACAGAGCACAGAGGAGGACCCAGCGGAAGGGTTGCTAAGCTACCCTTTCCCCATACACCCCTCCCCTGAGTCAGGAGATCACAGGTGCCCTGAGATAGCCTCTGCCTTTGTTCTCTTCTTCCTTGGTCTGAGAGGGTAGATTGCTCAAAGGACTATTTCCCTTTCTGGCCCAAGCCTCTTTTGATACTTTCTACTCTGGATATCACAACCAGAACTTAGAATTGGTTAAAAAAAAAATTCTGAAAAGTTGAGAAGGCTGCTCACCTGTCTGTGCTGACAGTAGGCAAGTGGAGCCAGGAGCCAGAATGGCTGGTCCCTGGGTCTGGGGAGTGAAGGGCTGGGGCGCTACCATGCTCTTTCCTATCGCGGGGGCCTCAGGTTGAGGCCTCAGACTCATTCTTTCTCCCATATTGGGCTTCATGTGCTTCCCAGCTCTGACTTTGGTTTGGGGCTTCCAGGTCATTTTTATAATATCTGTCTAGATGCCTTCCCTTCAGGCTGGAGTCTGGCTTTTTCCCAGTCTACCTTCTTCCCACATAGAGTTCCTTCTGTAATCTCCATCTGGCCCCAAGTGCACTTTAAAGACAGGGGTTGGGGAGCTGGAAGCAGAGGACTGGCAAAGAGCTTCCCCTGCATGGCACGAAAAGGCTCTGGTCTCCATCCCCAGCAAAAGCTGGTGTGGCGGCTCACACATTCGAATGCTGCTCCTAGGAAGCTGAGGCAGGAAAATTGCTAAATTTGAGGCTAGCTTGAGCTATGGTGAGACGAAGCCCTGTCTCAAAACAAACAAAGAAAAAGAAAGGGACAGGTCAATCTCTCTCATGGGTGACAGAGGCTAAAGGCTTGAGCCTAGTGCTCTCTCCCCACGGCCATTCTCAGCCCCTCCCCTCCAGCAACCAAGAGCGGGGCTGCTTTGGTTCAGATGGTCCTTCCCATCCATCTGCTAAGGTGGCTTTTCTAGATAACCGCAGGATGAAGATCACTGCTCGGCCTAAGCAAGGAATACAGTCGAGTATGCAGACATTCAGTGGGAGTCAGGATGGGAGCCAGTGACTGTCCAGCCACAGGGCTGTCCAGACAGATCCTTCTAGGTGTAGGAGGAAAACCCCGTGTGGGTGGCAGCTGCCGAATATGGATTGGATTGTCACGGCTGTGACTCCTTCAAGGGGAAGTTTCTTTCTTTATTTTTAACCTATTAAGGAATGACAGAGATTAAAAAAAAAAAAAAGTATCACAGTGGTGCGGGAGAAATCCAAAATGGCAGTTTTCAAACCCTTTTTAAAATAAATCTTTTTTTGTTTGTTTGTTTTGTTTTTTCAAGACAGAGTTTCTCTGTGTAGCCCTGGCTGTCCTGGACTCGCTTTGTAGACCAGGCTGGCCTTGAACTTGAACTCGAAGAGATCCTCCTGCCTCTGCCTCCCGAGTGCTGGGATTAAAGGCGTGCGCCACCATGCCTGGCTTAAAATAAATCTTACATAGGAAACATAAAAAGCAGTGCAGGGTTTTGATTTTGGCTCAGCCGTACTGTGCTTGGCTAAGATGCTTAGTGTGACAAGTCTGAGGGTTCAGTCTGTCTCTGGAACTGAGCAAACCAAGAAACAACCAAAATGGTGAAGTAATTCAGAGCCAGGAAGTTTATGTTTTCTTTCTTTTCATAATGTCCCCCCCAGTCCCAGTCCCCGTAGAAAGTGCTTAATTAGTTGAAGGCCCTGAAACGGCCCTAAGAGCTTGGGAATCACTTACTTGCAAGAGGGATTCAATCTGGTTTCCCAGCCCTAAAACCACAACTCAGAAGGGAGGTTAGGGGGTCAGAGGACTCACACTGCCTCAGACCCAGTGGGTGGAGAAGGAAGTCCTGCCTGTGGCCTGATGACCGCAGGGCATGTGAGAATCTGAGGGACTTTGTGTGGTCTTGCTACCAAGTGATTCTTTCAAAATAGAAGTGTGGGAATGTGAAGGTGATGGGAGAGGGAGGTAACAGAGCAGGCAGCCTTCTCTTCAGCAAGATGTAAGGGAAAATGTCATTTGCTTACCCTGACAAGAAACACCCCCTCACCAGAAGGTCCTCACTCCCCCTCCCTCCTTACATTCACCTCGTCCCTTTCAGAGAGCCAGGTCACCACAAGGGCTGCCTGGCCCACCCACTCACATCTGCCAAAATGTTGCATGCCAGCGTGGAAGACAAACCAAATTGCACAAATCCCAGTGTGTATTTACTTGGTGGACACAGATACCTTTAAAATAAAATAAATTCAATGATGACTGTGTTGTTGCCTTTTATTTATTTATAAAAAGATTTATTTATTTTGTGTATGGGTGTTTTATGTGCATGAACATCTGCAACCAGAAGAGGGCATCAGATCACGTTGTGGATGGTTGTGAGCCACCATGTGGGTGCTGGGAATTGAACTCGGGACCTCTGGAAGAGCAGCCAGCGCTCTTAACCTCTGAGCCATCTCTCCAGCCCCCGCCTTTATTTTTAAAAGGGCTTTTCATTTGTTTTTTTCATATTTATAAGTGTTTTGCCTGCATGTATGTATGTGCACCATGTGCGTGCCTGGTGCCCTCAAGAGGCTGGAATAGGGCGTCAGGTTCAGGGACTGGAGTTACAGATGGTTGTAAGTCATTATGTGGGTGCTGAAAACTGAGCCCTGGGCCTCTGCAAGAGCAGCAAGTGCTCTTAACCATGAACCATCACACTGACCCTATGTGGTGGTTTGAATCTGTCTGAATAACTGTTCCCCAGTTGGTGGAGCCATTTGGAAAGGATTAGGAGGAGGCCTTGTTGGGAGGAGGTCTGCCACTGGGGCCAGCTTTAAAGGCTTCAAAACCACACAGCACCCAGGCGGTGGTGGTGCAGGCCTTTGATCCCAGCAGAAGCAGGCAGATCTCTGAGTTCAAGGCCAGCCTGGTCTACAGAGTGAGTTCCAGGACAGCCAAAGCTACACAGAAAAAAAACTGTCTCGGAAAAACCAAACCAAAAACCACACAGTATTCCGTTAGCTCTCTCTGCCTCATGCTTGTGGATCTTATGTAAACTCTCAGCTACTGCTCCAGTGCCCTGCCTGCCTGCCTGCTCCTGCTGCATCTCCTACCATGATGATCATAGACTTTAACCCTCTAGAACCATAAGCCCCAAATTAAATGTTTCTGTTACAAGTTGCCTTGGTCATAGTTACAGCAATAAAAAAAAGTAACAAAGACACTCTTTATTTACTGAGACAAGGTCTCATATAGCCTAGTGGCCTCAAAGTCACTGTAGGGATAAGGTTATTGTGTAATTCAAACACTGACTTCTGTACTCCCCCCTCCCCATATCTGGTTGCAATCCTTGTACTTAGAATTTCCTGTCTGACAGTTGTGTAACCACTGCTTCCCAATTGTCCCCTGATATGCCAATAAAGCAGCTTACAGCCAATCACTGAGCAGGGGAGAGAATAGGAAGAGTTAAAGAGAGGAAGTAGGAGAAATCAGCAGCAGGTAGAGGCAGGAGAGACAGGGAGAGATTCAGCTGAAGCAGAAAGCCAACAAAATGCAAGTGTCTCTGGGATTTATACTGGAGGGAAGCCAGATTAGCTTCATGGGTTAAGAATAGAGTAATAATTGCTCAGTTTTTGTGTTGTGAAGCCTGTTTAACAAATAATACAATAGAGTCTTAATTGGATGATAGCCAGGTTAAGACAGCTGAGAAACTAACCCAATTATATAAAGTTACACTAACAACCCAGTATGAATCAGTCTATCCTTGAACTCCTGACCCTCCTCCCAAGTGTTGAGATGACAGGTACCTGCCACCATGCCCAGCTGAAAATCTTTCTCCTCCAACCTCCCTCCTCTCAAATTTAGTAGTTAATATATATTGCATATATGTATGTATGTATGTGTATATAAACACATATATATCCTTGCAGGTATTTATGTATATACATATCTGAATTTGTAAATACACAAATATGTATGCATGTTTATATCCTTGCAGATACTTTTCCACATATTTCTAGAATATGTGGACATTTTCCTGCTTGACAATATATTCTAGAGATCTTTTCATGTCTATATATCTAACTCGCTAAAAAGTATGGAAATATATGTTTATACTACAGTTTATTTGACTATCCCACTATTGATAGGTTGTTTATAAACCTTAACAAAATTTGTATCCTGTTCTCTTCATATCTTCACCCAGACCAGCACACTCCCTCAATCGGTCCCTTTCCCCTTCAGCAGCTCTCTAGCCTCCCCTCGACAACCATTCAGTTTTGCCATTCTAAGATCAGTTAGCATACTCATTCTTCCAACTGACACTATTATCTCTGTTCCTCTCAATGTGTCTATGCCAGAGGAAGCTGTACAGTCATAATGTTGGGACCACCGAGGATGAGTTTGCAAACTCATCTGGTCCTTCGGTACAGCTCAGTATCCCTCCTGTGTGTCCTGGTTCAGTTCCCCTGCCTGGCTTCCAGAGCACCTGGCTTGGATCCTAAGTCTCCTAGACCCCCCTCCACACTCTTCGTGGGCATGGCTTTGCTTCTGATTTAAAGGGGAAATTAAGGGAATCAAGTATGAAACCCTCTGTTGCATGACATTTCCTGGGGGATATATGAACAAGTATCTACTTATCCTAAATAGGGGACCAATGACAAACCAAAGTAGGTATACCACCAGTGACTTGGCAAACCAATGTGTTTATTGGAGTTACTTCAGGAATGTGGTGAGGGTTTAGTTACAGGAACAGAAATGACTCAGATGGTTCCATCACCAAGTCCACCCTAGCTCACGAAACCTGGAAGAAGCTCCACAGATTGGAGCTTCAAGCAGTTCAATTGCTCTGAACCTCTTCAGGCAGCTCAGGGTCTCTGCTCCCTCAGGGCTGCTCAACTTGTCTGAGAGTGTCTCTCAGCATGCCTTATTGCTTTTTATGCTTGGGAAGGGAGGAACCCACTGCATCAGCTCAGTTTGGGGGACTTCCTGAGTTCAACAGGCTCCCCTGAAAGATGGAATGTTTCACTTCCTTTTAGAAAGAGCATCTTGTTTTAAGGAATTTTCCCCCCTAGATGGAAGGTTTTATCTTGAGGCGATTGCTTCAGAACCATACACACATCTACATACTTTTACCTGTAGGTGTTTTGTGGCTATTTCCTCCAAATAGAGACATGATCTCTTTGGGTGAGGAAGGAAGATAAGAATAAGCAATTTGTTAAGCTGAGAAAACTATAAGGAAAGCCTGGCACTTGGGAAGCAGAGGCAGGTAGATCTCTGTGAGTTCAAGGCCAGCCTGGTCTACAAAGCAAGTCCAGGACAGCCAGGGCTGCTACACAGCAGAGAAACCCTGTCTCGAAAAACTAAAAAATAATAATAATAATAATAATAATAATAATAATAATAATAATAATGGTCCAGTTCAAGAAACTATGGAAATCATGGAGAACTGTGCAGTGGATTTGCTGGAATTGGCACAGACTTGTAAGCAAGAAGCAAAAATGCAGCTCACGGCTGGCCTGGCTTGTAAGGCTGAGAGTATACTGCATGCATTTCCCCTCAGAAGAATGCCTTCTAGGAGTGGAGACTGTTTGCTGAGCCTTTAGCAGCCATGTGCGGCTGACAGAGAGGCTGTGGCCATGGAGCAAGAGCGCTGCCTCTGGGAGCAGGCACGCAGTCCTTCAGGATGAGGTCAGATGGCTCACAGGAGAGGACTGGACCATGGAGGGCTAGGTGAAGACATGTCCTCCATCCGTGCCACTGTGCACAGCACTACCAATTTGATGAAGATATTTTCATGATATATTGGTCCTTGCTAACATTTTTTAGAAGTATCTTCTTAGCCATTTAAGACCAACTGGCATTTCCTTGGAGCAGGTGGTGGTGGGCCTTCAGAGATCTTGCTCACACTCTTTAGAAAGATTTCATTACGTAATGCTAACCCTGAGTGTAGTGCCAATCTGGAAAGGCAAATGGAAGAATTAAAACAGCAGTTAAAGAATTTAAAGGAAAATTTCCTGCACGGGTGGCGTCTTAGGGTCTCCATTGCTGTGATGAAACACCATGACCAAAAGCAGCTTGGGGAGGAAAGGGTTACTTTGGCTTACACCCCCTGAATCACACAGTCCCCTGAGGGAAGTCAAGGCAGGAACCTGGAGGCAGGAGCTGATGCAGAGGCCATGGAGGGGTGCTGCTCACTCGCTTGCTCAGTCTGCTTTCTTAAAGAACCCAGTGTTAGTGTAACTTTATATAATTGGGGTTTTTTGTTTGTTTTTCAAGACAGGGTTTCTCTGTCTGTCCTGTGTGGTAGAAGGTAGGTCTCTTTAGTGAAATTAGTAGGTGGTTCGGATTAGTGTTTGATAGCACATAAGGAGGAGTTTGACGTCCCCTTTACTTGCTAATATGGACAAAAATCCAGTTGTGGCCGGATGACATGCCCTGCTGAAGGGGCATAGCTAGGAAACCACGCAAGTGTGCAGATGGTGTCAGTTGCCATGAGAAGCAATGGGACTGCTGGACATCCCAAGAAACCTCATGGACCCTCGAGACTGCCAAGGATCTGGAGATAATGCGATATATAAGCCAGAGAATTCCTCAGGGTCTCTCTCTCCCTCCTGCTCTCATCAATTGAGAAGTCACGCTGGATAAGTGCATAGCAAGGTATGCCATTAACAGAATTTAGACTGCTATAACCCAAGGCAAGGCATGGCATAAAACCTGCTGAAAGAGAGTTCTTTAAAGACTCACTGTGGAGGAGAGTCTTAGCTGTGGAAAAGGCTGACCTCAGTTTGGCGGTTGGAACAGACTGACTTTATAAACCGGCCACAATTTGGCGGTTGAAATAAACTGACCTTGTGAACTGGCAAAGTAAGGCCCAACAGACTTTAAGTTTAAAAGATCCTACCTAATGGGACTGCCTTATACCAAGTCATCCTGCACAGACCTATGCTAAGAATACTAATATCCTTTTTTTTTTTTTTGGGTTTTCGAGACAGGGTTTCTCTGTGTAACAGCTCTGGCTGTCCTGGACTTGCTTTGTAGACCAGGCTGGCCTCGAACTCACAGAGATCCGCCTGCCTCTGCCTCCCGAGTGCTGGGATTAAAGGCGTGCGCCACCACGCCCGGCTACTAATATCCTTTTAAGAAAGTTAAAATGGTGTTAGTGAAGTGTTTTTAGATAGGTATTAGAGTGTTCTTACATATTAGGGTGTTCTTAGATTATAGATTTTAGATTATAGGTTTTAGGATATAGGATTTAGGTATTTTATAGGTTCTTGATAAATATTAATAAATATAAGTGTTGATAAATAAAAATATTCTGTTACAGTCCTGGACTCACTTTGTACACCAGACTAGTCTTGAACTCACAGAGAGCCACCTGTCTCTGCCTCCCGAGTGCTGGGATTAAAGGCGTGCGCCACCATGCTTGGCAACTTTATATAATTGTGTTAGTATAACAGTTTACCTCTTAACTCGGCTATTGTCCAAATAATTGAGACTTTTTATATTATCAAACAGGCTTCACAACACAACAACTGAGCAGTTATTACTCTATTCTTATGCCACTGAGATAATCAGGCTTTTCCCCAGCTTAAAACTCAGAGATACTTGCACCTTGTGGCTTTCCTGCTTCAGCTGAATTTTTCCCTGTCTCTCCTGCCTCTGCCTCTTCTGATCCCCCTCCTCCTGTCCTTAACTCCTCCTCCTTTGACTGCTTTACTGGCATATCAGGGGACAATTGGGGAGCAGTGTTTACATAACATTGAGACATGAGCTCCTCAGAACAAGGACTGGAACCAGATATGGGGAGGTACAGAAATCAGCATTTGACTTATACAATAACTTTATGCCTACAACCCAGGACCACCAGCTCAGGGATGGCACCACCCACAATGGGCTGGGTTCTCCCCCATCAATCACTACTTAATTATGAAAATTCCCTACAGGTTTGCCTCCAGCCAGATTTTTTTTTTTTTTGGTTTTTCAAGACAGGGTTTCTCTGTGTAACCTGGCTGTCCTGGAACTCACTTTGTAGACCAGGCTGGCCTCGAACTCCCAGAGATCCGCCTGCCTCTGCCTCCTGAGTGCTGGAATTAAAGGTGTGCGCCACCAAACGCCCGGCCTCCAGCCAGATCTTATGGAGGCATTTTCTCAGTTGAGGTTCCCTCCCCTTAGATGACTCTAGCTTGTGTAAAGTTGACATAAAACCAGCCAGCACGAGTGGAAAAAGATCATTCCTAGAACCAATAAGGTTATTAAATAATACTCCAGTAATAGGAATGGGATACCTCCCTGTAAATTGAGGCCCCTAAACCTAAAGGTTAGTGCCCATGCTGTTGGTTGCATGCCAGAAGTAACTGGTAAGATCCTATTAATGAAATCATTGAATGTTTTGCCTACTGGGCATAGAGAAGTCCAGCTGGGACTGATCAGGAAGCTTCTTTCCTGCCAACTGGCTTTTATAGCACCAAAAGGCACTATGCATTCTCTGAAGGTATAATTCTTTTTTTAAAGATTGATTTATTTATTTTACATATATGAGAGCTCAATCTGTATGTACCCCCACAGGCCAGAAGAGAGCATCAGACTCCAGTACAGATGGTTGTGAGGCACCATGTGGTTGCTGGGAATTGAACTCTGGACCTCTGGAAGAGCAGACAGTGCTCTTAACCACTGAGCCATCTCTCCAGGCCTGAAGGTATAATTCTTACCAACAATTCTGCTCAGCTATACGGACCCTGTGTTCTTTGTTGCCAACATGCCAGGGAAGATGTGTCCGCTGGCCCAACAGTGGCATGACTGTTACAGACGCAGCTAAGTGCTTTCCTATGGGAGGAATTAAGCTTTGGCACCGTAAGCTAGGCAAAGATCTGTGGCTGAAGCTTTCAGCCTTCTCAGAGAAACTTTCCCTTCCCCCAGTGAATACTGCAGAGAGTCATAATAGATCAAAGTCTGAGAACAGATCATACTTCTGAAGTAGCAAAGCGGTCGGTCCAATGCTCAGTGGTGAATGGAGAAAAATACTCACATATCTATATTACCTCCTCTAAGTCTCAGGCAACATCACAGAAGAGAGGGAAGAAGGGATCTGAGAGTCAAGAGAAGAGAAAAGGATGGAGTGTTGTGTAACTATTTCCTCTGGAGGAAAGAGGGGAGCTCCTAAGACTGGAAGTTCGTGATACTTAACAAGACTCAGGAATCACAGAAAGTTCTGACATCACAAGTCACTCGAGCGGTTCTATAACCCTTTAACAACCACTGCAGGAAAGCAGGCTCTTCTGTGGAGCTGCCTGCGGGAGGCAGAGACGTGGCTCCACCTGTCGTCACCCATGGGTTGGACCTTTTGCGGACACAGCTTGCTTTGAGTCATCTATCTTCTTTCTCTTATTCCTTCAGTCTATTGTTTATATCTCCCCAGAAAAGTCACACGACAACACATATCTGTAAGGAGAGTTAGATTAATATACATTAGATTTAGTAAATATCTAGGGGTTCTTTTTTTTTTTTTTTTTTGGTTTTTCGAGACAGAGTTTCTCTGTGTATCCTTGGCTGTCCTGGACTCACTTTGTAGACCAGGCTGGCCTCGAACTCACAAAGATCCGCCTGCCTCTGCCTCCCAAGTGCTGGGATTAAAGGCGTGCACCACCACCGCCCGGCTATCTAGGGGTTCTTAATCCAGGGCAAAAAGATCAACTTGGCTGTGGGCGATTAACCTATCAGCATATGGGACTAAAAACAAGGTTTATGGCCTGGCATTGTTTTCAGCTGCTAATAGCCTTATGAAGTGGGTGGAGCCCAGATTAGGCTGAAGCCAGGTGAAACAAGGAGAGACTCTATTTAAGGAAGAAGTAGGGGGGAGCCTGAGGGGGCCGTGTTAGAGAGTTCTTACACTAGAGAGATGAGCAGTTTGTATCATCTGATGGAGAAAATGCTGGTGGACTGAAAAGCTGATTTCCAACAGAGCTGAAAAATTATAGCTAGCTCTCCCTGAGGCAGAAAGAAGCTGGCGAGCAGAGAAAGCCTCAACAAGACAGGAAAAGGCCAAGGACTAAACCCTGTGGCTCAGCTTTTGCCTAGAGGGTTCAACCTGTCTGAACAGTGGCCTGAACAAAACTGTGACCAGCTTTAAAGACTGAGGCAGAGTGGCTAATACAAACTGAATAAGTTGGCTTATGGACAGCTGAGGCTTTCCAGAGGGAAGAAAGCCTCAAGCCTCATTTAAGGTGAAGCTGCCATAACCAATTTACCCTAACAGACCTAAGTCTGAGATATTCCTGAAGAAAGACTGTTAACTAAGTGTCTTTTTTTTTTTTTTTTTTTTGGTTTTTCGAGACAGGGTTTCTCTGTGTATCCTTGGCTGTCCTGGACTCACTTTGTAGACCAGGCTGGCCTCGAACTCACAAAGATCCGCCTGCCTCTGCCTCCCAAGTGCTGGGATTAAAGGCGTGCGCCACCACCGCCCGGCAACTAAGTGTCTTAAAGGATCTACTCCTGAGGTTTTCCTGAGGACCTGTCCCAGAGACTGTGTTCCTGACAACTGAGGTCCTGCCCCAGGGACCATATCCTTCTAAAAGGTTATGATTAGTTGTTAGATAATAGTTCTTACAGTTATTAATAGGTTTAGTGGTTAGGTAATATTAGGACCAAACTCACTTAACCAAACTTTAGCCAGGCTTCCGAAGCCTGGGAATTTTGAGTAGGCCCTGAGCTGCAGGTCAACTTGTCCCAGAATCTGTCATGTACTACCTCCCAGGGCTTGGAAGCTCTGTTATCAAGAGGCCAAGTTCCTGCTTGGGTATGGGTGGTCCCCAGAGCAACAGGGAGAACAACAGAAACCACAAGTTGCCAATGGTCATGAGTTTGGAAATCCCCACCTTGTTTCCTAGGTCACCTCTACCAGCCAATCAAAGTACTGTTGCTTGATGATGCTTGGTTCTGCCTTGCTGAAACCTATTTAATCTGAACTGGAATTCTGTTTGGGGTCTTCCGCCTCTTGCATAAGGAGTCTGTGAGGCTGGCTCCCAGCTCTGGTGAATAAAATCCTCTTGCTTTTTTGCATCGTTCACGGGTGTCCTGCCTGGTGATTCCTCGGTCATCCCAGATTTGGGTTCAGGAACTCGTTCCTTGACCCTTACAGTAATGGGTTGTAGTCATTCATAGGGCTAGTAGTTAGGTGTTTGTATTTGTTATAAGGGCATATGGTTATTAATACATATTGCATAATTTGAAAGGTTCGTCTTCACATATCCTTTCCTTCCCCTTACTGACAAATGATGGATCTCTTTTCTCTGGAGTTGTTTGGGTTTTTTTTTTTGGGGGGGGGGGGACGAGGTCTTACTGTGTACCCTGGTTGACCTAGAACCTTCTATGCAGACCAGGCTGGACTTGAACTCAAAGAGACCCACCTAACTGCTTCCTGTGTGTATGGTACCACCACACCCACAGCTGAACTTAATTTCTTACAGCTGACTCTCCAGAAGCAAGCCATTTCTCACCTGTACATCCTCTTTCTTTTCTAGGGACAGGGTATCTGTCTCTAAGCCCAAGGCTGGCCTAAAGCCCATGATTCTCATGCTTTACCTCCCAAGTGCTGGGGTAAGCATTTTCTGGCTTTCATCCCTACTTCTTTACTTCCTGTTCATTCCCTAGTCCACACTGATCTGGTCTTTCCCTGCTTAAGTCTTTTTTTCAAAGGTTACCAAGTGAAACAGGTGTTTCTCAGCTCTTGTCATGCCTTACCGGGCCTTGATCTCCACTCCTTCCTGTTAAAACTCTACTCCCCAGGTTTCTGCAACCTGACTCTCCCATCTATGCCCGTCCCTTCTGAATCCTTCACCAACCTCTCTTTAAATTGTTTTTAGATTTTTTTTTCAAGACAGGGTTTCTTTGTGTAACAGAGTCCTGACTGTCCTGGACTCACTCTGTAGATCCACCTGGCCTCTGGAAGAGCCATGCATGCTGTTAGCCACTGATCATCTCTGTAGCCCATTAGCCAGTTTTTTCCCTTTTGTAGCTAAAACTGGCTTTGAGCCTGAGATCCTTCTGACTCCTGAGTGCTGGGATTACAAGTGTCTACTACCATTCATAACCACACCAGCTTCATTTTTTTTATTTTTTATTTGTGTGTCTGAGTGTTTAGCCTCTGTGTGTGTGTGTGCCACATGTGTGCATGGTGCCTGAGGAGCCAGAAGGCATCAGACCCTGTGGAGAGCAGACGAAGTTCTGAGTGAGCATACATTGTTGACATGTGAAACCATGTGAAGGACTCCAATGTCTAAATGGCAAAATCTTTGCCTGTGCTCAAAAGCACAGCAAAGCCTTCCTTTGGTCTAAGTATAACTGTTTATAAATTATTGAAAAATGTGTACAAAAACTAACAGCGGCAGCTTCCTATTCGTGGGACTAGCTAACCCCTGCTCTTTCTGTACATAATAAACATTTCTGAGTGGCCCTCAATCAGCATGCACACACTGCACCCAATCCCAGCTTTTCTGTGTGTCTACAGTTTCTTCAGTGTCTTGTCATTTCTTCATTCCCACACCACCCCAGTCAGGTCGCCGGAAGCAAGCTGTGCAGGATGAGGCAGGATCCTTGGCAACTAGGGTTTACAGGTGGTTGTGAGACACCGTATGGAACTGAACTGGCTCCTCTGAAGAGCAGTCGGTGCTCTTAAGTGCAGAGGCGTCTCTCCAGCCCTGTTTTATATGTGTTGTTGTGTATGTGTGCGTGCATGTGGAGGTCAGGAGACAACCTATGGTATTAAAGGCGTGCACCATCTTTCCTTCCATCATGAAGGCTCGGGTGGAGCCCGGGTCATCAGGCTTCGTGGCAAGCACCTCCACAGGGAAGCACCTCAGCAGCTCCGTGCAGACATCCATCCGCCTCTGAACGATGCTCTGTCCCAGCGGTCTGCTCTGGGCCCTTTGTTCATTCTGAGAACTGTCATGACCACAGATTCCACAACAGCCCTTAAATCCATATCCTTAGCCCAGGTTACTCTGCTGAACTCTGTGCCCACGTGTCCAGTCGCCACCCTTTCCCCTGCTCTTCTTTTCCAGGCACCATAATCTCTCAGTGCAGCCACAGCCACAATATCCTTCCTTCCTTCAAATCTCACATCCTCCGTGAATTTTCCAAATGGACCTTGAGCTGTATTTATTTATTCACGTGCTTATTTATTTAATGTGGAACCCAGGTGTTGCACACACTAGGCAAACTCAGTCCCACGAGGAACACTTCCAGCCTCAAACTGTTTATCTGTAAATGCCATTCCCTTCTCCCGTTTCAGTTCACCATCTTACTCAAATTTTGCAACATCCGTCATCCATCGGAATGTCTCAATAAACACACCAGCAGTGCAAAACACAAAGGGTCTCCCGTGCCCACCTCCCATCTCTAACCTTACTCTGCCTCTGCCCGCTGGCTTTGAAGTCACATTTATTACTTATAGCCTACACAAACTAAGCTCCATTGGGCCTTCATCTTTATGTGCTGCTTTCTGCCTGGAAGCCTTTTAACGCCTACTTCTGAGCTTACCTTTCTTTTTATGTATTTATTTATTTTGGTTTTTGGCGACAGGGCTTCTCTATGTAACCCTGGTTGTACTGGAACTAGCTCTTTACACCAGGCTGGCTTGGAACTCAGAGATCCGCCTGTCTCTGCCTCCCAGGCGCTGGAATTAAAGGCGTGCACCACCACGCCTCGCTGGCCTTAGCATTCTATCCCTAGCAGCCTCGGTCCTCTTGGATGGCACCCTGAACAATCACACTTCCGTTCTTTCTGACTAGCACTGCCCGGCACACAGCTTTTGCACAGTTCTTATTTCTTAATACTGCAACCTTCTCCTTGGCTAGCTCGGTGTCTTTGGAATTTTAATTCCTCTACGGTGGGAATTTTTCTTTGCTTCACCCAGAGGAGAATCAGCCTAAGAAATGGTAGTGGGTTCAAGTTCAGTCTTCTCAATAAGTACTTGTTGAATAGATGAGCTAATGAACGAGCTCAAAAGAAACTTGGGTCCATGAGTGAAACTTTCAGATTTTCAGGAGATGAAGAGATGACTCCGCGGTTAAGAGCACTGGCTGCTCTTCCAGAGGACCAGGTTCGACTGCCAGCGCGCACGTGACAACTCACAACTATCCGCGACTCCGGTTCCAGGGATCCGACGCCCTCCTCTGGCCTCCGGGGGCACCGCGCTTTACACCATGCCAGCCAGACACCTATATGCATAAACCAATTTAAAAAGACACATTCAAATTTGCCATGTCCATTGCTTCGCGACCCCAACTTCATGGAGGACCAACCCACACCTCCGTAACACCCACCCTTGGTATGAGAATGAGGCAGGGGGATAGCGAGTTTGAAGCCAACGGACTAGAGAAGGAGACCATCCTCGGCGCTGGGCTCAGGACTGCGCCGGGGAGGGAGAAAGAGCCGCTCCGCAGCCCGGCGAGCGCATCCCGCGCCAGGTGACCGCCGCGCGGCTGAGGGGCGGAGCCAGGCGGGCTCGCCCCGCCCCGCCGCCCGAGGGCGGGCCTCCGGTCACGTGACGGCCGCGCAGGTGAGCACCGCTTCCGGGTCGGGCTAGAAGTCGCGATCGGCTCCCGCTTCCACTCGCTCGGGTGCGCGGGAGACTATGGCGTCCTCCTCCGTCCCTCCCGCCGCCGCGCCCGCGGCAGTCGGAGGCCCCGGCCCGGGATTCGGTTTCGCCTCCAAGACCAAGAAGAAGCATTTCGTGCAGCAGAAAGTGAAGGTGTTCCGGGCCGCCGACCCGCTGGTGGGCGTGTTCCTGTGGGGCGTCGCCCACTCGGTAAGGACCGGCCCGATCCCGCTCCTGACCTCCCCCTGTGGGTCTCCACCGGGCGTCCGGGACTCCTCGCGCTGCCGCCTCTTTCCCCGCCCGGCCTGGTGCCCAGCGCACCATTCCCGGGTGTCCCTCAGGCTGCCTTCTGATTGTAGACTCCCGTCTCTCCCTCTGTCCTTTACTCCTCCCCTAGAGTTCCATCTTCTCCACCTGAAATCCGGCTCTGTTCCTTGACTCCTTCCTGCCGGGTCCAGCCCCGGGCTACAGGGACTGGCCAGGATCCGGCTCCAGCCGGAGGGACATTAAGGGGAGTGGCTCTAAAGGGTTATTGGTGAGGTCTGGGTGCCGGAGTGCGTGAAGCGTGTCGGGGTACTTCTGCCTGGCGAAGGAAGTGGTTTGCTTTCTAGCTCCGGTCCTTGACTTTCGAGCCTTGGCTTGGTCCGGGGATAGCTCTACACTTTTTGGACCTTCTAATACTGCTTGCCCTTTCCAGAGACACAGCATTTCAGAGACGCTAACCAATTCCCTAGGGGATGTACTCGTTCAGGTCCGTGATGCTAATACATGCCTTTGGTCTTAGCTGTGTCCCTATTGTTGGCTGGAGTGATGATATTCGGTGTAAATGGGGTTATTTGTAACCAAGGAAAAAGCTGAGGATCCGTGGTCCCAGGGATGCTACTGGATGAACTTTAGAAGCAGGAAAGGGCTCAGAAGGGTGCAGCTGAGGCCGATGGGCCCAGCATACCTCCTTTCCTGAGGATATCTTGGAGGAACCAGAGCTAGCGAAATATAGCTGGTTTTCTCCTTTCTCAGATATGGAGTAGGAGGGGTGCAGTGATCTTCATGTTTATAGGGGCTATTTTGGTTATCAACTTCTTTGAGTTGTGGACACGATATGGTTGTGGAGGTGTGAGGGGGTGAGTTAAGACTCTCTCGTTCTTTTTTTGGGGGGAGGTCTTTCGAGACAGGGTTTCTCTGTGGATCCCTGACTGTCCTGGACTCACTTTGTACACCAGGCTGGCCTCGAACTCACAGAGATCCACCTGCCTCTTCCTCCTGAGTGCTGGGATTAAAGGTGTGCGCCACCATGCCCAGCTGACTGTCGCGTTCTTATTTTGTATTTGGAACATCACTGGTGGTCAATGAGCTCCCTTCTGCCTTTGCTGCCCCATTGGTGGTATCTTTAGTAAGTATTCCATTTAAGGCACTTGCTGTGGGTAAGACTAATGGAGGTAGGGCTGCCTCACTAGAGGTACATTCAAGGTGACTGACCCGTCCCTGTGGAGCACACACAAGGGAGGGGTTTCTTTTGGTAAGAATTGGAGGAATTGCCTGTAAGACTTGCCTCATGCACGTTAGGTAAAATACTTCAGCTTCAACGCCTCACTTTCCAGCTAGCACACACGCACCTCGGGTGTAGAACAGAGAAATTCCTTGAACATATGTCTTAGCGATGATTCAGCCAGCTTAGCAGGCGGTGAGGAGGGTGCAGGAAGAACTATAGCTGAACTTTAGGCTGGGAGTCTCAAATGGCTATTTTTTTTTCCTTTCTGGAGGAGTATGTTCTGTCTTCCTTTCTCCTGAGGACAAGAGCAGTTGCATGCAGCACAGCATGTGGGATTTATGTTAGACTGCAATCTGTAGCCTCTGTCAAATGATCAAATAAGGACAGACAAGCATTCATCTATTCACTGAATAAACAGCTCGGGACCACTGTGTACCGGCTGTTGCGCTAGTAGCTAAGCATCTGAAAGGTGATGGTTAGAATGGCCCTTTAAGTGCTCAGAGCTGGGGGGATGGACTTACTATAAGCTGGGTTTGGAGTCCTGGGGCAGATGCACTATTAGAGCAGGTTAGAGGAGCAATAGTAAGGTCAAGGAGAAAGAGTGAACACGGCTCTACCCAGAATTAGTGGGCTGCAAGGCTCAGGGACATGGGTTGCCTGTATCCCTCCTGTTGGTGGACTTGCCCTGAAGGGGCACACACACCTAATGAGTATATATACATGAAAATATTTGCTTTATGAGGGCTCAGCTGTTCTCCCTTGACTTACTGCATAGGCAAGTGGCACCTATTGCTGAGAACTGGGTCAGAGTGATCTGGAAGTGTCCTCTTTGTATGGAATTACTCACAGTATAGGGACATTTTGTTCTGTGTTGCTGTGGAGCCCCTCAGAATCCCACTAATTCTCCTCACTTTACCATTTCTTTCCCCTAACAAAACATGTAACTGTCTTGGGTTTCTTTCTTTTCTTTCTTTAATTATTTTTTTTCTAGAATTTCTCACAGCTTTAAAAATAGTCCTGAGTTGCTTGCAAGCCTTGCCAAATATAAAGTGGCAGTTGTGAGCATGAAGTTCCTTTGGGGTGGGAGTGTGAGGAGCCATGTGCGAGTGGCTGACAGCAGTTCTTGGGGAGCAGATGGGGTAGGGCACTTCTCTCACTGCATGCAGATGTGCAGCCAGTCTTGTTAGGGAGGCTTGAGCTGCTCCTTCTTCTCTTGGGGGACACAGTGTCTCACTGGGGCACCCTCCTTGTCTCTGGGTTGCTCC
>CAJQZJ010032342.1:674571-684806 GCA_907164525.1 Lophiomys imhausi
CTCTTGGGGGACACAGTGTCTCACTGGGGCACCCTCCTTGTCTCTGGCTCACCAGATCAATGAGCTCAGCCAGGTCCCTCCTCCAGTCATGCTGCTGCCAGATGACTTTAAGGCTAGCTCCAAGATCAAGGTCAACAACCACCTTTTCCACAGGTAAGTGCTCTTGGACCTTCCTGAGGAATCTAGGAAAAGAACAGCAGGGGGCCAGGGAGGTGGCTCAGTGGGTAGGAAGATTGCTGCCAAGCCTGAGGAGAAGGGTTCAAAGCCTGCATGGTGGAAGGAGAGAATTGGCACCCACGGGATATCCTGAGCTCTAGATCAGCTTTGTGACACACACCTACCCACACTCACACAAGCTAAGTGTTTAAAGAAAGAAAAAGAAACAGGCCCAGGTGTGGTAGAGCAGGTCTTCGATCTCAGCACTCAGGAGAAAGACACAGGTGGATCTCTGTGAGAGTTCAGCCAAGGCTACGTGGTGAGACCCTTTCTCAAAAAAGATAGAGAACAACTGGGTGTGGTGGTGCACACCTTTAATCCTAGCGCTCAGGAGGCAGAGGCAGGTGGATCTCTGTGATCAAGGCCAGCCTGGTCTACAGAGTGAATCCAGGACAGCCAGGGCTACACAGAGAAACCCTGTCTCGAAAAACCACAATAAAGAAAGAGAGAGAGAGAAAGGGAACAGCAAACAGTCTTAAGTGTCAGTTTATAAGTTTTATGGTCTAACATCCATTCTAATACAAAATTTCAGTTTTGTGAAAAAAACAAAACCAAACAACCATCTAAGGACCAGGAAAATGGCTCAGCTGCTGATAAGGGCTCTTGCTTCCAAGCATGACAGTCTCTAGGACACACATGGTGGGAAAGAAGAAACTTCCTACAAGTTGTCTTCTGACGTTCATGCACATGCCAAATAAATAAATAAGTAGCTGGATGTGGTGCACGCCTTTAATCCCAACATTTGGACGGCAGAGGCAGGTGGATCTCTGTGAGTTTTTGGCCAGCCTGAATCCCAGTAAACACGTAAAAAAGCTGGGCATGCTGTGTGTTTCTGTAATCCCAGCGTTGGAGAGGCGGGAGGGAGCAAGTGGGGCAACAGGAAGACACTAGACATCCTCCTCTGGCCTCTGCATTTGAGCACACAGGTGTGTGCACTCAGCCACTGAAGTGCATGCACCGCATACCTAATCCACACGCCTGCACACACTTGAGTACACAGCCCACCCAAATAAAGGCAATAAATAAATACTTCCCATGGTTTTGTGAGATTTGAACCAGGCACTAGTGTAAAGATAGTTTATGACAGGCAGACTTCATGTGAATGTGAAAGGATACTGTTTTCTTACCTTGAAAACCTGTGTTTCAGAGAAAATCTTCCCAGTCACTTCAAGTTCAAGGAATATTGTCCCCAGGTCTTCAGGAACCTCCGTGATCGATTTGGCATTGATGATCAGGATTACTTGGTGAGAGTCTGTTGTGGGGTGTGGGCAGACTCTGGCACCTAGAAAGCCTACTAGATAATTACATTTAGAGAACTGAGAGCCTTAGTTAATACAATCCTTTGTGTACGTATGGTCATGGGCATCTTTGAAAATGTAATGAAAGTAATCAAGGTGTTCTTGGGGGGGCAGGATGTACATACATTAAGAGTTTATGTTCAGGGGCTGGAGAGATGGCTCAGAGGTTAAGAGCACTGGCTGCTCTTCCAGAGCTCCTGAGTTAAGTTCCCAGCAACCACATGCTGGCTCACAACCATCTATGATGAGATCCATTGCCCTCTTCTGGTGTGTAGGCATACATACTTCAATACAGAGCATTGCCAGGGGTGGTGGCACACGCCTTTAATCCCAGCACTTGGGAGACAGAGGCAGGGGGGTCTCTGTGAGTTCGAGGCTACCCTAGTCTACAAAGTGAGTCCAGGACAGCCCTTACTGCTACACAGAGAAACCCTGTCTCAAAAAACAAAAACAAAACAAAACAAAACAAAACAAAACCCCCAAACAGAGCATTGTATATATAAAAAACAATCTTTTTTTTTTTTTGGTTTTTCGAGACAGGATTTCTCTGTGTAACAGCTCCTGCTGTCCTAGACTCACTTTGTAGACCAGGCTGGCCTCGAACTCACAGAGATCCGCCTACCTCTGCCTCCCAAGTGCTGGGATTAAAGGCGTGTGCCACCAATGCCCGGCACAAATAAATCTTTAAAAAAAGAGTTTACATTCAGTTTCATTCAGTCATTTGTGGTAATTAGATTAGGAACCCATGTTGAATCTCTTCACCTGGGATTTATTGTATTTATTTATTCCCTGTGGGTATGGGTCGCTTGTGGGAGTCCCAGGAAACCTTTCTGGAGTTGGTTCTTTTCTTCTGCCATGTGTGTCCGAGGAGTTTAACTCCAGTCATCAGGCTTGGGGCAAACACCTTTCCCACTGAACCGTCTCAACAGTCTGCGCTGCAGAGGTTCTTCCCCTCTCAGACGCAGTCACTTGGCTGTTACCCTCACATCCCTATATACGACGGGAAGTAGAGCTGCTTCTAGCCTGTTGTTTGTCTCCAGGTATCTCTTACTCGAAGCCCCCCAAGCGAAAGTGAAGGCAGTGATGGTCGCTTCCTTATCTCCTATGACCGGACTCTAGTCATCAAAGAAGTATCCAGTGAAGACATTGCTGACATGCACAGCAACCTCTCCAACTACCACCAGGTCAGGCCTGCAGCCCCTTGTTCTTCCCTCCTCCCTACTCACATATGTTTATGAGACACACACACACACAGGTTTCCTGTTCTTTCTTTCCCATAAGCTGTGTCTCTCCCCAGAGTCTTCTTTCTGAAAACTTCAGAGTTGCACGAACACCAAAAGGGCCTCTGCATGGCTGCCCATGTTTGATTTAACAGAGAGCTGTGATGTGTCTTCCCGTTTGGCACCCATCATCTAACACCAGTTTCTTTGTGAATTTCGTGTGCGTGAGCGTGGAAGTCAGAGGACAACTTCCTGGGGTTGGTCATTTCACCATGGGGTTCCAGGGACAGAACTCAGGCTCTTGTACTTGGTGGCAAGCTTGTACCCACTGAGCCATCCAGGAGTTGATTTTATTTAAAACTTACTATTATTTTCTGTTTATGGGTGTTTTGCGTGCATGTGTGTTGGTGCACCATGTGTGTGCCTGGTGCCCTCAGAGGCCTGAAGAACCATCAGATCCCCTGGAACTGCAGTTAGAGACAGTAGTAAGCTGCCATATAGGTAACTGTGGGCCAACCCACACCCTCTGCAAGAGGGGCCCATGCTACCCAGTGCTCCTTTTGCAGTCCCTGATAGTTTAAAATTATTTTTAGGTTGAGTGTGGTGGTGTACTTTTGAGTTTTTTTTTTGTTTTTTTGTTGTTTTTCGAGACAGGATTTCTCTGTATAACAGCTCTGGCTGCCCTGGACTCGCTTTGTAGACCAGGCTGGCCCTGAACTCACAGAGATCTGCCTGTCTCTGCCTACATTTTTTAAATTGTTATTTTATGTATATAGATGTTTTGTCTGCAAGTATACCTGCACACCAGAAGAGGGCACTGGATCCTATAGGACAACAATTATAGACAGTTGTGAGCTGCCATGTGGGTGCTGGGAACTGAACTCAGGACCCCTGGAAGAGCAGCCAGTGCTCTTCACCTCTGAGCTGTCTCTCCAGCCTGGTGATGCACATTTTTAATCCCAGCACTCGAGAGAGGCAAGTGAATCTTGGTGAGTTTGAGGCCAGCATGATCTACAGAGTGAGTTGTAGGACAGCCAGAGATACACAGAGAAACCCTGTCTCAATAAGCCAATATATATATATATATATATATATTTATTTATTTATTTATTTATTTATTTATCTTTGTTTCTTTATGGTATGGGGGGCACACATGCCACAGTGAGCTTACGGAGTTGGGATAGCTCCAGGGACTTGGTTTTCTCTTTCGTCATCTGGGGCTCTGGGATTGAGCAAGCTGGCAAGCTTAGAGATAAGCGCTTGTACCTGCAGGGCTGTGTTGCCAACCCCAGAGCTGGTTTTTGAGTGGTTAGAAGTAGAGGTTAATCATTAAGCAGAGAGAATTCTAGGCAAAAGAAAGTGTTTTTTTTTTTTTTTTTAAAGGACGGAACCATGAAGGTGTTTGGTACTAGGATTTGCAAGAATCCTAGTGTGGCTGGGGTGTGTGGTATTAGGAAAATTGAAGCTACAGCCAGATAACGGAAGGGCCTATAAGTCGCAGAGAAATTCAGGCTCTACCGGGCAGGTAGTTTTTAGGGAACTGAACATACTATTTAGAAATAAAGAACAGGACATATATCTCACACCTGGCATGCGTGAGACCCCAAGTCCTGTCCACAGTACCATAAACAAAAGAAGAAAGAAAGAAAAGAAAAAGTCTAGAAACGTCCCTGTGGTAGCATATAGGCAATGGATTGAGAGGGTGCTCATCGAGAACAGAGGTGCTACTTAGGCAGTTCTGATAGCCTAGGTGAGAATCAGGAACCTTGGAGAGCAATGTGGTGTGCATGCAAGACCTGTGTGGATATGGTGGAACTTAAGGCAAAGCTTGGCACCACTTGTCAACAATTGGGAGACAGAAAGGAGTAGGATTCTAGAGGAAGGTAGTGCGAATTTGGATGTTGCTTCTGCAGTTCCTCCCCATTTCAGATCCGCAAGATGACTGGGTGTGGGCTGAGAATTCAAGAAAGAAGAACAGATTAGCAGGCCTTTTAGAGATACCACATCAGTAAGTTAGCACCACTTACTGCCACTTAAAATCACTATGGTTTTGAAAGGAAGACTATGGAGAGAGATTCCCACAAATAAATAGAAACAAAACCTTTCTTAAAAATACAAACTTTAGGGGGCTGGAGAGATGGCTCAGCGGTTGAGAGCACTGGCTGCTCTTCCAGAGGTACTGAGTTCAATTCCCAGCAACCACATGGTGGCTCACAACCATCCACAACTTGATCTGATGCCCTCTTCTGGTTGCAGATGTTCATGCAGATAAAGCAGTCATATACATAAAATAAATAAATCTTTAAAAAAAAAATACAAACTTTAAGAAGGAAGTAAAGTATCCATGAAGGAGACTAAATGTAGATGGGTAGTTTGGATTATTAAAGCCCTGGTATAACCACCCCATAAAGGATTTAAGGGACAGGAGGAAGACAGCACAGAGGAGAGCATAGTGCATTAAAGGAGAGGTTGGTCAGGAGGATCAAGTGCACAGTTGAAATCATTCAGTGAGTATAATAGTCCCCACTGGATTTGACAGCTGAGGAGTTGAGGGTTGAAATTAGGTTTCAATGGGTTAGGGTGTTTCTATGAATAATGGCTTATTTATAACTTTTATTTATTTTTATTAAAAAAGTTTATGTGGCTGAAGATTGATGCTGTAATGTATGGAGAGAAAATGGGAACTGTCCAGGCAGCCACTGGTATGTCATTTTTTAGTTTTGGAAGCTGCAGGCCCTGCACTTCCTATATAATCAGATATATTTATCCCTCTCAGGTCTCTGAGGTGGTTGAAGAATAGATAGCTAGAGTCTCATAGTTAAATTTTGAGTTGTTTAGGAATCAAGAGGGTGTTCTGGATCTAAGAAGATATTTTTAAAATTATGAGGGAAGTTAGTATGAAAGCTGAGTTAGATATAGAACTTTAAACTCATGGAGATGGTTAGATAGTAGAATGTTAAAGTCAGGTGCCAAATACATATGGACTGGACATTGGGAATGTATGCTAAGCCATATAACTCTTATAATCGTGGCCTATTTATTTCTGTTGTTTTGTATTGTATTTATAGTTATAAGAAAAAGAACCATTATTTGGACTGAAAGGGAGAGCTGTTGGGGGGAAAAATAAATACCTTAAACTAAAAAAAAAAAAAAAAGAAGGGAAGAGGATGGTGGGGCTGAGGGGGAGGAGGGTGGAAGGGTGGGACTGGAGGGGGGAGTAGGGAGGGGATTGTGATTGAGATGTAACTTGAAGAAATAAAAAATAAATTATTAAAAAAAAAAAGTTTATGTGGCCTGGTGGTGGTGACACATGTCTTTAATCCCAGCACTTGGAAGGCAGAGGCAAGCAGATCTCTGTGAGTTCGAGGCCAGCCTGGTCTATAGAGTGAGTTCCAGGACAGCCAGGGCTGTTACACAGGCAAACCTTGTCCTGAAAAAAAAGTTTATGTCTATGGGTGTTTTGCCTGCATACAGATATGTACCACATGCGTGCCTAGTGCCCTTGGAGGCCAAAAGAGTCATTCAGATCACCTGGAACTGGAGCTAACAGACAGTTGTGAGTGTTGGGTGGGTGCTGGGAATAGAACTGGGGTCCTCTGGAAGGGCAGCCAGTGCTCATAACCACTGAGCCATCTCTCTATTGATTTCTTTTTTTAAATTTGTTTATTTTATGTGCATTGGTGTTTTGACTGGATACATGTCTGTGTGAGGTTGAAACAGTTGTGAGCTGCCATGTGGGTGCTGGGAGTTGAACCAGGGCCCTCTGGAAGAGCAGTCAGTGCTTTCAACTGCTGAATCATCTCTCCAGCCCTGATTATTTTTCTAAGATTATCTTTGAAGAAAAGTGGACAGAGATGGTGTCTCGTGTAGCCCAGGGTGTCTTTGAACTCTCTGTGTAGCTGAGGATGACCGTGGATGTCAGATCCTGTAACTTCTACCTCCCGAGTGCTGGGATTGCAGAGTGTGAGAACTACCACACGAGTTCTTTGCTAGATCCCTGGCTGGGCTAGATCTGCAGCCCAAGAACTGCATTTTACTTTAAGGGCATCATACCAAGGTCTGGTGCATGCCAGACAAGTACTGTACCACTCAGTTATACTCTGGCCTGGAAGGGGTCTCAGGATGGCCTTGAATTTATGCCTCTCTCTCCTCAATTTGCCCCATCAAGTTCTGGGATTACAAACATGTATCACCATACGAAAAACAGCAACATATAAAACAGCATGGTAGCACACGCCTATAACCCCAGCACTCAGGAGGTAGAGGCAGGAGGATCAGAAGTCCAAGGTCATCCTTGGCTACATAGTGAGTTTGAGGCCAGCCTAGGCTACCTGAGACCCTGTGTCAAAAAAGAAAAAAGAATTCAGATTATGAGCCAGGTTCCTGTAATGCCAGCACTTAGAGGATTGGACTTGTTTTTACTAATTTAACAGTTATTATTATTTCATATGTGTGGGTGTTTAGCCTGCATGCATATCTGTGCATCGTGCGCATGCATGGTGGTTGCAGAGGTCAAAAAAGACCTTTTGGTTTCCCGAAACTGGAGTCAACATGCGATGGTGAGTCACCATGTGGGTGCTGGGAACTGAACCCAGGTCCCCGGGAAGAGCCATCTCTGTAAGGTCAGCTTTATTTGAGGCCAGCCTGGCAACTTTCAACTCTGGCTCAGAAAACAAAACAAAAATGGGCTGGAGAGAGGGCTCAGTGGAAAGGAGCACTTCCTGTTCAGCTAGAGGACCCAAGTTTGGATGATGTCACGTGGCTCCCAACTGCCTGTGACTCTAGTTCCAAGGGACCCTCTGGTGGCTTCCTGGGACATTCACAGACGCATAAATAACGATTTTTAAACATTAGTCTTTGTCGGGTGTCATGATGCACACCTTAAGCTCAGCATCTGAATTCAGATCAGATCTTTGTGAGTTCAAGGCCATCTTGATCTACTGAGTGAGTTCCAGGACAGCCAGGGCCACACAGTAAAAACTTCTCACAAACAAAACAACAAAACCAAAACAATTCAAGTTTATTGTGGATCTCCTTGTAGACATTTACAGTGCAAGAACCTAGCCTGCCAAGAAGCATTGGTTTAGACAAATCATTTCATTGATAAGAACCCTCCGTGACTATTTGCACAGAGCCTAAAATAAGAAGAATAATACCTAGCTTCCTTGAAAAATTATAAAAGCCATGTCAAGTGGTCCATTCCTATAATTGTAACACTTAGGAAATAAGAGTCAGGAAGATGAGTTCAAGACCAACCCAGCTATGTGAGACTCAAACAACTAAGAAAGTATGAAAACACTCAAATGAGGAAAAGTACTTTAAAATTAAGAGAGTTGCAAATAGGACTCAGGAGGTAGGGTTTCCGAAACTGGGTGTCCAGAGCGCTTCTAGGGAGATGCCGCCTTGAGGTTCTTGCCTGACTCTGGAATGGCCGTGCTTGAATTCCTGTCCCCTCCCAGCCTCTCCTTACCTAGTCCCCTCGCTCTCTTCCCTAGTACATAGTGAAGTGCCACGGCAGCACACTTCTGCCCCAGTTCCTGGGCATGTACCGGGTCAGCGTGGAGAGCGAGGACAGCTACATGCTCGTGATGCGGAATATGTTTAGCCACCGTCTTCCCGTGCATAGGAAGTACGACCTCAAGGTGAGGGCACGCCTGAGAACGGGGATGACTTAAAGGAGACACAGAGTCACCTCGTCACCTACTGAACTGGCCGCTGGCTGTCCCTTTACTCCTTCCTTCCTTCCTTCTGACTTAGTCTTTGGTCTCTCCACAGGGCTCTCTAGTGTCCCGGGAAGCCAGCGATAAGGAAAAGGTAATATTCTTTTTAGGTGGTACTGTGAGGGATAGGGATGACTGAAGGGGGTTTCCTTGGGATAAAGAAGTAGTTCGCCAGATGTTTATTCTTTCCTTAAGCTACTGAAAAGAGCATAAAGGACTGACAGGTCACAGCAGGCTCAGCTGTGTTGGTAGCAGAGGTTGTTCTGTGCTGACGGTTTGGGGGTATGTGGGAATGCCAGGCTTGAAATGCAAAATTCTCATTCCCCACACATCATTCTGGGCTATTGTGTTCAAGTAGCTATTTTTACTGAAGAATAAGGAAGAAGCGTCAGTACGGGAGGTATTGACTGCAGTCCATAAGCAGACAGTGGTGGGTGTAATATGAGGTTCAGCTGCCCTAGTCAGAGGGCAACTGTAAGACTATTGCTCTCTTTGAAGCCTCTGAGGTAGAGAGCCTTGGATAGAGGCAGGGATCCCTCTCATAAGGGATATATACCCAAGACATCCTTATTCATATTCTAGGTTAAAGAACTGCCTACTCTTAAGGACATGGACTTCCTTAACAAGAACCAGAAAGTGTATATTGGTGAAGAAGAGAAGAAAGTATTTCTGGAAAAGCTGAAGCGAGATGTAGAGGTAATTAAGGTGTTTAGAAATGGCTTATGTAATAAAAGAAATGTCATATTTTGTTTTTTAAATTTTTTGCTTTTTATCTTCCATGTGCAGTATAAGGTTTTGCTTGTCTTTATTTTTTTGGTTTTCTGAGTAGAGGGTTGGAGATGAAACAGGAGAAACCCCTAGGCCCATTGGTAGGGTAGAGAGTGGGTGGGGCTGGGGCGCTGTCTGGAATTAGTCAAAGGGTGCTTTTAGATTCCAGGACTCAGGGGCTAGTAGCACAGCACGCAGTGGTCTGGCGTGTAGCACAGTGACTTTGCTTTCTATACTCCTTTCCCTAGGAGGTCCTGAAAGTCAAGAAAGGAGATGCATGGGTGGTGCCTGGAGCTGGGTTGGCATTGTGGGTTTCTGACCTGTCAGTGGGTCTCAGTTTCTAGTGCAGCTGAAGATCATGGACTACAGCCTTCTGCTGGGGATCCACGACATCATCCGGGCCTCTGAACCCGAGGAAGAGGGGCCCGTGCGGGAGGACGAGTCAGAGTGGGATGGGGACTGTAACCTGACTGGACCTCCTGCTCTGGTGGGTTCCTATGGCACCTCCCCTGAGGGTATTGGAGGCTACATTCATTCCCACCGGCCCCTGGGCCCAGGAGAATTTGAGTCCTTCATCGATGTGTATGCCATCCGGAGTGCCGAGGGTGAGACAGGGCCTGGAAATGTTAAGGGGGTGATGGGGATCTTTGGGGGACAGAGACCAGGGTGGTGGGTGGAGAAGCTGCTTAGCTTTTCACAACAAAACTGGCTCTTGGGGAAAAGGAATTGGGACTGTGTGTACCCTGTCCTCATTGTTAGTCTCTCCCCAGGGGCCCCCCCAGAAGGAGGTGTACTTCATGGGCCTCATTGACATTCTAACACAGTATGACGCCAAGAAGAAAGCAGCACATGCGGCCAAAACCGTCAAGCATGGGGTGAGAGTCCCCAAGCCTTTCCTCAGAGTGGGGAGGCTGAGGGAAGGAAGTAGGTGGTGAGAGTCCCCAAGCCTTTCCTCAGAGTGGGGAGGATGAGGGAAGGAAGTAGGTGGTGAGAGTCCCCAAGCCTTTCCTCAG
>CAJQZJ010032342.1:684906-737136 GCA_907164525.1 Lophiomys imhausi
GGTGAGAGTCCCCAAGCCTTTCCTCAGCAGTGGGGAGGCTGAGGGAAGGCAGTAGGTGGTGAGAGTCCCTGAGCCTTTTCCCCAAGCAGTGGGGAGGCTGAGGGAAGGAAGTAGGGGGCTGAAGTGATAGATGGAGGTGGGGAAGGTGCCAGGGCTCCTGACATATTGTTCCATGTTTCTTCTCACAGGCAGGGGCAGAGATCTCTACTGTCCATCCCGAGCAGTATGCTAAACGATTCCTGGATTTTATTGCCAACATCTTTGCCTAAGAGACTGCCTGATTCCGTGCTGATTGCTGCTTCATGCTGAAGGTGGAGGGCTCTGAGAGGCTTAGGGGAGCAGGATTTAGCCACTATTTCTCTCCCTTTGCTAAATTCAGGCGGCAGGCTCATTCCATTCAAGTAACTTCGTCTTGTGGATAGGCTTTTCCTGCCACAGAAATACATCGCCCTCTTTCCTTGCTCCCATAAGCCCTCTTGCTTCATTAGAGTGTTGTTGTTGACTCTCCTAAGTGCCTTGATCTTTGAAAAAATATCTTGTTTCTAGGAGCTAGGAGGAGCTGGGGGTAGGGTTGTCTGCCATCTTCAGCACCTGACTGGACAGTGGACATGGCTCAAGCCACTACCCTGGACGCGCTGTGCTGTGCCTGGATTTCGCTGATAGCTTTCTAGGGCTCTTGGTGGCCTGCTTCCTTCCTGGTAGGCCCCGGAATGGAGGGCTGTCATGGTACTCTGATGTGGGTGCAGGCATTCCCACATGGATGATATGGCAGAGGTGAGGTGGGGAGTGGTCAGCAGACTGGCACCTCACAGAGGCAGGACCTAAGAGGACTTTTGTGACTATGCAGAGAATGGAGGAGGTCCCTGTCAAGCACTGAGTGCTCTCCATTCTGTCCTCCCACCCCACCTCACTTTCACCTCTACCCATGAGCACTTCGGGATCCAGGAGGCCAGTGGTGTACAGCCCAGGTGCAGGTGTGGCTTGTGCTGCACTTCCTGAGAGCCTGCACCTTTGCCGGTGAGTGGGGAGAGAGCAGTGGACGCTGGGAGGACAGGTTGGAGTGCAAGGTTCACTCCCTATGTGGACTTTCCTTCCTTCCGTCTATTACTCCCAAGGCTCCTTTCCGGGAGAAGGGAATAGCTCTAGCTGGGTCGGCTTCCATAACCTCAAGGGGATAGAGATCTTGAGTGTGGGAACCTCCCATAACATACTTCCCCTCTTCCCAAACCCTTTTCTAGTTGGATTTGTTATTCTGTTCCCTTCTGTCCCATCTTATACTGCTAATTGTCTCCCAGGGGACAGATGGCCTTCTTTGTCAACTTTACTTTCCACCCCCAGAGGAGTACAGCCATAGCTCAGTTACCCAGTCCCCTCCAAAGATAGCTGGATTCATGCATGTGTCCTCAGAATGCAGCAGGGCTGCCAGGCATGGCAACTTGTGCCTGTGAACCCAGCACTCAGGAGGCCGAGTAGGAACTGGCGGGAGTTCAGGCCCAGCCTGCACTACAGCGTGAGACCTGGTCAGCTCACATGGGTTTGAGCCCTGGAGAGTATAACTCAGAGCTCTAGGATCCATCCCAGCAGCATGAAAGCCAGGTGTGCACATGCCAAGGAGGGTCAGGCGCTCATGGCCATCCTCAGTTACATGGCAAATTTGAGGCCAGCCAAGGACACATGAGACTCTCTTGAGGAAAAAAGATTCTGAGATAGATTGTCTTTGTCTCTGCCCAAAGCCTTTAGAACGAAGACACTCGCTCTTGCTGTTCTGTTCCCCTTTAGAGCTCTGCTCTCTGAAGGTGGGGAGTGGGCACTAAGGGCAAAAGGCTATCTCTCTGTGAAACTGGCCATGAGGTCCTCAGGGTGAAGCTCACCCTTCCACCTTTGCACCAAAGGAGGCAGCAAGACTAGCGCCCAGTTGTGGTGGGAGGGGCCTGGTGGGTCTCTTCTGCCCACAGCCAACCTTTCCCTGTTGAATGCAATAACGTGACACCAGCAGCCATTCTTTACAATTGGATTATCTGACCATGATGTTGTGTATCATGGGTAGTGTGGGCATCATCTATTGCTTCTGTTTTCCATCATTTTTGTTTTATTAATAAAATGTATTTACTCCCAGTATCACAATAAAATAAATTATTCAATCCAAATAATTCACAGAAATGTTCTCTCTCTTTGAAAACTCCGAGCTCTGTATTTAAGAGATGCAGAGACCAACTGTGGAATATTGGTGTTCAAAGTGTTGGGCGTTGGGTGTTTCTAAGATGGCTGTGGTCATGGGGGTGGAAAACATTGTCAACTTTGTAGGAACTGAGCACTCATGGTGGCAGGCAGGAGGAGTGGGGTGTCCCTTTCCTCATGCTCTGGTCACTCATCTCTTAACTTTAGCGGGCCTCCCTCTTAGCGTCCCAGCTATTTGGGAAGGAATTCTCTGTTCAGGCTTCCTGGGAAAGCTATCTGCTTAGAGGGCAGGAAGAGCACAGCAGGGTCCTGGGAAAGTGAAGGAGTGACCAGAGGGGAGAGGGGTGGATGACGTGGTTGTTGCTAGTCTGGGAGATTCAGTACGTCTTGGCTGAGGATCTTTGGCTGGTAGAAAAACCTGGCTTGATGTGGCCCCAGGGAAGTGAGCTGGAGGAGGCGGAGACTGCTCTCTGTTGGAAAGCAGAGCTTTTTTCCTTTGGGAATTTTTAACTCTATTTGAGCCATGTACTCGACACCAACAGCGCCCCGAGCCATTTTAAAGGATCTGTTATTCACTTCGCATTCTGCACCGACCTGCGTCCCTATGTGGCAACAGGCTGGGGGTGGGGGGTCACAGGAGGTAACACTCTAGGAGTTGAGGGAGCGCATTGAGCACCGAAGTAGTTTAGACACAGGGTTCATTTTGTAGTGCCCATGTTGCCCTTGTTTCTAAATCCCATCCAGCATGCTCCTCTAAAGCTCTTCCAGCCCAAGACTTCAAAAAAACTGCCCTCCCCTCCAAATCCATGTACCCACCGAGCCTGCTCCCGCACCCAGTTCTACCACTTCCCAAAGGTGCCACGCAGCTAGCTCGCTGGGAAAGAAAAGGGAAGAGGGCCCCTCTGGGAGGGGGAGTGAAAAGGGTGGCGTTTCCAAGGCGTTTAACCTCCCACCCCGGGCTACATGACGCCACCCCTCCCTCCGAAGACTGGAACTGCGCCTCCATTTTTGTTTTGGGGCCGAGAGGCAGGGGCTGCCGGGCAGGAGCGGGTCACCGGAAGCCGGGCTGGTCGCCCGCCGAGAGCGCAGGGGCGCTGCCCTCCTCCTTTCTCTCGGCCGGCACCCCTCTACCTTCTCGGGGTGTCCTCCGCCCGCCCGCCCGCCTCTCGTTGCTAAGGCCCGGACCGTCATCCCGGCAACAGCCTCAGTCATGTGACCGGCAATGGCGGCGCGAACCGGAGGTAGGTGAGCCCGGCGCCCCCCGCACCCACCGTGGCCCCCAGGCTGCGTCCGCACCCTCCTGGGCGCCCCGCGCCCCTCCTCCGCCCCGGGCCCCCCACGCGCGCGTGGCCCGGGCCGGGGACCCTCGGGGCCCGCACCTCCAGCCCTGGCCTCCGTTCGGGGGTTCTGAGGGCCGCAGGCGGCGGGTGGACACACGCCCTCCCCGAGCGGCGGGACTCCGGGGCTTCCCCGGGAGTTGGTTTCGGGTTGGGTGGATCTGGGGGCAGCCTCGGGGAGAAGGTGGGGGTACGTCGGTGGGCGCCCCCCCCGGGGACCCTTGCCCGTTCTCGCCGCCCCTGCCGATGGCCGCGGTCTGGCCCTGGTCTCGTGTCCGGCCTGGTCTGCCCCAGAGGAAAGCTAGACCCAGAAGAAACTGTGGCCCCGCCTCCCTGAGCTGTGCCTGCGGGACTTGGGGCTCGGACACCTAGATCCTGGGTCCTCCCTGGTGGGGAGAGGGCATTTCGCCGTGCACAGACCCTGCGGGCAGAGACTCTAGGTTTTCACCCTAAGGACCCTATGATGGAGGCACAGTCAGACAGCGGCTTTTTGGATCAGTCAAGGAATTGAGGTCACATTAATGGCCCTGCTTCCTAATCGAGCTGCACTTTGGTGTGGTGGGAACAGCCCCCACCACCACCCCGGAGCTGAATGCGACAGGACTCGTGGGAAACCTCGGGTCTCTCTGGCTGCGCCCCGCCCCTCCTAAATGCAGCCCCAGGAGCTGGCAGCTCTGCGGGCACTGGGTTTAAAGGTGACGGAGAGAACTTTGTTATTGCAGGGACTGCCACCACTTTGCTGGCATCCCTGACAGTCTTCGGCTCTCAAGGAAAGGTCCCGTCAACAACAGGAACTTGAATTAGTTGAGAATGTAAAGAAACGGGAGTTGTGGAGCTCAGGGACTCTATTTCTGTCAGTGTAATCTGAGGGAGGTGCCAAGTACGACCTTTATCCTATGAGGGCCTTTTTTTTTTTCCCTTCCTGTCTTTATCTGCACCTAGGATCTCACTCTGCATTGGGAGAGAAAGAGGACTTAGTTTGATGAAGTTCTGTGAGCAACTTGGAAAAGATTCTGCAGGGAACTAGAGGCAATAGAAGCCATTTGTTTCTGGCTGGCTGAGAAAGGCTATCATAACTCTCCCTTCCTCATCCCCAGCTCTGGTCAGCTGAATGTGGAAGTAGAGGGACTGCTGCTGTCATCTTCCATGGTCTTTTCAGGTACCTGTGTCCCAAGAGAGCCTCAGCTCTCAGGTTCCAAGTAATGCCCATTACCCAACAGCCCAACCCCAGGTTCCTGTCTGTTTCGAGGGGTCCTGTAAGGGTTGGGGAATCGGCTTCTTACTTCCTTTTCTTTCCCATCCCACCAGGCCACAGATCTCCGAGGAGCAGGGAGAAAGAGTGAGCCTGCATGCCAATTCTAAGCTCTTCCTGATCAAAGTGAGCAAAAAAAGGGGGTGGGAAGTCTCCCTCCCCTTTTGAAGAGCCCTTTTTCCTGACCTGAGGGGAAGGGGCAGGTTGTTGTGGTTAGGGGAGAAAGGAAAGAAGCAAAGCTGGCACTTGGCTTAGATAATGACAAAATATAAAAACCATTGTTCCGCCTGGCATGGTGGCACACGCCTTTAATCCCAGCACTCTGGAGGCAGAGGCAGGCAGATCTCTGTGAGTTCAAGGCCAGCCTGGTCTACAGAGTGAGTCCAGGACAGCAAGGGCTACACAGAGAAACCCTGTCTTGAAAAACCAAAAAAAAAAAGAAAGAAACAAACCTTTTGTTCCCCAGCAGGTGCTGGGACTATGGGAGAGAAGGGGAGATAGAAAAGCAGTTTGCAGGAAGTGTTGGGGTTGGCTTTGAGGAAGACAGAGGTAATATGGGATTTGGAAGGAACCTGAAGCAGGAGACCCTTCTATGTGTCAAATGAGGAATCCCTCTTACCTTGGGGCCAGTGTCGTTCGTCCTGTCCAGAATGGCGGCCTGTGGAGGCACCTGCAAAAACAAAGTGACTGTCTCCAAGCCTGTGTGGGACTTCCTGAGCAAGCAGACCCCAGCCCGGCTGGCCCGGCTTCGGGAGGAGCACCGAGTGTCCATCCTCATAGATGGCGAGACTTCTGACATCTACGTGCTCCAGCTGTCCCCACAGGGTCCTCCCCCAGCCCCTCCCAATGGGCTCTACCTGGCCCGGAAGGCTCTCAAGGGGCTACTGAAAGAGGCCGAGAAAGAGCTGAGGAAAGCTCACAGGCAGGGGGAGCTCATGGGCTGCCTGGCTTTGGGGGGTGGTGGGGAGCACCCTGAGCTGCACCACCCAGGCCCACCTCCCCTCCGAGCAGCCCCACTCCTGCCCCCAGGGGCAAGAGGGCTCCCCCCTCCTCCTCCGCTGCCCCCTCCACTTCCTCCTCGTCTTCGGGAGGAGGCTGAAGAGCAGGAAAGCACCTGTCCCATTTGCCTCGGGGAGATCCAGAACGCCAAGACACTGGAGAAGTGCCGACACTCGTTCTGTGAGGGCTGCATCACACGGGCCCTGCAGGTGAAAAAAGCCTGCCCCATGTGCGGCCGATTCTATGGGCAGCTGGTGGGCAACCAGCCCCAGAATGGGCGGATGCTGGTCTCCAAGGATGCCACCCTCCTTCTGCCCAGCTATGAGAAGTACGGCACCATTGTTATCCAGTATGTCTTCCCGCCTGGTGTCCAGGGGGTAAGAAGAGCACAGCCCTCCTTACCTGATGGTTTTCTCCAAGTTCACTTTCTGACCTAAGAAAAATAGGTGGTGTGGGAAGTATGGTGTTAGGCATGATGCACTCTTGCCATCTCGTCTCCCAGCATGCCTTACGACTCCCAGCATGCCTTATGACTTGGTGCGGGGGGGGGGGGGGGGGGTGTCTCCTTGAGGCCCAACTGTTTTATCTCCAGGACCCCAGACATATGTGCGACTCAGGTGTGAGGGCTGGAGTGTGGCTCAGGGGTAGTTAGTGCACATGTCTATCATGGCTGCACTATGGGCAGCCCTGAGTTCAGTCCCGCTCCCAAGAAAACCAAACCAAACAAGGAAAAACCCTTAGAACCAGGTATGACTCATGTGGATATGACGGGTGTTCTTGGTGGAAGTACAGTCTGCAGTTAGTGACCCAGGCGAGGGAGGCACCACGGGAAGGCACTTGGCCATTCTAAAGCTGGGAGCTCTGCTCTGTTCCAGATAGAGGTAATAAAAGCGTGATGAGTAATGGTGAATGTCTTCCTGCTGGACAAACAATTGAGTCCAGCTGGAGAAACTCTGAAGGAAAGAAAGAAACACTGGGAACATGAGGCAGCAGCAGAAGCATTAGTTTAGGCAGAGGAGGGAATGCCAAAAGATAACCTTTCCTTAGTTGTCACATTTTTGCTGAGTTATCTGGAAAGTAACTTCCATCACTTCTGAGAGCCCGTTTGTTTCTGAATTGAGACTTGAGGGATTAACAGTAAGGATTATGTCCAGAAATAGGCTCTTGCTGCCCAGGCACTAAAGCCTCAAAGGCGTCAGTCTGTTGAGAACCCATGGACAAAGGGCAGGCCAGACTGACCCCCCTTCTTGGTACCCAGGCCTTTGAGACAGCCAACAGCTCTATGCCTTGTCTTCCTCTCAGGCTGAACACCCCAACCCAGGAGTTCGGTACCCTGGCACCACACGGGTGGCCTACCTCCCGGACTGCCCCGAGGGCAACAAGGTGCTGACCCTGTTCCGAAAGGCTTTTGACCAGCGTCTCACCTTCACTATTGGCACCTCCATGACTACAGGGAGACCCAACGTCATCACGTGGAATGACATCCACCACAAGACCAGCTGCACAGGGGGACCCCAGCTGTGCGCCTCCTCCTCCTCCTTTCCCTCCCCCTCCTCTCCACTTCTACTTTGGGAGAGCCATCCACTCTCCTCTGGGAGTCTCCTAACTAGAGAAAACCACCCCAAACTGTCCAGCCACTAACTTCCTCCTCAGTCTGTTTTCATCCTGGTCCTGATGTATTCAGCTTAACCAAAAAAAAAAAAAAAAAAAAAAAAAAAAAAAAGGCAGACTGGCTGGGTTATCTTGGCTGTGGTGGCCCCTCCTCATGGGAAGTGGGGAGGGGTCTGAATTTGGCCTCTACTGAGTCACTCAAAATGAGGGTGGGTAATGAAGAACAAGTCCAAACAGCTAACTGTGACCCTCATTTTTCCTTGCCCTAGGTTTGGGTATCCGGACCCCACCTACCTGACTAGGGTGCAAGAGGAACTGAGAGCCAAGGGGATCACAGATGATTGAAGGGCATCCTTTGCCACCGTCCCTGCTGTCTTCTACTAGGATCCAGCAGAAGCCTCTGTCCTCCTCTCTCTGCCCCCATACCACCCATGAGGGGATTTGTCTGACTAGGGTGGGAGTTCAAAGGGGAAGGGGACAGTCCCTTTCCCTGCCCCACATTGGCCAAGTGCTTCAGTGCCCTTTGAGCCACTCCCCTCTGGCAGAGGCTGGTTTCCAAGGCTCCCCTCCCTGCACTCCGTGTACATAGTCTCCCGGCCCCTGCAGTGTCCTGGGCTGTTCCCGTATGTCTGTGCTCCAGTGACTAAGCTGAGAAAGGGCCTGAGTAGGAAGGGTGGGGGTCTCTTGAACTCCAGCCCCTAAATACTGTCTCACCTTGGACTGATATTAGCCGCCTCCCCCAGCCAGCTGTGTGTTAGGATAGCAGTGGTCCTACCTTAACGGATCCTTTCTCTCCTGTGTCTGTCTCCGTCAGTCTGTCTTTCCCTCGCTCTTCCCTGCCCCTATAAGGAGCCTCCTCACCCTCATCTGGAATTGCTGCCAGACTGTAGCTTTTAATTTAATAAAAATAAAGTAAAATATGCAACTCTATGCCACACCCGTTTTCTGTTCTTTGGATGGTGGGGGTGGAGTGGAGAGCAGGACCCGCTGAGAAGATGGGTAAGGAGGAATCCTTTTATGCCTGCATAGTCCCTTCCACCTCATAGGACCCTGGGAAACAGGCCGGCACTAGTGCTGGGCGCTCCAATAACCCTGCAAAGCCCTAGGCCACACTTCGATTGATGGAGTCGGGATTAAGAGGGTTTGTTCGTCGTTCAACTCTGTCCGTGGAGAAAGGAACAACCCTACCCCTTTTTCGAAGTTTGGCTGCGGTGGGAGTCGGGGCGGAGCCGGGCTGGGGGGCGGATTCGGTAGTAGCAACTCCCCGGACGCACGCAGGCCTCAGAGCCCCCCAGCTTCCGTGGCCCCTCGGCCCCGAAACCTGAAGCAGGGCAGGGGTCCAGCATGAAGCCCCCCGACCGCCCCACCCCTGGCCGCACTGACCGGATACTGGGGGTCATGGGGGGCATGCTGCGCGCATGCGCCGTACCCGGGCAGGAGGGGGTAAGAAGGAGGGACCGTGGGTGAGGTCGGGGTGGGGGTTGTCTTCAGGGGACTTAAGGAGAATTGCACTCCAGGACTCAGTTTACCCGCAAACAAAAGTTGTATGGAGCAGCCTCGGGAATCCATAGGTTTAGTTATGTGGGCCATAGGACAAGTTCTTGCTGACCCTTTTAGAATAATGTACATTTTGACAGGAGGGGTGAGGGAAGGGGGAGGTCAAGGCAGCCTAGGAGGGGGTTCCTTACAGTGACTCTGTCCCTGCAGCCCCCGAAGAGAGATCCCTTAGTGCCTGGGAGTACCCAGACAGAGAGTGATTGTACCGAGGAGGATCAGACAGGGGAGCGAGAACGTGAAGTCCTCGCCTGGGCTCTGCAGCCTGGTAAGAAGCTGGGCTTGGGTGGGGCACAATTTGCCATCCTGCGCAAAGTGGTGACTTGAAATATTCTGTTCATATGAACATAGAGGTTTGCACCTAATTTGCATGGGACCATTAAATCGCAGACACCACGCTTGTCTTCGCCTTCTAGCCCGATGTGTGTCCTCACTTCGGCGGGTCCCAAGCCCCCCGAAGGCGGAGTGGAGTGTCCCCGCACCCCACCCCTGGCCCTCTGCCAGCTCAGGCGCCCGGACTTCGCCTTAATTGGTGATTAGTTTTAGCTGGAGTGTTGGGGCCTCGAGGAAAGACGGGGGTTCGGGGGAGAGGGCGGCACCTGCGCCGTGCTCCCCACAAAATGCTCTCCACACACGCATGCCCTGCGTGGGGCAGGAGAGACACCCAGAACCCCAGAAGGTTTCCCATGAGCCAGGGCCCCATGCAGCTAACCCTTCATCTGAGAGGCCAAGGGGCGACCCTGGCGGACCGACCCCCCATCCCGGCTTCTCGCCCAGCCCAGCGCCCCGCAGTCGCGGCTGGGACGCCAGCGGGAGCGGGGTCTCGGGCGGGGGAGCCGGGGCCCGGGAGGAGGGGTGGAGGTCTCGGGACGTGGAGTGGGAGCGGGGCGTGCCTGGGGGAGGGGGCCGGGGCAGCGCGGGAGGGGCGGGGCTGGCCGCAGAGGCCCCTCCCCGCGGCGGCACCGCGGCCCGGCCTGTTGTTCCGCCCTCCGCTCGCCGGGACCCGCGCAGCTCCGGTGGCTCCGGGAATCGGCCCCCGCCCCTCCCCGCCCGGGCCTAGAGCCGCCTCTAAGCCGAGGCCGGAGACGGAGCTGGAGCGGCCGTCACATCCCGGCCGGGCCTCCCACACTGTCCCTTCCTCTGACTGGACACCTGGACCCCGGGCCCCGCACCGCCAGGGTTCCGGAAACCCTCCCCGCCCAACTGGGCGGCCCAGCCCCGCACGGGCCTCCTCCCTCCAGTCTTCCCTGCCCGGACTTCCGTCCACTCCTGGACCCCCGCTTCCCATCCATCTCTTCCCCCCTTCCCCAAGCCTGGACCGCGGAGGCAGGGAGGGGGGTGTGCGCCCTGCGCCGTCCCCGCCCCGCCCCCCGTGATTCTCCCTGCATGGCCGGCCCGGGTGGGGGGTGCGGGGGCGCCCGGGCGCCATGCGGGGGGGTCACAAAGGGGGTCGCTGTGCCTGTCCCCGAGTGATTCGAAAAGTGCTGGCAAAATGCGGCTGCTGCTTCGCCCGGGGGGGACGTGGTGAGTTCGAGGTCTGGCGGGGGCAGCACTGAGTTGGGGAGCGGCTTGAGCCGGGGTTTAAAGCATCTACTTAACTCTGGCCCTAGGGGTTCAGGGCTGGAACCTGTATGTGTGTTTTCCAGGAAAGTGATTTAACATAGAATTTCTAAGGTCTAGATTCTACTTCTAGATTCATACTGACTCGAGTTGAGGAAATTGAGGAAGGGTCAGAAAATCAACCAGCTAGGAGGAAAAATTCTCTCACGATCTTCCTAGGCCCAGAACCTTATATTGTCCCTCAAATCACTTGGCTGAAAGTCTTCCAGAAGGGTGAACTGGGGGTGGGGTGAGAGGGGTAGCTGTCTGTAAGAGGTTTTATAAGAACTGAAATTGCAGCTCTTCCCAGCTGCTGGCCAAAGATAACCCGTTGAGCTGTCCTCACTGCCCCCCTCTGTTGGGTATGTGCATGTACTGGAGAGGTGGCTGTCCAAAACCAATTTTTTTTTTTATATATATAGTAATTACTGCAGTGGGAGGAGGAAGGGTCTGGGGGTGGCAGACAGCTAAGCTCTTTTGTTCTCACCCCTCTCTGGGAGAATGGTCTGTACCTATTGGAGGGGGGAGTGTTGTAGGAAAGCAGATGGCCACCCCCCCAGTTCCCAGTGTCTGCCCAGATGGCTGCCCCCACCCCCATATCTGTGTTATGCTCAGGGTATGGGGAACCTCCACATGCAACTGGGGGCGTACAGTTCTAGGAGGCAAGTGTTTACTGTCCTTCCTCCCCAGGGTGCCATTGCAGAGATTTCTACCCTGGCCAACTCAAATGAGAGTGGCAAAAGAGGGAACCGTGGGAGACAAGGTCTGGCTATCATAGAGAGGACAGCCGGGGAGTTCCTCTAGGACCCTAAGTCTGGAGTTGGGGTAGTATCCATCAGCTCCTTCCTTTTCCCTCCCGCTAGAATCCTATTCCGTTGCTGGTAGTGAAGGGAGCATGTCAGCGTCCGCTGTCTCGGGTCTGGCTGCCCTGTCTGGCCCCAGCTCTGGCCTCAGCTCTCATCCCTGTTCTCCCGTCCCCCCCTGGGCCAGTAACTGGCCTGAGGAGATGGTTGGATCATTCCAAACATTGTCTCAGTGTGGAAACTGAGGTAGACAGTGGTCAAACAGGACAACATGAGGTGAGCAAGGTGGGCCACAGAAGGACATTCACGAAGGACACTGGGAGAGAGGGCAGGTTGGGGTCACTGGGGTCACTCCATCTCTATCTGGCCTTAATCTCTCTCTGTCCAGAACTGGATGTTGGCGCCAACTCTAGCCACAGGAGAGGAGTTGCCAGAACTAACCTTGTTGACTACATTGTTGGAGGGACCTGGAGACAAGGCACAGGTATGAAGAAATAGAGCCGGGCGTGTGGCATGCATCTGTTCAGGGTCAAGCTCAGTTCCAGGCCCGCCTGTGCTATATGAGATCATGTCTCAGAATCAGTCCTGGGCTGGGGCTGGAGACATGGCTTAGTACTTAAGCACACTTGCTTAGCACACTTGCTAAGTACACTTGCTTAGTACTTAAGCACACTTCCAGAGGACCCAGCTTCAGTTCCTAGCACCTAGATCATGTGACTCACGACTGCCTTTATCTCCAGCTCCAAAGCACAGAGCACCCTCTTCTGGTCTCTGTGGGTACCTGCACACACATGCCCCTCCCCATAAATAATAATAATAAATCATTAATCCAGGGGTGGTGGCCCACACCTTCAACCTCAGCACTGCAGAGGCAGAGGCAAGTGGATCTCTGTAGGTTCAAGGACAACCTGCTTTATATAGTAAGTTCCAGGACAGCCAGAACTACATAGAGAGACCTGTCTCAAAACAAATCTTTAAAAAATCAAATGAAGCCGGGCGTAGTAGCGCATCCCTTTAATCCCAGCACTTGGGAGGCAGAGGCAGGTGGATCTCTGTGAGTTCGAGGCCAGCCTGGTCTACAAAGCAAGTCCAGGACAGCCAGGGCTGTTACACAGAGAAACCCTGTCTCAAAAAACCAAAAAAAGAAATCAAATGAATGAATATAGATCTGATAAATCTGTCCCACTGAAAAGCATATTGTCCAGTGTCCTTGATTATATTCAGTGTTGTGACACAGCCACCATCACTATCCTCAAAAATTCTTTCATCATATAGAGCTGTAACTCCCCATCACCCCATTTCCAGAGCCTAGAAACCTCTATTTTCTACATCTCTGAATTTTTGTTCCTTTGTTTGCCCTGGGATGCTCTTACCTTCCAGCCACCTGAAGAGGAGACTTCGTCTCAAGCTCCGGAGAGTGAGGGGGAGCAGAAGGCAGCAGCCCTGGAAAGGAGTATGTAAGTTCACAGGGCACTCCGGCTGCTGAACTTCCACAAGATCCTTCACATCTTATAGCCCTCTGAGGTGGCTGTGGTGACGGAGGGCCTTTTAGTGCAGGAAGAGCTGACTAAAGTGAGTGACAGTGCCCTTTCCTCACTTGTGTTCCCTAGGTTTGTTCTGAGCGAGCTGGTAGAAACAGAAAAAATTTATGTGGACGACTTAGGACAGATTGTAGAGGTAGTTCTTCCTTCTCCTTTGCAGCCATGGCTCACCCACCCTTTCCCTCTGCCTGGGGATATTTTCAAGAGGTGGTCCCCTGGGGCACCTTCCTGCTCCCTCTACTGCTGGATTTGGGGGGGGGGAGCACCAGTGCTGAGTTTACATGCTCATAGCCCCATCTCATCCTTCCCACAGGGTTACATGGCTACCATGGCTACTCAGGGGATCCCTGAGAGTCTTCAAGGTCGTGACAGGATTGTGTTTGGGAATATTCAGCAGATCTATGAATGGCACAGAGAGTGAGTGACGGAACCCTGAGCCAGGTGCTGGGGAAGGGCATTCATTCTGCACTCTCTCTAGCCTAGATTCTGTGTCTGAACCACGGGTCCACTCAAGGAGCCTTTGGGGTTTTGTAGGGAAAGTGACTAGAATGTGTGACTGAAAATCTGGGGTGAGGAGTGTTTGAGGTGCTGCCTCTCACAACTCTTCCAGCTATTTCCTGCAGGAGCTGCAGCACTGTTTGAAGGACCCTGATTGGTTGGCTCAGCTGTTCATCAAACATGTAAGGCTGGGCCCTGACAGGGGAAGGACTTGGGATGGGTCTGGGCTCTGTGGAGATGTACCCTCTTTGTTGTCATCCACATTGCTTTCTTCAACATTGTCCCTGTCAGGAGCGCCGGCTGCATATGTATGTGGTGTACTGTCAGAATAAGCCCAGGTCAGAACATGTGGTGTCAGAATTTGGGGACAGCTACTTTGAGGTCAGTAGCTGAGGTGCCTTGGTGGGAAGAAGGACACAAACAGCATGAACTGGCTTTTCAGGCTACATCACTACCCTGTCCCTGTCCCCAGGAGCTCAGACAGCAGCTGGGGCACCGGTTGCAGCTCAATGACCTCCTCATCAAACCTGTGCAGAGAATTATGAAATACCAGCTGCTCCTCAAGGTCAGGACCACCCCAGTCCCTGGGGACACAGTTGGTTGAGTCAGGACCACCCCAGTCCCTGGGGACACAGCTGGTTGAGTCAGGACCACCCCAGTCCCTGGGGATACAGCTGGCTGGGTCAGGGCCACCCCAGTCCCTGGGGACACAGCTGGCTGGGTCAGGACCACCCCAGTTCCTGGGGACACAGCTGGCTGAGTCAGGGCCACACTAGTCCCTGGGGACACAGCTGGCTGGGATAGGCATTCCCTCAGTTACCTTCAGGGTTCTGGAGGCTCTACAGAGATCCTCCCCTGTGTCCTCAGGGCTGGATGTGAACACAACCCCCCCTAAGCATTTCTTCTTTATGGTGCAGGATTTTCTAAAGTATTACAGCAGAGCTGGGATGGACACTGAAGAGCTGGAGGTGAGCTCCCTGGGACATTGTATCTACCTCATCCTCTTTGTCTTGTGGGTACTTCGATCTCTGGGTGCTTCAGGGATGTCTGGGTTTTAGGGAGAGCTCCCCGGGGTGGTGATATGCAGAGAGGCAGCTGCCTCGCTGATCTAAAGGAGGCCTCTTTGCTAGTAATGACTCCATTTGTCCAACAATATCCCTCTTCACCTATATCCCAGCAAGCTGTGGAGGTCATGTGCTTTGTACCCAAGCGCTGCAATGATATGATGTCCCTGGGGAGACTTCGAGGATTTGAGGTATGGGACTGGGACAGGACACGACAGGGGAGAGATCATATGCTCGGGTGTTAGCACTCTGGATACTTACAAGTGCTTCCTTCTTCCACCAGGGTTAGTTGGGAGATGGGGAGTGGGCGGGGCACAAAGAGAAGCTGATGCTCTTTTCAAACTCTTCTTCTGCTTCTCAGAGGCCATGTCCTTTGGTTCCAGGGAAAGCTGACTGCTCAGGGGAAGCTCTTGGGCCAGGACACATTCTTGGTTACAGAGCCTGAGGCTGGGGGTCTGCTCTCTTCCCGGGGTCGAGAGAGGCGCGTCTTCCTGTTTGAGCAGATCGTCATCTTCAGTGAGGCCCTGGGAGGAGGAGGTCGAGGTGGCTCACAGCCTGGCTATGTGTACAAGAACAGCATCAAGGTTGGGAGGGGCAGTAAGGAGGGAGCAGACCGAATGGGGGTGAGGCCTCACCGTGTTTTGCTCTTGGGTTGGTGGAGAGGCCTGCAGAATCTGAGGAATGTCTCTGCCAATCTAGGTGAGCTGTCTAGGACTGGAGGGAAACCTTCAAGGCAACCCTTGCCGTTTTGCGCTGACCTCCAGGGACCCAGAAGGTGGGATCCAGCGCTATGTTCTGCAGGCTTCAGACCCTGCAGTCAGTCAAGCCTGGATCAAGCAAGTGTCCCAGATCCTGGAAAGCCAACGTGACTTTCTCAATGGTGAAGCTCCCATCTTCCCTCTACCATGGGCTCCCCAAAGCCATTTGACCTCCTGAACCCCTCCCTGCCTGTCCAGTCTCCAACCGTGGCTTCTTTGGGCTTGGCTTCTCTCCGTTCTCAACCCACCCAGAATCCGCTAATGTTCTGAGCATCTCAGTTGGCTGACTTAGGAGGGCGTGCAAATGGGAGGAAAGGGAAAGCAGGGAGGTGACCTGACTCTACCGTAACACATTTCTCTTCCTTGCCTGGTCCCAGCATTGCAGTCACCCATTGAGTACCAGAGACGTGAGAGCCAGACCAACAGCCTGGGGCGGACAGGAGGGCCTGGGGTAGGGAGCCCTGGGAGAATGCGGCCTGGAGACCTGGCCCAGGTCATCAAGCACACACCCACCAATGGCTCTCTCCCCTCCCTGCTGCTTTTGCCTAAAGGGGAAGTGCCCAGAGCGCCCTTGCCCCTGGGTACACAGGTATGAGGAATAGTTTCCTACTAGGACAGAGAGGGCAGGGCATGTGTTTTCCCTCCTCCCACATCTCCTTTCTTCCACCACCTTCCCTTTGTGTGGCTTTCCTACTTTTCATCCTTACCTTCCTCTGTTTAATTCTGGGGCCAGAGGAGGTGGCCTGGCTAGGGACTTTAACTAGAAAGAGGAGTGAGGGAAGATGGGCAGCCTTTGCTGACCCTCTGACCTGAATCTTCCTTCAGGCTTTTGGTGATACCTGCCGGACCCCTCATGACTCTCCAGCCCTTCCAGTTGTGAGCACTCCTCCTGGCCAGGCCAGGCTTGCCAAGCTGGATGAGGATGACCTGTGACCTGCGAAGGCCTCAGGAGCAGTGCCAACTCAGCCGCTGATTCCTCAAGGAGTTTGGGGCAGATCCTGGCAGTATGCCAGAATCCCTTCTTCCTGGTGTGTGGAGGATGGGCAAGACTAGGAGGGAGATCAGCATTGGGGGGAGTACCTAGACCTGAAGGGACTCTTCTCTGCTCAAGGAACGCAGGATCCTCAGCTCCACTCCATGCATGCACCGCAACCCCTCACATGGAGGATATGTAGGGGCTTAGAGGGAGGGCTGGGGCAGGAGCCAGATAGAAATTACTGGTTTTGGTTGTGACTTTGTTTTCCAGTTTCCTGTGAATAAAACTTTTGCTATATCACTGAGGCTGCTGCTGTCTTGGTGGGGAGACGACAAGGCTGCAGTGGGAATGGGTTGGCAAGGTGTACAAGAGATCTGCTGGCCCTGGCTGTTTGAGGAGGGGGCTGATGATAAGAGAAGGGTAGAAGCTAGGTGGTCAGAGGCAGGCAGATCTCTGTGAGCTCGAGGCCAGCCTGGTCTACATAATGAGACCCTTTCTCAAAAACAAGCAAAATAAGGAAGATAGAAGAAGAGTCCTCTATGTTTGTCCCTCACTTGCAATTACAGCATCTCTCAGTCCAGACCTGGGGCTTAGGGAAAGCTGTAGGTTATCTTAGTGTATTCTCCCTTTATTTGAGCCTTCCAGGTTCTAGGTTTATCCTTTGGTTCAAACTCCACCAGAAGCCTCACTGAACTGTGACTCCCACTATTTCCCCAACGTCTAGATCCAAAAGCACAAAACACCCCAGGTACCTTTCCTCTGAGGCTTCCATGCTCCACTGAAGAATGGGAAGAGGCTCCAGAGTCTTCTCCATCTTGAGGGGAAGGGGTAAGGTTTGTCTACACTGAACAGGAATGGATTCTTTAAAGCCAGAGCTGAACGTGGATGTCTTCACCCTTGAAGCCCCTGAAACAGGGACAGCCAAGTGTGCAAGGACCCAGATGCCCGCCCCGGGTCCCTATGTATCTGTGTGCCCACAGTGTCCATCAGTCCCCTGGGTCTGTCACGTGCACTGGGGTTCCTCAGCAGACAATAGACTGCTGGGGGTGGGGAGGAGATGCAGGAGCCTCCCTATGGGCCCCAGATCCCTTTGGCTGACAATGAGGGGAGGGATCTATAAAGGGGGGGACAGGATGTGAGGCCCAGATAAGATTTCTGGGGAACAATAGGAATTGAAGAGGAGAGGCCCACCTTCTCCATACTCCACCCTTGGCTTTGGGATCTGGGACTGGAGGAACCAGAGAATGATGGGGGGGGGGGGGGCCAAAGTATCTTTGAATGGAGAACAACTGCCAGAGAACAACAGAATCCTGGGACTCACGACCTTTGTGTCTCTTCAGGGACCACAGGGGTGCATGAGGTGGGTGGGTGGCCCCTGGGGCAGCCGGGCTCACCAGTGCCAGCGGTAATGGGGTGCCAAGACAGCCTGTGCAGCAGGTCCAGCATCGTATGGCATGCCCTGAGTTTAAACATGTACTTTTGAATGCCTGCTTTGAGAATAAAACTGGATGTAAGGAACAGTATTTTAGGACTTTGGGGCTCCTAACAAAACAAAAATGCCCTTGTTAGTTCAGTACACACCAGGCCCAGCTACATCTGTTAGAGTGGCTCTCTGTCTCTGTCTCTGCTATGCAGCAGCTTATAAAACTGCTAATGTCAGCAAAGCTTCTTATACTTTTTTGGGGGGCAAGCTTGCCCTATGAGGAATGAATGGGGTTTGGGTTGGGAATCCCAACTGGCTGTGAACTTTGTGCTCGGCCGGGATGCAGAGGCCCAGGGAAAGACCACCGACCCAAACGAACCAGCTCTGTCTTTGCTCAAATTATAAACGAGGAAATCTCATTCATGCCACCCCCGTTCCCCAGAGGTGAGGATCTTTGGTCGTGACTGTGTGTCTCTTATCTTTCTACTGTTCCTCCACGCCCTCACAGCAGGCCTCCAGGCTCTCAGGCAGTCAGGTCCGGCTAAGGATGCTTTTTCCACCCAAGCCTGACCTAAGGAGGCACTCTATTGCCTACTCCCTACAGGTCCGGATTGGACCCTGCTCTATGGAGGCGGGCTCAGGGTTGATGGAGCAGAGGGATATTTAAGACCGGGAGATGCTGCACCGGGGCCAGGACAAAATGAGTGGGCCACTTGTCTCTGGGACCTGCTCAGGTCCCGAAGAGGCTTCCGACCTCAAGTCTCCGCTGAGCTCAAGGTTCAGGGAACCTCTCACCCACGCTCGGTTCCAGGAGCTTTTCGGGTGCACAGAGCAGGAGCCCTAACTACCAGCAGAGCCCTGCTTCCCCGGGCTGGGCAGGCCGTGGAGGGGGCGAGCCTGCACCGGTTCTGGGCCGGGGGCGTGGCGCGGGCTGCGGGCGAGGCTGCCCCCGCTGCGCTGGCTGCCCGTTACCGCTGGCGGGCCTGGCTGCTTGGAGACGCTGTGGCTGGAGTGACAGTGGACATTGTGCACGTGCCCCGGGTGAGAGGCCTCATCTCCAGCCTGTCGGGGTTCCAAGTTATGGGGGGCTTCCCGGGAGGAACCCTGGGGAGCTAAGAGCTGGTGGGTCAGTGTCCCTGCAGGGGGGAGGATCGGAAAGGGAGAATTTAAGGTTCAGTTTGGGAAAGGACTGTGGGGCTCCATGGTAATCCCCCACCCCCCATCCTTCTCACCTGTGCAGTCCTGTGAGACGTCTTGGGCTGTGTTCTGCCTCAGAGGATTGGAGAGAGGCACAAAACCTGCCACCCAGGACCTGGGCAAGGATCTGTGGCCTTATCAGCGTCACGGCCTCCCACTGAGTCCTATTAACCTCTTCGTTCCCTCAGGTGTCATGATTTATGGCATCTGATGCCAGCCCAAGAGGGTAGAAAAAGCCCATACCTGCAGGTTGTGGGCCTCCCCTGCTGCTTTTCTTCTTCCTTCCCCCAGGCATGGCTTTTGCCCTCCTGACCTCGGTGCCCCCGGTGATCGGACTCTAAACTTCTTTCTTTCCCGTTCTCATCTACAGTTTGCTGGGCACTGGGAGACACCTGTCCACTGGTGAGTGGTCAGACTACCTGTGACTTCTCTTTTGGGATGAGACTTTTTTTTTTTTTTTTGAGACAGGGTCTCACTGTCTACTCTTGGCTGGTCTGAAGCTTCCCACAGACCGGGTGGCCTCGAACTCAGAGACTGGCCTGCCTCTGCCACATTAAAAGTGTGGGCCAAATACACCCTGGCAATGCTGCTACCTGAAAGCCTTGGAGCTTTCTACTCCCTCTGCCACCTTCCCTCACCTACTTAACGCCTCTCTTGGGATCCCCAACCCATCCCCGCCCTCTTTGCACAGAACTCTGTGGCCCCCACCCAGGCTTTTAGGAGTGGGTACAGAGGCGGGAGTGTACATAGGTCTCCTTGTACCCTGTAAAACCTGGTTAAAACGAACAACTCAGCCGGGCGGGGGGGGGGGGGAACGGGGACGGTGGTGCACGCCTTTAATCCCAGCACTCAGGAGGCAGAGGCAGGTGGATCTCTGTGAGTTCGAGGCCAGCCTGGTCTACAAAGTGAGTCCAGGACAGCCAGGCTGGTACACAGAGAAACCCTGTCTCAAAAAAACCAAAATAACAAAAAACCAAAAGCGAACAACTCTTGGCCTTGAAGGGAAAGAGGTGCACACTCGGCTGATCTGTTGAGAGTCTGTAGAGGGGGTACTCTTTGCCAGACTCCCTGACCATCAATCAGTTCCTGCCTGCTGCACCAGACAGGATCGGACAAACCGCCCTTAAAGCTCCATAACTGGGGAGTCCACGCTGCTGCTCTGACCTACCTGCGCGACTGCTAATCTCTGCAATTGGCAGGAACTTTCGCAGTACTCAGCCTGATGACCGTCTCTGATGTGGAGAGCCTGGTGCCAGAACCCCCCCTCGCGGGAAACCTCAGTGGGATCGAAAGGGAACAGTTGGAAACTCGGAGAGTTGGGGCGGCAGCCGCTGTGGCCTTCGGGAGTGGGGCGCTGATGGTAAGGAGGGACCCGGTGAGGATCCTAGGGGATGGATCCACCGAATAGGACCAGAGGATGTGGAGAGGGTAGGAACACTCGGGGTCAGGTCCGGAGGGGCAGAAGTGCCCTGGGGGACCAGCAATGCACTGGCTGGTCTGTCGGAGATTTCACACCCCTACTTCACCTCCCGCTGCCCGCTCTACAGCTGGGGATGTTCCTGCTGCAGCTTGGTGTCCTGTCCACCTTTTTATCTGAGCCTGTGGTCAAGGCACTGACCAGCGGGGCCACGCTGCATGTGCTGGTGTCCCAGCTGCCAAGCCTCTTGGGATTGTCTCTCCCACGCCAGATCGGCTGCTTTTCTCTCTTCAAGGTGGGGCTGGGAAGAGAGGTTTCTAGAAGTCGCGGGTAAAGGGAAACTCGAAAGGGGAGGGACAGTGGGTGAAATAGGTTAGGCAACAGGGAAGGCGTGTAAGGAACCGTGGTGCTGCGTTATGGAGACAGACACCTTTGATGGCCACTGGAGAGAGAACTTTGCCCGGGTCCAGCAGGTTGGGGTTGAGTCTGGCTGGGTCAGTTAACGCTGGCACCCGGCCTTTGCTCATGGCCTCTGCTCGCAAACGCTGGCTGCTGTGCTCACCGCACTGTCCCGAAGCAGTCCTGCAGAGCTGACCATCTCGGCGCTCAGCCTGGCGTTGTTAGTGCCAGTCAAGGAACTGAACGTGCGATTCCGGGACAGGCTACCCACTCCGATCCCAGGAGAAGTTGTCATGGTGAGGGCGGCCCTAGGTCCCTGGCCCCTTGCAAGTGTCCGGATCCTACCCGGCCAGCAGATTCTGGAAGCTGCCGCCCCCTTGTGGAATGCACAGAAGTCACAAGCGAGAGGTCCGGTTGACACGTCCACTTGACGCATCAGAACCCCCGCACTGTACTGTCCCGCTTCCCGCGTCGAGATCCAGGCTTCTTTGCACCTCTCCTTCCTTCCTACTGCACTTTTTTCCCTCCCCTCACGGGCCTCTCGCTTTAGTTCACTGTTGTTGCTGGCCTAGATTCCTTGCCCTGTATAAATGAATGTCAGAGCTTTCCACAGGTAACTGAAATATGCTGACCTCTCCGCTTAGAATGGCTCACGTGTGCCTTTTGTGTCCATCAGTCCCAAATGACCTCCTCTTAGGTCCTTTGTGCAGGCAAACACCATGCCTCTGCCTCCACTGTAGGTGACTTAGCCTGTAGCCTCCGCAGCTGGTACACTTTGAGACCACGCAGCCCACACCGGTATTCTCTTCCATATTAACCTTCTTCTCACCTCTCTAGGACTAGTGTGTTATTTCCTTCAGGTGCTTCTGGCCTCCGTGCTGTGCTTCACTTCTTCCCTGGACACAAGATACAATGTCCAGGTAGTGGGACTATTGCCTGGAGGGTAAGAGAGAAGAAAGGAGCTTTCTCTTCTCCCACGTATCCCTCCCTTGTCCTGCCCTGCCCTGTTTCCTCTGCTGTTTCCCTGTAACACCCAACCCATCCTTATGGATCCCTCCTTCTCTAGGTTCTCCCAGCCCCTCCTCCCCACCCTGGATGAGTTGCCCAGGATACTGGCTGACTCGGTGCCCATTGCACTGGTTACTTGTGCTGTGTCCACCTCCCTGGCCTCCATCTATGCAGACAAGTACAGCTGCACTATTGACCCCCACCAGGTGTGACTGTGATAGTGACCATCATTCCTCTTCAGAATTAACCCTTAACCTTACCCCTACCATGCCCATCTCATTGCAATCCTTCTAGGAACTCTTGGCCCACGGTGTCTCCAATCTTGTTTCTTCTCTCTTCTCTTGCTTTCCCAACTTGGCCACACTGGCTACAACTAGCTTATTAGTGGACGCTGGTGGGAATACACAGGTAAGAGGGAATCCTTGGGTGAGGAAAAAGGTGGGACATTCAGGCAGGAGTGGCAGCAGAGGGCAGGGAAACAGGTGGATACTCCACTAGCACCCATATATATTAGAGGATGGGAATGAGACAAGGGACTATAAAGAGGAGGGTTAGGCAATAATGGAGCTCCATGAGGACCTCTGTAGGCTGAAAGCGCTCAGAAAAAAAGCTATGATGCCTCAGATGTAGTTAAAAATAAAAACAGCGGTAGCTGGATGTTGTATTACATACCCACAATTCTGAAACTAGGAAGGCTGACTGAAGCAAAGGGGCTCTGGGGCTCAAGGCAGACTGGGGTACCTCGGTGCCAGGGAGATAACACAGTGGAAAGCGCAAGGACAGTTCAGTTCTCCAGCTCCATGGGCATGGCAACCTACCCTGAGGACAGAGCTGGGGGAGTCCCCTGAGGAAGGGGACTTGCTAGGCGGTCCTGTATCAGCAAGCTCTGGGTTCAGCTGAGAGATCCTCAGCGAATAAGGTGGAGGGTGGTAAAGGAAGAGTCCCCATGTCAAACTCTACAAGAACTGGGACATACGTGTGCTGTCCCTGCACACATCCAAATGTGCGCTCTTGAGTGTGTGTGCACACACACTCACACCCCTACAAGTTTTTGTTTTTCGAGACAGCTGTGCAGCTGTCCTAGAACTCACTCTGTAGACCAGGCTGGCTGGCCTCGAACTCACAGAGATCCACCTGCCTCTGCCTCCTGAGTGCTGGGACTAAAGGCGCATGCCCCACCATGCCTAGCACACTTACAAGTTTAAGAGATAAAATTCTGATGTTTCCCATAAGGATCTCTTTATAAAAAAAAAAAGGAAAGAAATATTACACACCATGCTCACCCCCATATTTTTTGTTTTCCCTACTTCATTGGTTTCCTAAGCATATGGTTAGCCCGCTTGTCAAGTCATCAGTACCAAAAGGACCTTTTCAGATGGAGGTGGGCTAGAAGAATAGGGAGGTTGAACTGAGTATATCTGGGAGGTAAGGACAAACGATAGGCATTTAACTGGGGGGGAGGGGCTTAGTGTGATAGGCAGAAAATCAAGAAGTGGGTGAGAAGGGTGGACGTCTGTGTGGGAGGAGATTGGGGAGGAGGGAGACATCTGGGGAGGAGGGAGATTTCTGAAGATGAGAGGCTGGCCAGGAAGAACAGCTCCCACATGTCTGGGTAGAGGAGGCTCTCTCCCTCTCTTGTCTATGACTTTCATTCCTTACAGCTGGCTGGCCCCTTCTCCTGTGTAGTGGTCCTGGCAGTGCTCCTGTGGCTGGGGCCCTTCTTCTACTATCTGCCCAAGGTAGGGAGAAGAGGCACTGTGTGCTTGAGTGGAACTGGCTGGGTTCCAGACCTCTGCCTGACAAAGGCCTTTCTTCTCTGCTCAAGGCTGTCCTGGCTTGCATCAATATCTCCAGCATGCGCCAGATGTTTTTCCAGATGCAGGAACTTCTGATGTTATGGCACGTCAGCCATATGGACTTTGTGAGAAATGGCATTACCCCAGGTTGCCACCCCCCCAAGCAGCCCCTGCTTCTGCCATGGACCAAAGCTGACCATCCTAAAAGTTCTTTAATCCATGCAACCTTCAACACACAGACCTCATACATGGAAAAGGAAAGGGTGGGATGTGAGTTCATCATGCCTGAGTGTTTGTTTGGGGGTATTTTTGGGTGGTTCTGAGGATTGAACTCAGAACCTCATGAATATTAGGAGAGTTCCATGCCACTGAACTATACCCCCAGTCCAGACCTCCCAACTCTCAAGGGGCAGTCTGATGTTGTATTTGGTGTGTATACTTTTAAGAGAGCCCTTCCACCCACCGTGCTTCCTTTCTCCTGAGTCGTCCTTACTCACTCATATTTGTCCTTGAACCTGTGTTTCTTCTGGGAAATCTACCCATATCCACATCCTTCAGGCTGTGTGGATGGTCACATGGGTGGCTGTGGTGACCCTGAATGTGGACCTGAGCCTGGCTGTGGGTGTGGTGGTCTCTATGGTGACAGTGATCTGCTGCACTCAGAGGTGAGTAGACATGGGTCCATTTGAGATGAGGGGATGGGGATATACTCTGCTGGGCGACTTCGGCCAGGCCAGGCCAGGCCAGGCCAGGAATCTGACCCTAGTTTCTCCCCTAGGGCACAGTGTGTGGCACTTGGATTGGCTGAAGGGACCGAGCTCTACAGGCCACTCAGAGAGAGCCAGAAAGTGGGTGGTTTGCAGCCAGAGAAGGAAGAAGTGATCAGGCAGAGTATTTCTGACCGTCTTACCCCTTAGCTTCTCCAGGTTCCAGGTCTGTGTATCCTGGGATACTCAGCACCACTGTACTTTGCAACCTGGGGGCAGTTCCGCCACAACATGGAGTGGCATCTGGGGCTTGGAGAAAGAAGCAAGGTGAGGATTTTGGTCAAGGAGGAGTGTAGACCCTCTGGGGTTGGGAGGCTGGTACATTCTGAGGATGGCACCTGTGATCTTACTGTTTTTCTCTATTTATAGCCAGGTAGTCTACCTGACAAAGCTGAGAGGGAATGACAAAGAGGGAGATTTGGCCACGAACCAGAGTCGCCTGGATACTCCTGCCTCCTCTCCTCTTAGGCGCTGAACCCATCAGAGTGGTGGTCCTAGACTGCAGTGGTATCCCCTTTGCAGATGCTGCAGGGGCCAGAGAAGTGGTCCAGGTGAGGGAGCAGTGAAGCCAAGGAAACACTCCTAGTCGTCTTTCATACCCTCGATTTGGGATTAACCACTCTGTCTGATTCCTGCAGCTCACCAGACTATGTCAGGACACTGGGATCTGTCTTCTCCTGGCTCAGTGTAATGGTGTGTAGTGGGAAGATGGGCAGGAGGTGGGGGACTACTGGACACGAGGGAGGGGAGAAGGCACAGGATGGACTGGGTGGGGGAGTGGCGGCATTGCCTGACACCTTTCCCACACAGCCTTGGTGCTGGAAACCTTGACTCGGGCAGGACTCCTGGATAGAATGACTCCACAACAACTCTTTGTGAGTGTCCAGGATGCAGCTGCACTCGTGCTGGAGAGACTGGTTAGGTAGGGGCAGCAGCACCCAGAGTGGGAACCCAGAGGTGCCAGGCTAGGGTAAGGAGGACTGGCTGACTAGCTGAGGTGCCTGGGAACCTGGGAAGAGGTATTTGGAGAAGGGACTGAGGTAGATCAAGCAGAGGGTAGGGAAAAGATGCCTAGCGCATTGGAGGGCAGGGTGGCCACACCCTTAATCCCCCAGGACATGGGAGGGAGAGGCAGGAGGATTTCTATGAGTTTGAGGCCAGCCTGGTCTACATGGTAACTTCTAGGACAGCCAGAACTACACTGTAAGCCAACTTATTTCCTTAGTATCAGCAACTCTGCCACTCTGCCTCAGTCCTTAAAGTCAGCCACAGTTCCCTTCAGGCCACTGTTTGGACAGGTCAAACCCCTCTAGGCAAAAGCTGAGCTATGGGGTTTAGTCCTTGGCCTTTTGCTGTCTTGCTGAGGCTTTCTCTGCTCACCAGCTTCTTTCTGCCTCAGGAAGATCTGGCCATCAGTCCACCAGCACTTTCTCCATCCGACGATACAAACTACTCGTTGTCCTTTCTAGTGTGAGGACTCGGCATTGGAGCCCTCTAGCATGCGGTTCTCTAGCATGCAGCTCTCTTGGCTCCATCCACTTGTCCTTAAATAGGATCTCTCCTTGTTCCACCTTCTTCAGCTTAATCTGGGCTCCACCCACTTAGCAGCTGAAAACAATGCCAGGCCATAAACCTTGTTTTTAGTCCATAGAGTCTCTCCTTGTTTCACCTGGCTTCCTCATTGTTTAGTCCACAGAGTCTCCCCTCGTTTCATTTGATTTCATCCTTGTTCTTAGTCCATAAGCTGATAAGCTAATTGCCCACAGCCAAGTTGATCTTCATGCCCTGGATTAAGAGACTGTATCAGAAATCCCTAGATATTTACTAAATCTAATTTATATTAACATCACTCCCTACACTACATAGAGATGCCACCTCAAAAAACAAAACCAGCCAACTGACGGACAAAGAACAGCTAAGTTCGGGAGTCTGGGCCTTCCTTCACCAGTGGTGAAGAACTGAACATAGCCCGGCACCTCTTGGCTCCCACTCTGGATGCAACAGGCTCCCAGAACACTGGTGAGTCTCAGAGAAGGGTACGGCAGCTAATATTCCTAAACTGTGTTTTCTTCTCCAGAAAGCCACTGGCCCAAATATTTGCAGTGTGGGTCTGAACAAGGTCACTTGAAGAATCAGAGGCTCAAACAGTGTGTGTGTGAGGAAGACCACACTTGAACCCCCCCCACCCCAATGCAAGCAATAAAATGAGGCTGAGAGTATCTGCAGCCCATGAAAGTGAGTCTAGGCATCTGCATGTGGATCTCTGCAGTCCCCCCAAGCCCCGCCACGCCCAAAGTACTGCAGAGACACAAGTAAAAATGGCTTTCACCGTGTGTTCACCAGCCCCACAGAGCTCCAGTCACAGTGGTTTCTGTGGGGTTATGTTGGACCCGGTACACACAGCTCTGGATCCGGAGCTAGGGTGGGGTGCATGTCCCTGGGGTTGCACGCTAGGAGTTTTCCTGCCCCCTCAGGCGGTGAGAGTGTTTCCACTTGAGGGCATTAGAGTCCTTCTGGGCTCTTTGGCACTTGGAAAGTGAACCCCCCTTTCCTGCCCCATAGGAATGGGGTTGGGGGAGGACTTGGCACTGGGTGTGGGGGAGGATATGGCTCTGTCAGTCTTCTGGTCACTCACAGAAAGGAAGGGTGTCACCAGGACAAGCCCCCTGTTAGGGATCAGATTGGTGGGAAGAAAATCAGGGTGTCATCAGCGGGGTGTGCAGGGGTTGGAAGGGTTGCTGGAAATTCCTGGCAGGGAAAAGGAGGCAGGCCCAGCCTGACAGTGGTAAGGCCTGAATCAGTCACTCGGCCGTCATGCACTGCAGCCGGTGTTTGAAGTAGAGCAGGCGGTGTTTGGCCACCCGGCTTTGGTCCAGTGATCCCGGGTAACGGTAGCGGGCATAAATTTCATCCCTTGCACCCTTTGATGTCCACGGAAGCTTCACCTTCGACGCATGATCCACAATCACATCAGAGCAGGAGCCAACGCGAAGGGAACCAAGCCCATCCAGGAAGAATTCTGGGACGAGGGTGGGGAAAGCACACGGTCAAAGCTCCTGGGGGTGGAGAAAGCCGGTCCCTAGGGAGAACTGAGCTCTGAGGCTCAGAGGGCGGCTATGGAAAGTCTGCTGCTAACGACGGTTTCGGTTATTTCGGCCTGTTCTACCCGCGTGAAAAGTGGAGTTCATTTCATAAATACCGATTCACTCCTCTAAGGAGGGTCTTAAGCTGGGGGAGCAGCTGGCAGTAGTGTGGCCTTTGCAGTGGAGGGGGAGTTCAAGACAGCGGTGCTGTCAGAGGTGTAAATGGGACGTTGGACAGCAGAAAGTGGAGAGGTCGATTTTCTTTTGGCTCGGGTGCAGACCTCCGTAAACCGGCAGAAAGGCTCTAGCGCGGAAGGGAGGGGAGGTGGGAAGGAGGGAGGGTGGGTGGGAGGGAGTGAGGGAGGGAGGATGCGCAGGAGCAGCGTCCGGGCGGCCGCCCCCGTCCTTCCCAAGCCTTGCCGGGAGAGGGCGCCACTCACCCAGATGTGCCACCCGGTTGAGGCGCGGGTCAAAGCCCACCTCGCGCACTTTGTCTGTGCGCGCCAGGAAGAAGTTGACCACGCCGTCGGTGACCACGCAGCCTGGGAAGCCGGCCAGCTCGTGGTGGAAGCCGCGCTTTTGCCGCAGGCAGCCCCCGAGGCCCGGGGCGCCTGGCTCCACGCTCAGCAGCTGCCGGTAGGTAGTGGCGAAGCCCGAGATCTCCCGCACCGCGCCGCCTACCTGCGGGGAGCGGCAGGACGCAACACTTACGACCAGGGGGCTTCGCCTGCGCGCCTCCCGCCCCGCCCTGCGCCGCCGCCGCAGGGCCCCGGCTACCCCCGGCCCGCCTGCCACTCCAAGTGCCCCCCACCCCACATCCCGCTCCCCTCCCCTACCAGGTCCAGGGGCGTCCTCTCCAGCACCTCCACGAGCTTCTCCAGCCGCGTGCGCGCCGTGAAGACAAAGTCGTCGTCCACCCACAGCATGTACTTGGTGATTACCTGGGACACCGCCAGGTTCCGACCTGCGAACCAGCCCTAGGAGAGTCGTGTATGGTTGGGGAGTCTGCAGGAACAGGGAAACTCGGACGTCGTTTCTTTTTTCCTCTCCCCTGGCCCTGGAAACGGCCTGGGCCTGCCCCTCTCTGTCTAGACCTTTGAGTGCCCCAAGATGACAGAAACTAGGTTAAAAAAAAAAATTGGAAAATTGAGGCTGGAGTGATGGCTCAGTGGTTAAGAGCACTGGGTGTTCTTCCAAAGGACCCGGGTTCAAATCCCAGCACCCACAAGGTAGTTCACAGCTGTCTGTATCTGCCGGGCCTGGTGGCGCACGCCTTTAATTCCGGCACACCGAAGGTTCCCACCCCTCTTCCTAAAGATCTTGAGTGTTTTGGGGAAGGGTAGGCATCCATCCATCCATTCATTCTATTATTATAGGTTTTAAGCACCATCTCAAGAATGCAGAACTAATAAGATAGGCAGGATTCCTGATCCCAAGAACCTTTATAACATAGGCACACACTTGTTTCTCAGGCAGGTGGCCCTGATCACTACCCTGGACGCTGCAGCCCGAGGGCACGCCCCCTTCCCGGAGGCGTCCTCTAGCGCCGCCCCCACCCCCTCCCCGTTCAGCCTTGCGGGCAACGCACCTTGCCGAAGGGCATGAGATAGTGCTCCACGTGGGGGTCGCTAATGCGCTCCGGTTTGTCGCTGTCGTCAGCGATGACTATGGTGACTGTGGGGTAAAAGCGTCGGATGCTGGCAATGAGTGCCCGTAGCCGTTCATAACGAAGAAAGGTCTTGGTGGCAATGGTAACCAGAGCACTGATGTTGTTCTGGCCTGAAAACAAGAGTGCAAGGGGGGGGGGGGGGGAAGAGTGGGGAAGAGAAATGGGGAAGCTGCCCCTCCCAGGGCCTACCCCCTCTACTTCCCTAACCCCATGAGCCTCAGCCTCACCTCCCTGGGGTAGAGATGAAGGCGGGTACAGCCGGGGGTTGGGAGGATGTCTTATTCGGATGGTGAAGGCAACTTCATGTCCCTTGGTGGAGAACCGGACTGGGAAGAAAGGACGTGGATTTGGGTCCTTAAGGCTAGAAGAACGTTCTCTTTTCAGCGGGCCAATATTTAAATTCCTATTGTGTGTTCTGCCTTTCCAGACCTTGGTGGGCAAGAACATACAGTTCTGACTTCTGTGGAATTTACATTTTGTTGTTTTGTGGCGCTGGGAATTGAACTTAGAACCAAACCGGCGGTTGGCAAGCACTCTGCCATCTAGCTGTATTTCCAGCCCTATTTTTGTTCCAGATGACCTTACACTCCCTGAGCTTGCCTCTGCCTACTGAGTGAGATTGCAGGTGTTATTACCTACTCGTGTCTCCTAATGAGACATCATGTAGGGATCTGTGCAATGCGGGGAACTGAACCCATGGTCTTGTGGATGCTAGACAAGCAAGGTAGCCACTGAACCACATCTCCTGCCCAGAAACTAACAGCTTAGGAGGTGGAACAAAGCCAATAAAATGTCCCCCCCCCCCCTTTTGGTTTCTTCAGTCTGGGTCTTGCTTCTGTAGTCCTAGCTGGTTTGGTACTTGCTGTATAGCCCAGGCTTCCTTCAACACTAAGGCAATTCTCCTACCTGCCTCAGTTTCCTGAGTGGTGGGATTGTAGGTGAGCATTACCACATATAGATAAAAACTAACTTTTTTTTAAATTTTATTTTCCAGACAGGCTTTCTCTGTGTAACAGAGCCCTGGCTGTCCTGGATTTACTTTGTAGGCAGGCTGACCTTGAACTCACAGAGATCTGCCTGTCTCTGTCTCCCCAGTGTATATATGTGTAAATGTATATGACATATATATTTATTTATACATATATATGGCAGGGTCTTGCTGTGTACCCTAGGCTACCCTTGGACTTTCTCTCTTCCTGACAAGTACTAAGATTATAGGCATGGACCACTATAGTTTGCTCTGTGCTATGCAACTTTAAAATTTTCTGTAAATTGGGTGTGGTGGCATACACCTGTAATCCTGGGACTTGGAGGGTAGAAACCTGAGGATCAGGAGTCAAGGTCAGCTGAATAGTGAGTTTGAGGCTGGCCAGTGCTATGTGAAATGAGATGGTTTAGAAAACAAAACAGGCAGAGGCAGGTGGATCTCTGTGAGTTCAAAGATAACCTGTTCTACAAAGTGAGTCCAGGGTAGCCAAATAAATAAATAGATAGATAGATAAATAACAAAACATTGAAAAAGTGTTCCAAGTAGATGATGCTGTTAATCTTCATGGTAACCCCATGAAATAAATTTGTATTGCAGAAAACAAAGCTTAGGCACAGAAAAGTAAATTGCCCATATTGCAAGAGAACAAAGCTATGAGTACCTAACTATTCTGGGTTTAGGTTAAGTAAATAAGAAAAGTACTGGTATCAAGTAAAAACCAAGGCAAGGGACATTTCCTCAAGAAGAGAGGAGACATTTGAGTGCAGATGCAAACATCAAGAAGGAGCCAGTCATGAAAAAATCTTGGGGAAGAACATTCCAGAAGACAGCGATGCAAAGGCCCTGAGGTAGGAGCAGACTCAGTAATGCACATTTGGAGAAATGAAGGAAGAGAAGGGAGAGTGGCAAGGTAAGTGCTGGGCTAGAAACAGAGCCTGAACTTCTGGCTCCAGGAAGTGACCTGTTCCTGGAGCTGCCATGCTGGAATGAAGGGCAGACATGGGAACACACCCAAGGCTCTGGTTTCCCCCTGGCCAGTTTTGGCCCCCGATAAACAAAGGCTCCTCTCACTCCTGGCCCTGCTGACCCACTTGCAACATTCATTGTGTGCCTAAGCAGTTCTGGCCACTGTCCCAGGGCCTCACACTGGGCCTCACACCCTCTATCTGTCCTCTCAACCTGTCCCTGCCCCTCTCCAGGCCACGCACCTGTGTCTACTGTGTTGGACTGATAGCTTCGGCTGCTATAAGTGACCAGTTGCAGCTGCCGGTTGAGTTTATCCAGACCCGGGCTGGTAAGGGTGAGATCTGGCTGCCCCTCTCCAGTGAGAGTCACGCCTGTTACTTCCCCTGCCACATCCCAGGTGCCTAGGGAAGCGGTCAGGTTCACCTGGCAGAGGGCGAGAGAAAGCACGGTTAGACCTCTGGCCCACCTCTTAAAGGATCTGTCACCTTACAAGGAATGTTCATTCTCTCTTCCCACCCACCGGCCTCTTCCATGTTTTCTCTCACCTGATATACCTCTTGAATAGAAGCTTCCTGCAGGCTTAGCCCTGGGAGGAAGAATGGGGAACCAGAATTACAGAATTCGTCCTCATTTTCTCTCCCCTTTCCACCACTCACCAAACAACTTTGTGTGTGTCTATCCTCAGAAAGAGGCACAACACAGATGAACTGCCCTTTTTTTGGTTTTTCGAGACAGGGTTTCTCTGTGTAACAGCCCTGGCTGTCGTGGACTCACTTTGTAGACCAGGCTGGCCTTGGACTCACAGAGATCTGCCTGCCTCTGCCTCCTCCATGCACCACCACGCTATTACATACAGGTGTGAAACTGCCTAGTGGGTGCTGGGATTTGAACCTGGGTCCTTTGGAAGAGCAGTCAGTGCTCTTAACCCCTGAGCCTTCTCTCTAGGGACTGCTTTTTAACTCCTACCCATCCAGGAAACATTTCTTCCATGGCTTGTCTTGCCTATCCAGTTATCAAAGGAGGGATTTCTCTCCACAAACCGCCCAGGTTTCCTGCAATCCCTGACAACTGTAGAGTCCGTTCTGCCACCACCTACCTCCCAAGCCCCCTTTGTCAGAGATCTCCTCCACCTTTCACTCCACGACTTCCTCATTCTTCCCCATCCAGCCAGTAGCTCTGCCACCCTCAATGGCCTGACACTCCCTAAGACCTTCCTTCGTTCCTTACCTGGCACCAGAATGCTCCTGAGAGGCTGAACCTCCACACCCTGCAGGGGATACTGTAAGGGGGAGTTGGCAGGAGCTATGAGCAGCTGGTCAGCCAGAGACTGGCTCCTGCGGTACAGACGGAAGGACAAAGGAATCAGCAGGAGAGATCTTCAGATCTCTCTTCCAACAGAGTCACCACTGCCCTCCCTGAGAGGAGCTGGATCCTCCCTTCTCACTGGTACCTTGCAAGAAAGGCCTGGTATTCCTGCTCCCTGGCGACAGAAACGGCCCTCAGCTCCTCAGCGTCAAAGGCTTTAGTGAGGTCAACGGCCTGAACCTGCCTCAGGAATGGGAAGGCCAAGCGCCCTCCCCTGGACTCACAGCTGCAATTGTTCTGAGCCAGTAGCCTGAAGCGGGGAGAAGGGTCTTCAGAGCTCCATTTACCCCACAGAATGCATAGCACCCCACACTCTGATCCCTGAACTCTACCCACAGGCGAGATTTCACAGAGGTGTGGAGTAGGGCCAATTACTGGGGTGCCTACGTAGCCGCCACTCAGGAACCCTTCTAGAATCTCAGGTCTAAATAAAGGCAGCAGACAATCTCTGGGGCTCTTGTGTCTGCACAGCCTCCTACATACACCCCAGTGGCGGTGACCAGGTTCAGGAGGATAGATTTGCCACCGCCCCCTCCCGTCTCCCCACCCCCATCAGCACTGCACGCCCCCGGTCAGCTGAAAGCAGCACCCGAGTCCAGCCCCGGAGGAAACAAAAGCTCCCCCGGCCATCCCCTCCCGCACGCTCTGCGCGGCCGGTCTGCACTCACCCAGCCGCCTGCTCTTTGATCCTGACCGGGATGTGTGCGTAGCGGGGTTCAGGGGCAAGGTCTGGGAGACCGAGCCTCGGGGCACCGTGTGGGGGCGGCCACAAGGCCAGCGGGTTCGGGAGACCCGGCGCGTCTCTGGTGCAGGCGTACAGGAGCCCCAGCGAGGCGCAGGCGAGCAGCAGGACCAGCGCGTAGAGGGCCCGGCGGCCCAGCCGCATCCTGAGATGGGGGAGGGCGAGGGGTGACCGGGGCTGGGAGACCGCGGGGGCTGGGACTCTGCACCCCGCCGCCTCGGAGGGCCTCGCGGGCTCCTAAGGCCGCGCGTCTCCGCTCGGCAAGGCGCGCACCACTCCCCTCGCGCCCCTCCCCGGGGTCCCGCCACCTTTTCTCTCCCGCCTCTCCTGCCCATCTGCGTCTCCGCGCACTCCCGAGGCCCCGGGCGCACGGCGACGCGCAACAGCTCTGGGGTGCGCGTCCCTCGGGGCCCCACCCCCACCCCCACGCCCAGGGGCGCGACCGGGGCGGGGGGCTGCGGAGCGCGGCTGTCCCGCGCCCGGCCGATCGGGGAAGGCAGGGCGGGTACCGCGCCCGCGGGCACCCTGCGGAGGTGACCCTCGCGTGGCCTCCGTGCGCCACGGAGACCATGCGCGCGGGATCCCGGCAGCCGCCCGCACCTCGGCCGCGCCAGCGCACTGACCTGTCTAGCTCTCTAAGGCGGCGGGCAGATCGCGGTCCGGGCGGCGCCCGGTTCTCCGCCCCGGCCCCGGGATCCTCATGGGGCAGGAGACGGCCGGATGCGGGAGCCGGGAGAGAGCCGGACAGGGCTGGGAGGATCCGGCCCCTCCGGCCCGCGGGCTCCGGGGCTTGGTAGACCGCGGCGTGGGGGTGGCCCTGGACGATCCCTGCCGGGGAGAACTGGATCGGAGATCCGCCGCGCCCCAGCCCGCAAGCCGGGGAGCCCTGGCACCGAGGCGCCCTGGCAGGCGGCGGAGGGTTCCGGCCCCCGCCCGGCTCTCCCCGCAGCGCCGCTCCCGGGCTGGATGCGGCGGAGGCTCCCGCTCTGCGCGGGGGTGGCGAGCGCCGCGGCGCCTTCTGGCGGGCGCCCGGGAGATTGCTGGGTCCAGGGGCCCTGCGGGGAAAGTCCCCCTTCTCCCTCCCGCACCCCTTCGCCCCCAGACCGCGGCGTCTCGGAAGCCGGTTTACGGCCCTAACCATTGCTCGACTCGCTCAGTGTGCAGTCCAGAAAGGGCCATCTGCGAGCGAGCGGCCGGCAGGAAGCGGGACAGTGTGTGGTCTAATCTCAGTTCAAGGAACGCTCGAGTGGGAAGGACGAGACAAAGGGAATCAGCTGGCCTTGGAGATAAACACTGTCAATCAGAGCAACAAAGACCGTCGCCTCCCTGTGACCCTCTTCTCGGAATTCCAGCCATCAACTGAGGCAAGCAGTTACTCAATGGCCTACTTCCCCTAACTGCTTCTTGGTACCGGCTTGAAGAGGAGACACAGAAAGTGGGCAGAAGGGAAGCAGTTCTTTCAAATGTAGGCTTGGTTCTCGACCTTGACCAGAGTTAAAGTCGAATGGTTCTCACAAGGGTCAAAACTGAATAGAAAAACAGACAGAGCATGATTTTTAAAATGTGTATGGAGGGGGAGGATAGGAGCTGTTGAGTGAACTGGAGAAAAAAGGGAAACCCCACCCTTTTTAAACCAAGAGTTCCAGATCAAGTATTAAAGCTTTAAAATAAATCAAGGACCTTTTTTGTCGAGGAAAAAAAAAAAGTTAGAAGAGATTCCTAAGCAAGAGGTAAGTGGAAATATTAATAAACTTGCCTATATAAGAACACTTGATAGTCTTCAGGTGTGAGAGCCAAAGTTATGTTTTAAGTTTTAATTAGTGTGGCATGTGTTATAACATTTATATATATGTCATATGTGCCTCATTATATATATATACATTAGAAGCATATATGTGTGCCTCTCACCTGTAAGCCCCTTTTCCAAGGACAGAGACGACTTCCTGAGCTATTTGACGATGTTGTCCAAGTCTGATAACAAGCCATTTTCACTTCCCTACACAGTTTGGTTGACCCATGCAACAAACAGACAAGCTTGATCACATGTAGGCGGGACGTATGTCCAGATGACTCTTGCCCCCAATCTGACTAAGGCATAAAGTGGGTTTGTCCTTATAAATGGCTGGCCAGTGTAGCTGTTGACCATTTTCTGGGGATCCGGAATGGACCTGGCCAGAACCCATCGTCCTGACCAGTATTTAGTTAAAGCTTGCTTCAAATTTGGCTTAAAAATTGTGGTAGTGGTCTTGTGCATATGGTAGGATGTGGTGGTTTGGATGAAGAATGCCTCCCAATCAGCTGAGGTGTTGGAACACTTGGTCTCCAGTTGATGACACTGTTTGGGGAGGTTTGTTGGAGGAAGCACCAGGGTGGGCTTTGGGAGTTTGTGGACTCACCCACGTGTAGCTCACTCTCTCTGCTTGGTTTTTGTCAGCTGAGGTGTGATCTCTCACCCCCCCCCCCCGCATGATGGATTCAAATCCTTCTGAAAGCCCAAGATTAAGCAAACTAGATGTCTTTGGTCATGGTGTCTCATGACAGCGACAAAAAAGTAACAAACACCCAGGCTAACCCAGATTCAAGAAGCCTTTAAATGCCACCTTTGGAGTTGGCAAGGTAGTTCAGCCAGTAAAGGCAGTTGCTATTCAAGTTTGACCACTGAGTTAGGTCCCCATGTACTCACATACAAATAATAATAAATAATAAAAAATAAACTCCTTGGTCAGTGTGGTTGCAAAGAATTTGTGACAATTTCTAATTATGATCACTAATGACAAAAATCCTTTTTTTTAAAAAAAATTAGTTTGTACTTAATTTTAATAAGTATTATGTATTTATATTTAGTACTTATATGTATGAAAATACTTTAGCAATATCAAATTACATGCTTCATTGCAATCTGGCAGTATCACTGATATACACCTAATATAGTAATCAATGTTTACTGTAACAAAAATATTGATTAAAATAACAAAAGATGCCCTGAATCTGATGTCACAGGCATGTAATCCCAGCTCCATGGGAGGTTGAAGCAAGAGGATCAGAAATTTGAGGACAGCTTGGGAGTCTGGGCAATGAAGGGAGACCCTGTCTTTAAATTCAAAAATAAAAAGAGCTGAGGAAGTAGTTCCATGATGGAGCAGTTGCTGGGCCTGGGGAAATGGCTCGGTGGTTAAGAGTGTGTGAGGGTCCTGGGCGTGCTGGCGCACACCTTTAATCCAAGCACTCAGAAGGCAGAGGTAGGAGGATCTCTGTGAGTTCAAACATGAAAGAGTGCTAGTTGCTCTTACAGAGAATCTGAGTTTGGTTCCCATCACCCTTGTGGTATTTCTCACAACTGCCTGTAACTCTAGTTCCAGGGTTTCAGTGCCTTCTTTTGCATGTGGACATATCCACACAGGGACACACAAATAACACATGTGCATACACCCTCACAATACACACAATAATGTTTTGAATTATAACCTTCCACCTAACCAATCAGTTGTCATTTCCCTTGTGCCAATCACTATAAGTGCTGAGAATTCAGTTGTTCACGTAATAATAACAACTAATAATCCTCCAATGAAACTGCTCCTATCTCATTCTCTAAATGAGGAAACAGGAATTGGTTAGCTGAGAAAGGGCAAAATTAAGATTAAAATATGATAGTGTCTATCTATCTGACCAGTGTGTTATACTGCCTCCAAGTCACACGTACCACAGATGGCTATGAATGTTGTCCAAAACAAAACCATGAGCTTAATTAAAATATAAGTTTTTTTGCCGGGCGGTGGTGGCGCACGCCTTTAATCCCAGCACTTGGGAGGCAGAGGCAGGTGGATCTTTGTGAGTTTGAGGCCAGCCTGGTCTACAAAGCGAGTCCAGGACAGCCAGGGCTACACAGAGAAACCTTGTCTCGAAAAACCAAAAAATAAAAAATAAATAAATAAAATAAAATATAAGTTTTGGAAATTTTTTCTTGTAACTAAATTTCATGGATCTCAAGTGTGATATATATACCAAATATATATATATACACCAAATATATATATACACTATATATATACATTTATATACACCAATGTCAAAAGGTTGGACTTACCTCTCAGTGATGACCCCTTGCCATAAAACATAATTAGCAATATCAAAGACAATGAAACCTACATTCTAAATTTCACTATAAAAATGCTCTCAGCTGGGTGTAGTGGAATTTTTATTCCCAGGTACACAAGAGGATAAGGCACGAGGATCATGTGAATCTGAAAGTTTAGAGCAAGCCTGGGCAAATATATGCTTTAAAAAATGCTTTTGAGCCAGGCGGTGGTGGCGCACGCCTTTAATCCCAGCACTTGGGAGGCAGAGGCAGGCGGATCTCTGTGAGTTCGAGGCCAGCCTGGTCTACAAAGCGAGTCCAGGACAGCCAGAGCTGTTACACAGGGAAACCCTGTCTCGAAAAACCAAAAAAAAAAAAATGCTTTTGAGCACGGCATGGTGGCACACACCTTTAATCTCAGCGCTCATGAGGCAGAGGCAGTAGGATCTCTGTGAGTTCAAGGCCAATCTAGTCTGCAACTCGAGTCCAGTACACAGAGAAACTCTGTCTCGAAAAACCAAAAAAAAAAAGGGGGCTTTAAAAAATACTCTTGGAGCCGGGCGGTGGTGGCGCACACCTTTAATCCCAGCACTTGGGAGGCAGAGGCAGGCGGATCTCTGTGAGTTCGAGGCCAGCCTGGTCTACAAAGCGAGTCCAGGAAAGCCAGAGCTACACAGAGAAACCCTGTCTCGAAAAAACAAAAAACAAAAACAAAACAAAAAAAAATGCTCTTGGATGTGGTAAGAGTTTTGTTAATTAAAAAACAAAACAGTTATTAGAATGTTTTTGATTAATTCCAGATGTGAGGCTGCTTCAATTAAGACACAGGTGTAAGCTATTAACTGCCTCCTGAGCTAGCAGGGGCGTGGCTTAGCCAGCTGGGCAAGTTTAACCCTGAGGACTTGGGAGAGGGAGAAAAAGCCCGAGCCCAGAGGAGAAGGGGGCTACAAAGAAGAAAGAGGTTGCTGCTGCCCGGAACTGCTGCTCTTTCCGGGTTTGCTGGACTTGTGGATATTGTGACTACTAAGACGAGTATTGCCCCCCAAAATTTGTCTTAGTAGTTACAATATCCACAAGTCCAGCAAACCCGGAAAGAGCAGCAGTTTTCTAAGCAGGAAGTAGCTCAAACAGACTTTCTTTCTTTCCTACCTAGCGTTGGGTAGGGAGGTAGATGTATTTATTAAGTATAGTAAAATACTTAGAGTGAATAATAAAACAAAAATTAAAAAGCTACCCTGCTATACTTGAGGGTGCGGGAAAGATGGCTCTACAGTTATGATCACTGGCTGATATCCCAGAGGATCTGGGTTTGAGTCCCAGCACTCACCTGGCCATTTATAACTGTCTAACTCAGTCCTGCGAGATCCTCCTTGGGTACTACACACATGTAGGCAAATCATTCACACACACAAAATAAATGAATAATTTTTTTAAAGGAGGGGTTTTATATTAGAGAAGATATAAAATTCTCATCAAAAAAAAAAAAAAGCCCTGGGTGCAGTGGTGCATGCCTTTAGTCCCAGCACTCGGGAGGCAGAGGCAGGAGGATGTCTGTGAGTTCGAGGCTAGCCTGGTCTACAGAGTGAGTCCAGGGCAGTTAAGGATACACAGAGAAACCCTGTCTCAAAAACCTAAAAAAATTAAAAATAAAAAAAATAAGAAAGATAGTGGAAGACCTGTTGCTCATTATGCCTGGAATGACTTTACTTCTAGGCTTCTATGTTATGTAGGAATATCGAAACTTGTAACAGTAAGGCCAAGTTATACACGCAGCCTTCCCTTATGAACAAACTCAATCAAGCAATAGTATCTGGAGGTAAAGATTTAGTAACTGCAGAGAGGAAATATTATTTGAACTAAGAAAAAATGAAATGGACTCAAGATTATAAAGGGTGACTTTTTAACTCTTAGACTGCCTTCTAAATGTGAGAAATAGTCATAAACAGGCTTTTTGTTTGTTTTTTGAGAGAGGGTTTCTCTGTGTTCTGGCTGTTCTGGACTCGCTCTGTAGACCAGGCTGGCCTCGAACTCACAGAGATCCACCTGCCTCTGCCTCCCGAGTGCTGAGATTTCAGACGTTTGCCACCACAACCAGTGTAAATGCTCTTTTTAAAAAGCCTGTTTATGGCCAGGGGTGGTGGCTCACGCCTGTAATCCCAGCACTCAGGAGGCAAAGGCAGGTGGATCTCTGTGAGTTCAAGGCCAGCCTGGTCTATGGAGTAAGTTCCAGGACAGCCAGACCTACACAGAGAAACCCTGTCTCGAGAAAAAGAGAGAGAGAGAGAGCACTTACACTAATTGCATGTGTGTGTGTGTGTGTGTGTGTGTGTGTGTGTGCATGCACACACTCACCCGAGAGAGTGCTAACCACCAATGTGGAGCTCAAAGGACAAGTTGAGAATGTCTGTTTTTCTCCTACTTTTGAGATCGTGGGCTAGAACTCAGGTTGTCAGGGTTGGCAGGAAGTGCCTTTTCCTAATGAGCCGTCTCATTAGCCTAAGAGGTTTTATTTTAGGTAGAGATTTGTGTATATTTTAGTGTAGTGTTTTGCCTGCTTGTGTGTTTGTTCTCCACATGTGTGCCCTGTACCTGTGGAGACCAGAAGGGGTCAGATTCCCTGGAACTGGAGTTACAGACGATTGGGAGCCACCATGTGGGTGCTGGGAGCCCCACCATCCCTCTGGTCCCTGCTTTATCTTTCTCATAAAGATAAACAAGCTCCTTGGACTCATTCCAGGTTTTAGTCAGAGGTTGAGACAGGAAAAGTTAAAGATGAACCAAGAATTCCAGAAAGTAATAATTAGTTAAAAAACAAAAAACAAACCAAGAGGGGCTGAAGCGGAGGCTTGGTGGATAAGAATGCTTGCTGCTCTTGCGTAGGACCCAGGGTTCGTTCCCAGAAGCCACTGGACTCTTCATTTGAACCCCTAGTTCCAGAGAGTCTGATGCTTTCTTCTGACCTCTGTGATACCAGGTATGCATGTGGATGCCCAAACATATATGCAAACAAACACTTAAACATACAAAAACATTCTAAAAGAGAAGAAGGGGAGATAGTTTGGTCTAGTGAGGTGGCTTGGTGGGCTGAAGGCATTTATTTGCAACCAAACCTGATGACTTCATTTGATGTCCAGTTCCCACACAGTGGTGGAAGGGAAGGACCAATTTCTGCAAATTGTCCTCTGACTGCTACACAAGCTTGGGGACACACGAACATGAACATGAACAATGTAATTTTAGGAATCTTTAAAAAGAATCTTAAAAAAAAAAAAACAACTGACGCCGGGCAGTGGTGGCGCACGCCTTTAATCCCAGCACTTGGGAGGCAGAGGCAGGCGGATCTTTGCGAGTTCGAGGCCAGCCTGGTCTACAAATTGAGTCCAGGACAGCCAGGGCTACACAGAGAAACCCTGTCTCGAAAAACAAAACAAACAAAAAAAACAACTGAAGGGGCTAGAAAGACAGTTCAGTGGGTAAGAGCACTGGCTGCTCTTCTGGAGGACACCGGTTCAAATCCCAGCACCCACATGGCAGGTAACTTTGGTTGTAGGGGGATCTCATAACTTCTTCTGGCTTCTGAGGACACCAGACATGGAAGTGGTACATTTACATAATGCAGAATATCCATACATATAAAATAAAAAATTAAGTGATATATATATACATGTATATGTATATAATTTTTAATTAAAAGCTATATATGACACACTAAGAAGGCAGTTTGAATAGACTTGCACTGGTTGAACTTCAGGACAATTTTAGCATAAAAAGAATTCATAATAAGAATGAAATGCGGCTGGGTGGTGGTGCACACCTTTAATCCCAGCCCTTGGGAGGCAGAGGCAGGCAGATCTCTGAATTGAAGACCATCCTGGTCTACAAAGTGAGTCCAGGACAGCCATGGATACACAGAGAAACCCTGTCTTGAAAAAAACAACAACAATAAACCCAAACAAACAAACAAAAAGGTTAAGAATCTTGAAACAATAGGAAAAAAGAAAAATAAAAGGACTAGAGAAAAGTGACCTTAATTATAATGTGATCTTAGATTGAATCCTGGTCCTCAATTGGGGAAAATGGCTATAAAGAAAACTTTGAGGGCACCTGACAAAATAGGAAGAGGGGTGGTAGATTAGTAAAAGTTAATGTTTAATTTGGTTAAAAGATAAATGTTAAAAGGTAAATGTTAAGTTTTTTAAAGTTGATAACTGGTATCTAAGACAATTTCCTTGTTTTTAAAGGCATATTCTAAAATGTAAAGCAGCAAGGTGGCAAGATGTTTGCAGCCTGCTCTCAAGCTGTTTGGAAAGTGCTGGCAACATGGCTCAGCAGTTCAGAGGACCTGGGTTCAGTTCCCAGCATCGGTGTAACATGGTGGCTCCCAACTGTCTGTAACTCCAGTTCCAGGGACCCGATGCCCTCTGAGGGCACCAGGCACACAAGTAGTATCCACACATGCACCATACACATAAAAATAAATTTGAGCCGGGTAGTGGTGGCACACGCCTTTAATCCCAGCACTCGGGAGGCAGAGGCAGGCGGATATCTGTGAGTTCAAGGACAGCCTGGTCTATAAAGCGAGTCCAGGACAGCCAGGCTGTTACACAGAGAAACCCTGTCTCGGAAACCCAAAAAACAAACAAACAAACAAACAAACAAACAAATAAATAAATAAAATAAATGTTGGAGGGCTGGAGAGATGGCTCAGAGGTTAAGAGCACTGGCTGCTCTTCCAGAGGCCCAGCACCCACCTGGTGGCTCACAACCATCCATAATGAGATCTGGTGTCCTCTTCTGGCCTGCAGGTATACATGCAGGCAGAACACTGTATACATAAGTAAAGAAAAAATTTAAAAAATTTTTTGTTTATTTTTTCGAGACAGGGTTTCTCTGTGTAGCCTTGGACTCACTTTGTAGACCAGGCTGGCCTTGAACTTGTGGAGCTTGACTGACTCCATCTTGAAAAAAGATTCCATTTTGTATCAGGTTTGACTCAGAGCTGACCTCCAGTTCCAGGAAAGACAAAAACATATACCTGAACTTGCATACCAGGGTGTTCCCTAGTCATAACCTGACAGCTCACTCTGAGCCAGCACCCAAAAAGTCTAAACAAACTTTCTGCTGGTCAAGCTGACCTATAATGGTATGGCAACAACAATGAACCAATTAGGGACAGACAGGTTTGTCTGTCCCAATGTCATCCAGTCCTATGCTAGAACCCCCTTTCTTGGTTTAACCCCTATATAAAACCTGTATTTTTGGAGTTCAGGGCTCTCAACTCTAACCTCTGCATCGGTGAGTCTTGGGAGTCCAAGATTGAGCTTGAATAAACAACCCTCATGCATTTATATCAGAGTTGGCTCCTGGGTGGTCTTTGGGGTCATGAGAACCAGGCAGAATAAACTCCCAGAGACCCGCCTGCCTCTGCTTCCTGAGTGCTGGGATTAAAGGCATGGGCCACCACGCCCACCATAAAAATAAGTTAAGAAAAAAAATTGTTCAGGAAAAAAAATATGTGTGTGACGTGGATAATCTATGCATGTTGACTATAAAGGGAAAATCATATTTTATTGTCTGTGGTAAGATTTTTTGTTTCCTAAAAAACCCAAAGGTGATGACCCTAGAGGCACGCTATAGGGTTCCAAATGCCTGAGTGTAGTCCCAGGGGATTAAAGACTTTCAATTGTCTATAAACTGTATCTGAGTGGCCATCGCGGGCTCCCGGTAACAACATCCATAGTGGGTCGGCTTCCCTTAGCCGGAAGTTACGTCATACAGCCGCTTAGCCGGAAGTTACATCATACAGCGGCCAGCTGGGTCAGCTGCTGTCTATCCCAGAAGCCTCCAGGGTCAGTGACTGTCCATCACCTGCCCTGGGGATGAGAACCAGGGTGGCCGTCTTGCACAAGGACAGGTCACCATAACACGAGGACCTGTACAAGGGGTCACAGCACCAGGAAGTCGGGAACCGCTGCCTTTGACCGAGGCCGCCAAAGCCCCACTAGGTGCATGTTAGCCCTCTAGGCTCACGGAGCCAGGGATTCAAAGTGGGCCCAGCATGTTACAGCACCCAGGACACCCTCCCAGGAACGGCGCTGCCCACAAGGGGCTGGGCCCACCAACACCAATCATTAATTAAGAAAATGTTTCACTGGGTGTGGTGGCGCAAGCCTTTAATCCCAGCACTCGGGAGGCAGGGGCAGGTGGATCTCTGTGAGTTCGAGGCCAGCCTGGTCTACAGAGTGAGTCCAGGACAGCCAGGACTACACAGAGAAACCCTGTCTCGAAAAACCTAAAAAAAAAAAAAAGAAAGAAAGAAAAAGAAAATGTTTCACAGACAGGCCCAGAGGCCAATGGTATGAAGGCAAGTCTTCAACTGAGACTCTCTCATCAAAGATTAGTCTAGTCTGTGTCACACTGATAAAACAAAACAAATCTAAACAGACAATATCTTTAAGTAAGTAAGTGCTCATTGTCCAGGTTTTTCGCCTCTTATTTATTAATTAAATCTAGAATAAATCCTAGATTTATTCTTAGTTTCCCCCTCTTCGGTAAATGAGTTACTTATTTATCTAATATTTGTTTGTTTTTCTTTTTTTTTTGGTTTTTCGAGACAAGGTTTCTCTGTGTAGCCCTGGCTGTCTTGGACTCACTTTGTAGACCAGGCTGGCCTCGAACTCGCAAAGATCCGCCTGCCTCTGCCTCCCAAGTGCTGGGATTAAAGACGTGCGCCACCACCGCCCGGCTGTGTTTGTTTTTCTATTCTGATTTTTTTACTCAGCAAGTTTGTTATTGGTATAAAGAAAATCCATTAACTATTTTTTGTGTGCTGATTGCGCATCTGCTATTCTGCTGAAAATATTTATCAGGATCTAGGACTTTTCTGGTGCAGATTTTAGGGGCTTTTGACTATAGAATTGCTTTGTCTACATGGAGGGACAGTTTGGTTTCCTCTTTTCCTGTTTGTATCACCTGTTTTTATTTCTCTAGGGTTATATTCCTGACCACCATATTGAATAAGAGTGGAAAGAGTGAGAACCCTTCTTGCCTTGGATTTTAGAGGAAATCCTTTGTTTCTCCCATTAGGATAAGCTAGCCTAAAGGTTTGTTGTGTGTCCCTTTATCATGTTTATCCTTCCAGTCCTACTTCCTTCAAAGTTGTTCAGATACAAGGGATGCTGAACTCTGTTAAAGGTCTTTCTGCATGGTGCGAGGTGATGGCGTGATCTTGCCCTCAAGTCTTACATACTTATTTGCACTTGTTGATTTGTGTACAGTGATCTGAGCTTAAATCCCTGGAATGAAACCAAATTGGTCATGGGGGTAGATCTTTTCTCTTTAAAAAGTTGTTTAAACATTGTTACATTTTATTATTTATTTATTTATTCAGTGCACACATGCACATGTGCATGCGTACATCTGTCTGTTGGTGTGGTGTATGTGTGTGCATGTACATGCCCCATAGTGCTTATGCAAAGGCCAGAGGAGGGTTTTCAGGAGTCGGACCTCTCTTTCTGTAAGTCTACAGGCATTCCCCCTAGCCTGACTTCAGGAGCCTTCGGGGTCCTAGTAACTGCATACATCATTACCTCCGCCATCACCGGGTGCTGCCAAGTGTGTGCAGGATAAAAGGGTCCCGAGTTCCAACTTCTCTCTATCCTCTCTCTGTCTTCTGTCTTCTCTCTGTCTTATCTCTCTGTCTTGTCTCTGTCTCTTATCTCTCTCTGTCTTCTCTCTTTCTATCTTCTCTGTCTTCTCTCTCTGTCTTCTCTCTGTCTTGTCTCTCTCTGTCTTCTCTCTGTTTTGTCTCTTTCTGTCTTCTCTCTCTCTCTCTGTCTTATCTCTCTCTGTCTTCTCTCTTTCTATCTTCTCTGTCTTGTCTCTCTCTGTCTTCTCTCTGTTTTGTCTCTTTCTGTCTTCTCTCTCTCTCTGTCTTCTCTCCGTGTTCTGATTTCTGTCTTTTTCTGTCCTTATCTGCCTCCATGGCTCTGCTCCCATTCCTGACCTTTGACACCATCTCCTAAATAAACCTTAATATCAGACCTGTGTAGCCCACCTGCATTTTTATATATAACAACATTTTCTACTCTGTGGATCCTGGAAACTATCTCTTGACTATCAGGCTCAGCAGCAAGTCCCTTTCCCTGCTAAGGTATCTTGTCAGCTCCAATCTTCTTAAAATTTTTTTATATTTATTTAAGTTTTACCTTCATGTATGTATGTATGTATGTATGTATGTATGTATGTATGTATGTGCATCACATGTGTGCCTAGTGCCCACAGAAGTCAGAACGCATCAGATTCCCTGGAACTGGAGTTATGGATGGTTGTGAGTCTCCATGTGGGTGTAACCCTGTACCCTTTTTACAAAAGCAATTAAGTGCTTTTCACTGCCGAGCCATTTTTCCAGTCTTGGCTCTTAATGCTCTCTTCATTCCTTCTCTTTTAAATTAAAAAAAAAATTTTTTTTTTGGTGTGTGTGTGTGTGTGTGTGTGTGTGTGTTTCAGCCCATTTTATTTCTTTTCTTTATATATATATATATATATATATATATTTATTACTTCAGGTTACATCTCCATCTCATTGTCCTCTTTCCACCCCTCCCAGTCCCACCCTCCCACCCTCTACCCCCTATCCCTTCCATCCCACTCCTCTGGAGAGGAGTGTCCCTACATAACAGTCCCTCACCCCAGTTCAGCAGTCATATGAGGGCCAAGAGCCTCCTCATACACTGGGGGCCTACAAGGCAGCACCACTAGGGCAAAGTGTCTCATTGACAGGAAAAAGGTCTATGTTCATGTTCCCTTTGGTGCATTGGTTATAGTATAGTTATCCTGTTTTGGTTCTTTTGTTTTGTTTTGAGACAGGGTTTCTCTGTGTAACAGCCTCGCTGTCCTGGACTCACTCTGTAGACCAGGCTGGCCTTGAACTCACAGAGATCCGCCTGCCTCTGCCTCCTGAGTGCTGGGATTAAAGGTGTGAGCCACCATGCTCGGCAATTACAGACAGCTGTCAACTGCCATGTGGTTGCTGGGATTTGAACCCAGATAATTTGGAAGAGCAGCCAGTGCTCTTAACCTCTGAGCCATCTCTCCAGCCCTCTCCTTCTCCTTTTTAAAATTTACTTTTTTGGTGAGCACACAAAGAATAACGGGTCCCTGACAACATTTTCATTACACTTTGGCCTCAGCCCATCTGCTCCTACCTTAATGTGTTCTTGAATTTAGTTTGCCAAAATTTGATTGAGATTTTTGTTGTTCCTGTGTTCACCAAGGAAGTTGGACTATGATTTCCTTTCTTTGTATCCTCATCTGGTTTTTGTACCAGGGAAATTCTGGCTTTGTAGAATGCACTTGGTAGTTTTCCTGCTGTGTGTATTTTGTGTTCTAGTTCCAGGAACATCAGCATCTGCTCCTCTGTAAGGGTCTGAAAGAATCTTGCAGAGAATCCTTATGTCTGGTTCTGTGCCTTTCTCTGTTGGGAGGTGTAGAAATATTTATTAAATTATCGGTATTTATATTATAGTTAATTGGTTGGCATTGTTAATCCTTAACCCGTCATTGTAAATGAGCACACACAGACACCTGATGGATTTTAACAAGCCTTAGCCTGGATTGAGCAATCTTGGCCCACCTAGACTAGTTTATAATTCTATTCCCCAAATAAAACCCCGTATAAATACATATGTCCCCTTGGCTGTTATTCTCCACGCTATACTGATGTTCTACGCCACGTGGCATGATGTTCTTCTCTCTAACTTATGGCTGCTTCTTCCCATGATCCTTTCTACTCCTCCAAAGCCCATCAACCTTTTCCCCGCCTACCACTCTCTTTGCCCAATCACAGGCCTCCGAGTTTTATTAAAGCCAATCAGAAACAGTAGTTAGCAAACAAAGTAACAGACACAGCAGGCCTCTGGGAGCAACTGATTAACACTGAGAATACATGACAGATCACTGCATCAGGGAGGCTTCCCCCCCCCCCGGTTTTTAGAGACAAGGTTTCTCTGTGTGGCCCTGGCTGTGTGGAACTTGCTCTATAGACCAGACTGGCCTCAAACTCACAGAGATCTGCCTCCTGAGTGCTGGGACTTGTTGAGAAAACTTGCTGCTCAGGTCGAAGTCTGACATTACCAGAAAGCCCCTGAACTTGGTGCAAAATGCAGACTCCCTTTGTCATCAAGGTCTCATCTTCTCTACCTGGGGATTCCTGGACCACTGGACCCCACACCCTCTACCTGAGGCATGTCAAGTATGAAGTTACAGGTTTAATCTCCTGATTAGAACCCACTCAGCAGCACCTCGGATTCCTGGAATGCCTCTAACCATAGCTGGCGTGTGACCTTTGACACAGTTCCCTGCTAACATTCTTCCTCCCACTGCCCATAGGATAATTAGGTACTGTGCTATCCTCCTTATGATAGGACCATGCTGCCAAATGCAAATGAAGCATCCCTGGCACTCCTAGCTCCAGCCAATGATTTATATCCACCCTGGAAAACCCCACCCATTCCCCAAGTTCTGTATAAACATAGTTCACCCCAATAAAGTTGATCTCCCTCTCTGCAGGTGGTCCTGGGTTGTTTTAATCCCTCATATTCATGTCATCCAAACTCTGTTCCTCATCTTCCCTCCTCGATCACGTGTACTGGTAGCCAACAGTCACAAGGAAAAGGGGAGATCCACAGCTTCCCCCTCCTCCATTAAAGTTGTGTACCATCATGCCCAGCTTGGGAGGCTTTTGGGGGGGGGGTGACAGGGTTTCTCTGTGTAACATACTGGCTGTCCTGGAACTCACTCTGTAGACCAGGCTGGCCTGAAACTCACAGAGATCCGCCTGCCTCTGTCTCTCTGAGTGCTGGGATTAAGGTGTGTGCCACCACGATGGGCAGGAAACATTTTGTTTCTGCTTTAATTTCATTGATAATTGTGGATCTGTTTAAGCTGCCCCCCCATTACTTTATTTAACTATATGTAAGATGCTTTAAAAAGAGAACCAAGCCGTGCTGCCCCATTTGAGGGTTTGCAGTCATCGCCAGTTGTGCGGTGGCTAGGAATGGAGGAGGCATTTGGGCTAATGCTGGCCACGAAGAATGGGTTTTGGCCCTACAGTTCATTTCCAACGAGAATATGGCACCCTGTCCAGAGCAAGGCAGGTAACATTGAGACTTCAGCAGTAGGCAGTTTGCATCACCTCTGAAGTTAACAAATTAAATGAAATAACTGGATTTTTAAAAAATGATTTAAACTGGGTGTGGTAGCACACATCTTTAATCCCAGCACTAGAGCAGACATTGGCAGGCGGATCTCTGTGAGTTTGAGGCCAGACTGGTCTACAGAGAGAGTCTAGGACAGCCAGGGCTGTTACACAGAGGAACCCTGTCTCAAAAAAACTAAAAAAAAAAAAAAAAAAAAAGATTTAACGGTTGGGGAAATGAGTCAGCAGTTAAGTTACTGCTCTTGCAGAAATCTGGGTTGGTTTTTGGCACTCGGGTAGGATATTGCACAGCTGCCTGCTACTCCAGTCCAGGGGATTCCGTGGCTTCCTCTGGCCTCCACAGACACCTGTATTCATGCACACACACATATGCACACACACATACACACATATTTGTAGAAATAAATAATGGAAGACATAATAGATATAAATTTTCAATTGATCTTGAGTTTTTTAGGATTTAAAAGGATATTTTTCAAATCTAAATAAAATCTTTAAGTTTATAAATATAGGATATAATAGAAAATATTAGGCTTAGAACTTTAAACACGGGCTAGAGGGATGGCTCAGCGGTTAAGAGCACTGGCTGCTCTTCCAGAGGTCATGAGTTCAATTCCCAGCAACCACATGGTGGCTCACAACCATCCATAATGAAATCTGGTGCCCTCTTCTGGCCTGCAGATATACCTGCAGACAGAACACTGTATACATAATAAATAAATCTTAAAAAAAAAAAACTTTTATGTGTGATTTTTCTGATTGTTTCATATTGGCTCTTACTGTATATAGTTTTTTTAAAATAGCCTTTTTATTAGACAAAAAGAGGAAATTGATACAGTGATCTACTCTGTATTCTAAATGTTGATTAATCTGCTCCCAGAGGCCTGCTTGCTATGCCAGGGCATAAGTGCGCCACGCCATGCTAACAAACGCTGAGGCCTGTGGTTGAGCAGAGAGAGGTAGACAGACAGCAAAGGTGCAAGGGCTTCTAGGGCAGACAGAGGATCAGGGGAAGAGGAAGCAGATCGAGGAAGGAAGAGACAAACGATAGAGAAAATGGAAGAACATCATTCCACGTGGCCTGAAACATCGGCATATTGTGGAGAAAAACAGCTCAGGGGATGTATGTATATATGGGGCCGATTTGGGGAATGGAATGAGCTAGCTTAGATGGGCCAAGATTGCACAATCTTGGCTAAGGCTTGTTTAAAATCCATCAGGTGTCTGCCTGTTTATTTATAATGGTGGGTTAAGGATTAACACTGCTGATCAATTAGCTATAATTTAAATACTGGTAAATAATTTAAAAACTTCTTTCTACATATATTCACACACACACACATATATATATATTCACACACACATACACACAAACATGCACATATACACACATGCACACACACACACACACACACACACACACAAATAAGTCTTTCTAAAAAGTTTAAATTGAAATAGAGCGTGGTGGCACACTATGCACTGTGGTAGTAGTTAGGCCTCCTTAGGGAAATTAGTATGCAGTTCAGCTTAGCATCTGGCACCACGTAAGGAGGAACCTAGCCTCCCTTGAACATGAGAAATATGATATTTCCTGTTGAAGGGACATGACTAAGAAACTGCCCAAGTCGTACAGATAATGTTGGTTGCTGTGAGAAGCAATGGAACTGCTGGACATTTTTCAGAGGCCTTATAGATCTTTGATAGTGCCGAGGACCATGAGATGATGAGATATATAAACCAGAGAGCTCCACACAGCCGCTCTATTCCTCCCACCCTCACTGACTGAGAAGTCACGCTGGAGAAGTGCACAGCAAGGTATGGCATATTCAAGCCAATCGGCTGCAAAAGTCATAAATGGAAAGGTGGAGTCTTAGAGAAAAAGACTTTTCATTGCAAATTAGCCTGAGAAAGACCCTTTGCCATAATTCAGCCTATTAAGGCTGGCAGCAAAGTGGGCAGAGTTCGGAAGTCTCTCAGAAGCTGCTTGGAGAAGCTTCAGGCCATCAGGCCTATGGAGCGAGGTGACTATGGAGGTGAGTCTGAGCTGATGGAGGAAGCCAAGTTCAAGTTTAGTGTTTAAAACAGAGTGGTCTCATAAACCAGCCACAATTTAACAGTTAAATTAGCTCTAGCAAAATTGGCCATACGAACCAGCAAAGTTAGGCCCAAATGGACACTAAGCTTGAAAGGGATTGCTGGGTGAGATTGGTGTAAAAACCATCCTGAATGGAACTATGCTAAGAATATTAATCTCCTTTTAAGAAAGTTAAAATAGCCAGAGTTAGGTGTTTGTAGATAGGTATTAGGATGTCCTTAGATAGATTATAGGTTTTAGGTTATAGGATTTAGGTATTTTATAGGTGTTTGTTAAACACTAATAAATATAAGTGATATAAATAAAAATATTCTGTTATAGTGCACATTCTTCCCTTATGTATCTTCTGTAATGCTGATTCATGAGTCTCCTTGGTTTGATCTTGTCTTGAAATGTCTTTGCTTCTCCATCAAATTTAAAAAGTAGCTTGGCTGGATATAGCAATCTTAGTTGGTGGTTATTCACTTTCAGGACCTGAATATGTCATTATATATCCATCACTGCCCATTTCCTGGCTTTTAATGTTGTTGCTGAGAGATTTGAAGCTGTCCTTGCTATGAACTCTATCTACCAGATAGCCCTGGTGCCCACAGAACCAGCGGGGAGTTTTTTTTTGGGGGGGTGGTTCAAGACAGGGTTTCTCTGTGTAGCCCTGGCTGTCCTGGACTCGCTCTGTAGACCAGGCTGGCCTCGAACTCACAGAGATCCGCCCGCCTCTGCCTCCCTCCGAGTGCTGGGATTAAAGGCGCGCGCCACCGTGTGGCCTCAAGTAGTGGGGAATGTAATAGCCCCAGACTTTAGTAGGCCTGCAGACCTTAGCAGGACTGACTCAATAACGAATGTGCCACTCACGCTGTAAGACTCAGCATGCAATGGAACCGCCTGCTAAATGAAAACGAAGACCTAATTCATCACAGCACAGATAGACTCTCCACTCAGCAGAGAAGGCTGCTCAGACACAGCTTGAACACAATACAAAGGTTTTTTGTTTTGTTTTGTTTTTCGAGACAGGGTTTCTCTGTGTCACAGCTCTGGCTGTCCTGGACTGGCTTTGTAGACCAGGCTGGCCTCGAACTCACAGAGATCCGCCTGCCTCTGCCTCCCGAGTGCTGGGATTAAAGGTGTGCGCCACCACCGCCCGGCACAAAGTTTTTATTAGCCAATTGGCAACTACACTGGACATGTAGGATCCCAGTGTAGTCCCGAGACTTTCTGAGGTGAACCTTAAGCACAAAACTATGTCCTGGATTAGCACCCTTCAGTTAGCAGGAACAGTGAGCCAGAAGTGGAGCTACAGAGGTCCTAAGAAGATACTTTTAAAATTGTGTTGCAAGTTAGTATGAATGTTGAGTCAGATATAGAACTTTAAACTCATGGAGATGGTTAGATAGTAGAAGGTTAAAGTCAGGTGCCAAATACATATGGACTGGACATTGGGAATGTACGCTAAGCCATATAACCCTCATAACTGTGGCCTAATTACCTCTGTTGTTTTGTATTATATTTATTATTATAAGAGAAAGAGCCACCGGGCGGTGGTGGCGCACGCCTTTAATCCCAGCACTCGGGAGGCAGAGGCAGGTGGATCTTTGTGAGTTCGAGGCCAGCCTGGTCTACAAAAGTGAGTCCAGGACAGCCAGGACTACACAGAGAAACCCTGTCTCGAAAAAACCAACAAAAAAAAAAAAAGAGAAAGAGCCATTTGTTGGACTGAAAGGGGGAGCTGTTGGAGGGAAAAAGATATACCTTAAACTTAAAAAAAAAAAGGGAGCCGGGCGGTGGTGGCGCACGCCTTTAATCCCAGCACTTGGGAGGCAGAGGCAGGTGGATCTTTGTGAGTTCGAGGCCAGCC
>CAJQZJ010032342.1:743544-753579 GCA_907164525.1 Lophiomys imhausi
GCCTGGTGTATGTCTGTGTACCACGTGCATGCCTGGTGTATGTCTGTATGTCTGTGTACCACATGCATGTCTGGTGTATGTCTGTATGTCTGTGTACCACGTGCATGCCTGGTGTATATCTGTATGTCTGTGTACCACGTGCATGCCTGGTGTATATCTGTGTACCACCTGCATGCCTGGTGTATGTCTGTGTACCACATGCATGCCTGTTGTATTTCTGGGTACCATATGCATGACTGGTCTCCCCCCACCCCCACAGTTCAAAAGAAGGTGTTGAATCCCCTGGGACTGGAGTTACAGATGGTTGTGAGCTTCCATGTGGTTTCTGGGAACCAACTTGGGTCCTCTGCAAGAACAGGTGCTCTTAACTACTGAGCTACTTATCCATCCCTCTCTTCTTTTTCAATAACTTCAGACCTAGTAACAGTAGCAAAAACATTTACCAGCTTACTTGGAGACTCTTTGTTGTGTCCATTGACATCAGGCCTCACCCAGAACCCTTATTCTTCGTATCATCTGTATACAATTCCTCAGATTAATCCTATTTACTGCTGGGTTGTATGTACACCAGGAACAAGGATCCACAAGAGACTGAAAACAGTTGTTTTCCAAAACATCTAAATGCTGTTAGAGAAACCTCTGATTTTGAAGAGTCATCCTTTGATATCTTTCATGGCTGCAGGGGAATCTAGGTTCTCTTTAAAACCCAGTGGATGCATCCTGTAAAATACACCTCAAAATCAGGAGAACCCATCATGGAGATCTGGCATTACCTCCTTCGTCCGATATAGGAAATGCGTTGTAACCTAAGATGGCACGCATGAGGCAGAAGAAAGCGTGAGGCAGGTGGGTCCCCCAAAACAAAGAAAGGAAACAGAATAGAGAAAGTAATTTCATTGTCTCCATTCCTTATGAGGAAGAGGAGGGAAGAAGAGGAAGAAATCCAGCCATAACTGGAAACATGAAAAGATGTTCCCTAGATCTCCTCTAACTGTCCCTCAGCTTCACCATACTCCAATGGCCACCGTTGTTACCCTGTGCCAGAGTAGAACATGTGACATTTTGGTTTATTAGAACCTTTTAATCCCAAGGTTCACACATTGTTGAAGCTACATACAAAAGGCAGATCCCTGAAACTGAGTGGCCCTACTCAGTGAGGGTCTTATTAAAAGAACTCCAAGCTATCTATATGTGTCATGTAAGAAGGTGGTCTGTGTCTTTATAAGTACAGTATAAACCTTTTTAAATATTAATTTGTTTATTTTACATTCCAATCGCCACCCCACAACCTTTTTCTTTTTAAAACATTTTATTGCTAGCTGGCTGTGGTGGCGCACACCTTTAATCCCAACATTCGGAGGCAGAGGCAGCTGGATCTCTGTGAGTTTGGGCCTGGACTACAGAGGAAGTCCAGGGCAGCCAGTACTGTTACACAGAGAAACCCTGTCTTGAAAAAAAAACAAAAAAAATTTTTATTATTTGTGTGTGTGGTGTGTCTGTATGTTTGTGTGTATGTGTGTGTGGTGTGTATATGTTTGTGTGTATGTGTGTGTCTTGGTGCATGTAGAGTTCAAAGGATAACTTTGTGGAGTCAGTTCTCCATCTTTCGTTTGTTTCCTTTCTAATTTTCACTTTATGTGTACAGATGTTTTGTCTGCATATATGACTTTGCACATATACATACGGTGCCTGAGGAAGCCAGGGGGACTGGTGTTGCAGATGGTAGTAAGCTGGCATGTGGGGACTGAACCCTGATCCTCTGGAAGAACAGATAGTGCTTGTAGTCACTGGACCACTGCTCCAGCCTCTCTTTCCACCTTTATCTGGGCTCTCAGGTTGAACTTGGTCTTCAGGCTTGCTGAGCAAGCATCCTTACCTGCTCAGCCATCTCACTAGCCTTGTATGATTCCCTTTATGTTAAAAAATGTTTGTAAGTAGAGGATTTATTTATAATTAAAATGACTGCATCCAAAAGGAAACTTCTCTCTCAGAAGAGAAAACTAAAATGAAAATATTTCAAATACATATTAAACAGACTTGTGTAACAGAATATATTTATTTGCAAACACTTATATGTATTAGTATTTAACAACACCTATAAAATACCTAAATCCTATAATCTAAGACCTATAATCTAAGAGCACCCTAATACCTAAGAACACCTTAATAACCTAAGAACACCTAACTAACACCATTTTATTTAATTTTTTTTTTTTTTAGGTTTTTCGAGACAGGGTTTCTCTGTGGATCCTTGATTGTCCTGGACTCCCTTTGTAGACCAGGCTGGCCTTGAACTCACAGAGGCCATCTGCCTCTGCCTCCCTTTAAACTATTTATTAATATCCCTAAACACCTTCCAACCCACCAGCCCAAGGCACTGGAGAAAGAATACCAAGATGAAGATGTCCTCAGGTACAAGTCCTTGGGGCACTTAGTCAGAAGTCTTTCCGAATCAGCACACACAGGAACCGTTGCAATCCATCCTGAAACCCAGCAATCAGCAGCAATGGTTACCCAGTTCTTCTGTCTCAATGAGTGTTCCCATACCCCAGCTTGGGGCCTCTGTCTCTTCAGTTTGTACAAGCTTGCTGAACACCCACTGGGCACTTGCTGCACTCTGTGGCCTTGGAACTGGCTTGGGGCCTCACTTGGGGTCTTGGTCTCTTCCATCTGTCCGAGCTTGCCAAAACTCCATGGGGCAGGTGCTTCCCTCGCCAGATGGCCTCAGTGCAGTGGCTCCAAACGAGGCTTCACCTGGGCTCTGCCCAACCCAGGCTGCAAACTTCAGCAAGTCTCAGAAGCCACAACCTTCAGCAAAGTGTTGTCTTGAGTCTTTCGAAGTGAAGCAGCGATGAGCAGCAAGGCCAGACAATAAAGCCCCTGGAGTTTCCAGGCCTTCCTTTTTATACGCCCTCTAATTATGCACCAGGATGTTTTCTCATTGGCCAACCTTATGCCCTCCTGAGGTACTTCCTGTTGACCAAGATCTTGAGCTTTCCCAGGATTCTGTCCATCAGAGGATGTAAATCTGTTCCGCACAGGTGACAGTCATCAGGATGATTTGCCTGCCCCTTTCATGAGTCTGGTTTTCATCGGTAGACAAAGCACTCCCACAACCCTTACACATTCATTCAACACAACTGTGTTTCCAAAGGAATCCAAACCTGCACCACAAGAAATAAAGCTTCATAGTTGTTTTCCAAGAGATTTTTCACATTTTTTTGTTTTTGTTTTTTGGGTTTTTTTTTTGGTTGTTGTTGTCTTGTTTTGTTTTTTGAGACAGGTTTTCTCTGTGTAGCCCTGGCTCTCCTGGACTCACTTTGTAGACCAGGCTGGCCTTGAACTCACAGAGATCCGCCTGCCTCTGCCTCCCCAGTGCTGGGATTAAAGGGGTGCACCACCATGCTAGGCAATTACAGACAGCTGTGAACTGCCATGTGGGTGCTGGGATTTGAACCCAGGTCCTTTGGAAGAGCAGCCAGTGCCCTTGACTGCCCAGCCATCTCTCCAGCCCTGATTTTGCACAATTTTATTGGGTGTATAGACAGTTTGTGTCTTTATGCCTTTGTAAATAGCATCTTCTTCAGCATTTAACTTTGTATATAGGAATGTGATTGGTTTTTAAAACTTTTTTCTTTTTAAAGTTTTATTTATTTATTATTGTGTGTGTGTGTGTGTGTGTGTGTGTGTGTGTGTGTGTGAAGTGTGTAAGAAGGAGCAGGAGAGAAAGAGAGAGAAATCCCTGAGCCCACACAAGGATGCTCATGAGGGATCAGTGTTCAGAGCCTCATTAATGTTAGGCGAGGATTGTAACCATGAACCACACTTCCATTTGCATTCTCGCTGGAAGGATATGGGAGTTTCAGTGTCTCTACTGTGTTTTTACAAATAACATTTGCTGTGTCTTTTTCATTATAGTCATTCTTGTGGGTATATAATGGTATCTAATTGTGGTTTGAATAATAAAAATTCAGGGAATAAAACCCAATGAGAAAAAAAAAACCCAAATGAATAATAAGTATTCCATCTGCCTGTTAGTAATTCATCTCATTTGATGAAACAGTTATTCAAACTTTGACTCAAAAAGTGAAAGCAGGAGCCAGATGGTGGTGGCTATGCCTTTAATGCCAGCATTTGGGGGGCAGAGACAGGCAGACTTCTGAGTTTCAGGCCAGCCTGATATCCAGAACCAGTCCTAGCACAGCAAGGGCTACACAGAGAAACCCTTTCTCAAAAGAAAGAAAGAAAATATTGAAAGCAGGAACTGCATGCTTTAATCCTAGTACTAGGGAAGTGAAGGCAGAGAAAGTTCCAGACCAACCTGGGCTATATAGAGAGACCCCCATATAAAACAACAACAACAAACCAAAAATCTTTTTTGTTGTTGTTGTTCTGGAGTGATGGCTCAGCAGTTAAGATTCCAGGGGACTGAAGTTCAATTCCAGCACCCACATGGTGCCTAAAGACCGTTAGTAACTCGAGTTTCAGGGAACTCAATGCCCTCTTTTGGTAAGCCACCATCTGAACGTTGGCCCTTTGCCACAACAGGAAGTGCTTTTTTTTTTTGGTTTTTCCAGACAGGGTTTCTCTGAATAACAGCTCTGGCTGTCCTGGACTCACTCTGTAGACCAGGCTGGCCTCGAACTCACAGAGATCTGCCTGCCTCTGCCAAGTGCTGGGATTAAAGGTGTGTGCCACCACCGCCTGGCTGCAGGAAGTGCTTGCTCTTAATGACTGACCTACCTCTCTATCCACCCTCCTCTCTATCCACCCCCCCCTCTCTCTTTCTCTCTCTCTCCTCCCCACCCAGCTCTCAGGGACCTGTGCTGATCACACATAGCTTTAAGTACATCTATCTATCCATCTGTCCATGGATCCATCTGTCTGTCTGTCCGTTTATTGGAAGGCTTCATGAGTGCCACAGTACTCGTGTGAAAGTCAGAGGACAACTTGCAGGACTTGCCTCTCTTCTGCCACTATAGGGGTGGTAGGGATCAACTCGGGTCACCGTGTTGTTAGTAAGAGACTACCCACTGAGTCATCTTGCCAGCCACCACACTGAGCCTTCAGTCTTGTGGGCTGGGTGTGTTCTTTCAACCTCTTGATCCCTAGATCATACCATGTAGGTGTCTAGTGTTTTAACTTGTGGGATGTGGTGCAGGCATATTGGGAGTGTGGAATGACCACAGAACCAAGTCTTTAATGACCTCCTGAGTATTAGTCACCCCACTGGAGGTATGTTGCTGAGTATAGGGCACACCCTCGGGACCTCAGAGTTTTTAGGCTCCACATGTACCAAAAGACAGATGGATGGTTCAAGAGACTGACCCCACTGGGGTCAGAGTTCTCAAGCTCCAGTGTGTTCTCTGTTGATGAGTGTGGTAGAAGTTAGGTCTCTTTAGAGAAATTAGAAGGCAGTTCAGATTAGCATCTGGCAGAACAGAAGGAAAGCTTGGCGTCCCTTTACTTATTGATATGGACAAAGCCAGTTGTGGTCAGACGATATGCCCTGTTGAAGGGGGGTTGCTAAGAAACCTTGAAATCGGGGCTGGAGAGGTGGCTCAGCGATTAAGAGCACTAGCTGTTTTTCCAATGGACTGGAGTTTGAATCCCAGCACCCACGTAGCAGTTCACAACTGTCTTTAATTGCTGGGCGTGGTGGCACACACTTTTAATCCTACCACTCGGGAGGCAGAGGCAAGTGGATCTCTGTGAGTTCAAGTTTGTAGACCAGGCTAGGTCTACAAAGTGAGTCCAGGACAGCCAGTACACACAGAGAAACCCAGTCTCGAAAAACTAAAAACCTCGAAAGCCAATTGATGTCAATTGCCATGAGAAACAATGGGACTGCTAGACACCTCAAGAAATGCCAAGTACCTTGAAACTGCCAAGTATCACAAGATAATTCAATATGTAAGCCAGAGAATTCCATGAGGTCTCTCTCCTCCTCCTGCCCTCACCGACTGAAGAGTCACGCTGAAGAAGAGCACAGCAACATATGCCATTAACAGAATTTAGATTGTTGTGCTGTTTTTTGTTTGTTTGTTTGTTTCAGACAGGGTTTCTCTGTGTAGCCCTGGCCATCCTGGACTCACTTTGTAGACCAGGCTGGCCTTGAACTCTCAGAAATCCATCTGCCTCTGCCTCCCGAGTGCTGGGATTAAAGGCATGTACCACCATGACCGGCCAGAATTTAGATTGTTATAGTCCAAGGCAAAAGCCTGGCATAAAAATTACTGGGAGTTCCTTGAAGGAGTCTGTCTTGGGATCCCAGAGTGCCGGAAAAGTGAATGAGGCAAGTGGAGTTTGGAAACTGCTTAGAGAGGCCTTCAGCTATGAGGTTTGGCTGGGCCGAGGAGACTGTGAGTTTCAGTTGATAAAAAATAGCCGCCCTCAGTTTGGTGGTTAGAACAGACTGACTTTATAAACTGACCACAATTTGGTGATGGAAATAAACTGGGTTTACGAACTGACAAAGTAAAGCCCAGGAAACACTAAGCTTTAAAAAGGACTGCAGAGATTGCTGTAAACCAAGTTATCTTGCATGGACCTACACTAAGAATATTAATATCCTTTTAAGAAAGTTAAAATACTGTTAAGTGTTTTTAGATAGATATTAAAGTGTTTTTTTTTTTTTTTGGTTTTTCGAGACAGGGTTTCTCTATGTAACAGCCCTGGCTGTCCTGGACTTGCTTTGTAGACCAGGCTGGCCTTGAACTCACAGAGATCCACCTGCCTCTGCCTCCCAAGTGCTGGGATTAAAGGCGTGCGCCACCACCACCCGGCTTTTTTTTTTTTTTTTTTGTTAAAGTGTTTTTAGGTATTAAGGCATTTTTAGATAGATTATAAATTTTAGATTATAAGTTTTAGGTTATAGGATTTAGGTATCTTATAGATGTTTGTTAAGTATTTATAAATATGTGTTGATAAATGAAAATATTCTGTTACAGATGAGCTCTGTTTCCAACCACCACAGGCATGGCTACCTTTCCCATGTACTTCCCAGTCTCAGCTGAGCCCCTTGATGCCTGGACCCCTGGACTTGTCAGTGACTGACCCTCTCATTCTCCACAACTGGCTTCCTTCACTCAGAGGCTCCGGTAGGTCAGACTGTGACCTGTGGTTGCCCCCTGGTCTCACGGCCCTGCAGTAGGTCAGAGTTTTAAGATTTATTACATCTTAAATTTTGTGTGTGTGTAAAGCATGCACCATATTGTAAATTTCTGTGTACTGTGTGCATGCAAGAGCCCACAGAGGCCAGGAGAAGGAGTCAAGTGCTCCGGAACTGGGGTCACGGGTGGCGATCTGTGGATTCTGTGACTTGTACTTGGAACCTCTTGCAAGAGCAGTAAGTGATTCCAACCACTGACTCACCCAGCACCAATAGCTCAGTGTTGCTGTTTGATAGCTTTTAGTATTTTGAGACAGGGTTCCTCTGTGTAGCCTTGGTTGTCTTAGAACTCACTCTGTAGACCAGGCTGGCCTCAAACTCACAGAGATCTGCCTGCCTCTGCCTCCTGAGTGCTGGGATTAAAGGTGTGCACCACCACCCACCTGGCTAGCTCAGTTTTAAAAAATGCATTTATTTATTTTATGTGTATAGGTGTTTTCCCCTAAATGTGTGTCTGTGTGCCTGGTACCCCTAGAGGCCAGAAAAGGTAGTCAGATGACCTGGTGCTGGAGTTACAGACAGTTGTGAACTGCCATGTGGGTGCTGGTAGTTGAACCCAGGTTGTCTGGAAGAGCAGCCAGTGCTCTTAGCCGCTGAGCCATCTTTCCAGCCCTAGTTCAGCTTCTTTCTTTTCTTTTTTTTTTCTTTTTTCTTTTTTTTTCTGAGATAGGGTTTCTCTGTGTTGCACTTACTGTTCTGGAACTCACTCTGCAGACCAGGTTGGTCTTGAACTCAAGAGATTCGCCTGCCTCTGCTGGGATTAAAGGTGTGCTTATGACTGGCCTCTGGCTCATATAAAGTGATAAATTGGATTTCTTCCCTGGATTTCTTCCCTCTGCTTGTCTGCAGGAATCATCTCAACAAAATCTACAAGTGGGTTAGATGTTTGTGAGGACCGTGGCTTGTGCTGAGAGCAGGCTGCCTAGCTTATCTTTAAAAGTAGCTTCCTTTTCCCTTCTGTGACCAGCCTCTCTCTGTCTCTCTGTCTCTCACACACACAAATAAATAAAATAAATTGATTCTGGACACAACGGCATATGTTTGTAATTCGAGCACTGAGAGGCTCCTGTTTTGTTACCATGTCATTCCCTATCAAAGTCAAATGACCCCCTCAAACTAAAGGCTGTCCCTTAAATTTCATGGTGTTAGGTTGGTCTCATTAGTTATGTGACAAATTTAACTAATACCGAGAATTGGCATCAAGTAGTGAATCTGTTGACAGGATGAACCTGAGGTTGTGGTTCTTTTTTTTAGGTTTTTTGAGACAGGGTTTCTCTGTGTAACAGCTCTGGCTGTCCTGGAACTCACTTTGTGTAGAGAGCTGCGACGTGCCGCGCCCTAAAGATGGCGCCGGTTTCCGCCTTCCACCAGCCCGACGGTGAGCTCTCTCGGTGGTAAACAAGTCCATATTTGGTTAAGACCGCTGATCTGGCTTGCTTCCGCATACGTGGGCCTCTAAGATAGCACCACGTGGCTTTACTTGATTGGCTGTTCATATAGTATTTAGCCTGTGGGTTGGGTCTGCCCGGGCATTTCGGAAGACTGTTTTCAAGGGACCTGAATAAACTGCTTGAGAAGAGCTTTTGTGAGTTGCGTCGTCCTTGCTGGTCGAGGGGGACGCGACAAGTGGTGGCCCGTACGGGGAACCAGAAAAGACTCACAACACCTGCAGTCAGGGGCAGTGCACTGGTAAGTTCCCAGGATAAATTGGGACAATAAAGTTTCATGGAAATAGCGAATAAAAGGTAAAGTTTCGCGGAGATAGTGAACAAACGGTAAAGTTTCGCGGAGATTGCGAACAAAGGGTAAAGTTTCGCGGAGATAGCAAACAAAAGGTAAAGTTTCGCGGGGAAACTGCGAACCAAAAGTAAACTTTTAATCATTGGATTGTCTCAGTCACATCCAGTTTTTCTGGCTCTTCAGGAGCTACTTTTAGCTAGGAAATTGAAACTTAAGAAGTCAACCCTAGAGAGATTTTTGAATGAATGCGACTCCGTGGCTCTGTGGTTTGCGGTGTCCGGGAATCTTACGGTATCCTGCTGGGACAAATTAGGCAGGGACTTGGATTTTGCTTGGGAACAAGGTACTCTAAAGCATGGAGTAAGACCGATTTGGAAGATGGTGAGAAGTTGTTTAGAAGATCAGAGATGCTGTAACGCAATCAAGGAGGGAGAATCAGCCTTGGAACTGCTACAAGGGGAAATATCTGAGCAGGTAGACAGTGAAAAGGAAAGTAACAAAGGTGAAAGACCTGAGCAGGCAGACAGTGAAAAGGGAAGCAAAAAGAAGGTTCTTCTCTATCCCGATCTTACAGATTTTAGAGATTTTAGAGATTTTGAGGACTCAGAGGGCACGGATTCTGAAGGGGAGCTACACGCTCTAATAGAACAGTTGGAGAGGACTGCTATTAGAAAAAAGGAAAAGAAAAAAGTAAAAGAGAAGGACACGTTGGCGGCAGTTGGTGTAAGTGAAACCGTTCCCACAGCGCCTTCAGCCACGTTGGCGACTGTCGGTGTAAGTAAAGCCATTGCCGCGGCGCCTTCAACTCCCCCTCCATATCCAGAAGCCATTCAGATAGATCAGCCTGTTCAGTCCCTGAAAGTAGGGAGATCTTTCTGCCCGGGGATGTGGACACAAGTAAGAACAGAATTACAGTTTGCCTATCCGGTATACCAAGACCCACAAGGGAACAGGTACGAGGAACTGCTTGATTTTAAGGTAGTTAAATCCCTTGCGGAGTCAGTTCGTACCTATGGTATTACCGCTTCTTTTACAATGGCTCAAGTGGAAGCATTAAGCAGACATTGTATGACTCCGAGTGATTGGAGTGGCCTGGCCCGCGCCTGCTTAAGTCCAGGGCAATA
>CAJQZJ010032342.1:806100-859564 GCA_907164525.1 Lophiomys imhausi
ATTGATGCTGTAATGTATGGAGAGAAAATGGGAACTGTCCAGGCAGCAACTGGTATGTCATTTTTTAGTTTTGGAAGCTGCAGGCCCTGCACTTCCTATATAATCAGATATATTTACCCCTCTCAGGTCTCTGAGGTGGTTGAAGAATAGATAGCTAGAGTCTCATAGTTAAATTTTGAGTTGTTTAGGAATCAAGAGGGTGTTCTGGATCTAAGAAGATATTTTTAAAATTATGAGGCAAGTTAGTATGAAAGCTGAGTTAGATATAGAACTTTAAACTCATGGAGATGGTTAGATAGTAGAATGTTAAAGTCAGGTGCCAAATACATATGGACTGGACATTGGGAATGTATGCTAAGCCATATAACTCTTATAATCGTGGCCTATTTATTTCTGTTGTTTTGTGTTGTATTTATAGTTATAAGAAAAAGAACCATTTTTTGGACTGAAAGGGAGAGCTGTTGGGGGGAAAAATAAATACCTTAAACTAAAAAAAAAAAAAAAAGAAGGGAAGAGGATGGGGGGGTTGAGGGGGAGGAGGGTGGAAGGGTGGGACTGGAGGGGGGAGTAGGGAGGGGATTGTGATTGAGATGTAACTTGAAGAAATAAAAAATAAATTATTAAAAAAAAAATTCTCTAATGAAGGTTCATTCAGGCATCTTGGTTAAAACTATAGCTCTGGTAATTGTGGCAGAATTATCTTCAGCTCAGTTCAGCTCCCTCCAGCCTAGGTTTCCATGTCTATGTGATCAGTTCCACAGTCTCATCTATCCATCCGTGCGTTATTCATGAGTAAAGATTTATAGTCTGTAATAGCAATTCCCTGGCCTCAGCCAGTCTAAACTTTGTCCTCCCAAGCTCACTTCAGGCTTCACTCATCCGTTACCTTATGCGGTTTTGATCCTGCATGGCCTCAAGGTGTATGGCCTACATTGCCTTGTATCCAACGTTCATTCCTTTTCTCCCTCATGTGAAGCCCCCAAGTTTATGTAGGGGGTTGTCTCATGATCTTCTGAAATGTCCGGAGGACTCTTGAACTCTCTAAAGGAAACTGGCAATTCCCATGACGCCTCCACTGGCTGCCCTTCGGGGGCCTCTGCCAAATCTGGACTCCGCCCATTTCTTAAGGCTATTAGCAGTTGATGCCAACAGCAAAGCCATAACCTTGTTTTTAGTCCTTACGCTGCCATGCCAGGCAGGTGCCCACAAGTATCTGGCTGATTTGCCTGCCCTTGAAGAATACTACTCCAATTCTAACCAATTACAACAGGTGCTTCCTTCTACAAACTAACTTTACCATCATTGTTTGGGATTAAAGATGAATACTAAGGGCGCGTGTCTGTATTCCAGCCAGAGGGGTTGAAGGTGTGTGGCATGTCTGCATTCCCATTGGATCATAGATCTGGGTCTTCAGATGTGATCTACACACACACACACACACACACACACACACACACACACACACACACACACACGCCTGCACATAACATCAAGCACACATACAGTAAATAAATATTTAAAAATTAACTAAAAAAAGTGATTTAAAATTTTTTTAAAAGCTTCAAAAATAGTCTTACTTTTTCTATACTCTCAAGACTATGCATGATAGAACTTTTTTTTTTGGTTTTTCGAGACAGGGTTTCTCTGTGTATCTCTGGCTGTCCTGGATTCACTTTGTAGACCAGGCTAGCCTCCCACTCAGAGATTTGCCTGCCTCTGCCTCCTGAGTGCTGGGATTAAAGGCTTATGCCACTACACCCAGCTATGATAGAACTTTTTATTCTTTGTTTTCTAGAATAAATCTTTGAAGTCATGGCCTAGAATTTTGTTGTTGTTCTGTGTTTTGTTTTGGAACAATGTTTCACTATATAGCCCTGGCTGGCTGGAATTTACAGAGATTCACCTCCTGATGGAACTAATGGTGTTTGTGATGTGTTCTTTGTCTTAGGTTTTCTTTGTGGGAAGAGCCTTAGCTATTGGGTTGGGTGTAACCCCCCCCCCAAGCTGGGAATTGATCCCAGTGTCCTGTGCATGCATGCTTTCTTCTAAGCAATGCTTCCCACCCTTGCCTTGTTTTCTTCTGGTTTTTGTTTTATTAGGGTCTAGATATTACATACCAGGCTGGTCTCAAGCTCATTACAGTCCTCCTGCCTCATCGTTCTGAGTGCTGTCATTACAACTGTGCAGTACACACTCAGCTCCTGATTAGTTTTCTTTACTAATTCTAGTGTAACAAAACATTTTTATTTATAAACACTTATATTTATTAATACTTCACAATACCTAAACCTTATAACCTAAAACCTATAACCTAAAATCTGTAATCTATCTAAAAATACCTTAATACCTAAACACTGTAATACCTATCTAAAACACTTAACACTATTTTAACTTTCTTAAAAGGATATTATTATTCTTGGTGTAGGTCTGTGCAAGATGACTTGGTCTACGGCAGTCTTGGAAGGCAGTCCCTTTCAAAGATTAGTGTTCGCTGGACCATGCTTTGTCAATTCCTAAGGCCAGTTTATTTCCACCACCAAATTGTGGCTGGTTTATAAGATCAGTCTGTTTCAACCGCCAATTGAGGGTGGCCTTTTCAGTCAGCTAAGACTTGCCTCCACGATCTCTTTGGCTGAAAAGCCTCTCCAAGCCGCATCTGAACTCCACTTGCCTTGCTCACTTTTCCGGCACTCTGGGGCCCCAAGGCAGACAGATGCCTTCAAGGAACTCTCAGCAGTTTTTATGCCAGGTCTTTACCTTGGAATTTAACAATCTAAATTCTGTTAATGGCATACCTTGCTGTGCTCTTCAGTTTGACTGCTCAGTCAGTGAGGGCAGGAGGAAGAGAGCGACCACATGGACTTCTACTTACATATGGCATTATCTCACCATCCTTGGCGTTCTCGAGGGTCCACGAGATTTCTCGAGGTGTCCAGCAGTCGCGTTGCTTCTCACCAACTGAGGTCTCCTAACCACGCCCCTTCAACAGGGTACATTGTCTGGCCACAACTGGCCTTTTGTCCATATCAACAAGTAAAGGTCCTCCCCATGCGCCACCAGCTGCCAACCCAAACTGTCCACCAATTTCGACAGAGACCTAACTTCTACCACATTCTAGGAAGAGTTAAATTTCTACTTCAACTTGGACTAGTTTTAGTAAGTTATTTTTGGATATTTTTACATTTCATCTTACTTTTCAGATTAATAACATACAGTTGTTCTCTATATACTTCTATTACCTTTTGTTTTGTTTTGGTGACAAGATCTTGTGTTGCTCAAGCCCTCCCGAGACTCACCATGTAGGGGAGGATGGCCTCGAGCTCCTCCTCGTCTGGCCTCCACCTCCCCCCCAGGTCGGGCGCTGGGTGCTGGCTTCTGTAACCCGGATGTCTCGCTATGGCTCCTGGGTCACTATTGGCTCCTCTGTAATTGCTCAGTAGAAGCTGAATCACACAGCTTTTCTGCGGCTTCCAGGGATTTGAACGCTCACTCTCACAGCTGGGCAGCCTGCAGCCTGCTGAGCAGCTCCCACCCTCACCTGCTTGGGCCCCAGCTGCATTTGTCCCATGGGAGATCCCTCTCCATCTTCCTTTCTTTTCAATTGCAAAGATTCGCAGGTGTGAGAGCCCATCTGACTCTCCCTTGCAGCTCTTTCCAAAGCAGTGTATCTGGTGCTCCCTTGTTTATGCAGCAAATGCCTGTGCTGTTGTATCTCCCGTCCAGTACTGTGCTGGACAGGACTGTTTGCCCCAACATCCGCTGCGACAGAAGATTTTATTTTATGTGTCCCTGTAACTACTTAGGTATGATCTGGCCTGGCTCATTTTCACTTTTTCATTATTTACTTTGTGTAACAGCCCTGGCTGTTCTGGAACTCAGTTTGTGGTCCAGGCTGGCCTCAAACTCACAAAGATCCTCCTGCCTCTGCCTCCCGAGTGCCAGGATTGGAGGCATGTGCCACCATTTTTTAGTGTCTCCCTTAGACTGCTCCCCCCCCCATCCCCTATGTCCTTCCTTTCTTGTACTGGGAATGAAACCAGGGCCTTGGGCACAGCAAGCAAAATCCTTACCACTGAGTTGTGCCCAGCTCTGTCAGAATTTTCTTCCTTTTCTAATATCTAGGTTTACTACATATCTTCTTTGGTGGGTGGGTGTAGAGAGCTTTGGGACACACTGGCCCCTGTAGCCCAAACTAGCCTTGACCCCCTGATCCTCAACCTCCACCTGCTCCCTAAATGATGGGATTACAGGTGTGGCTTGTCTTTATCAATTTCCCGTTTAATTACATTGCAGTCAGAAAAGTGATCCGTTTAATTTTGAGTCCTGTTGCAGTTGCTGAGACTTGTTCTAAGGTCCAGTGTCTGCGCCTGCGTGCAGGACAACATGTGCTCATCTTAGGTCATGATTTTCAACTGTGTTGTTCAAATATCTTCTGTATCACACGGATTTGTCTCCTGCTGTACCAGTTTGTGTATTGTTCCTAATTAGTCTTTATTCATTTGGTCTCCTAGTATTTCTGAAGCCCTCTAGGTCATGTGCTTTGATAGTTGCTGGTGATATTTCAGTAAACAACATATAAAAATTCATTCAGTAAGTTGTGAAATACAGGGAATGGCAAGATAAAGAATGTACAATGTTAAAATTAATTTCATCCCCAAAGACGTTTGCGTTTTGGAGTGGCATTCTGTAGTAGTCTGTGTGTGTGATGTTACCATAGTGCAGTAGCTTTCTTTTGAGCTGGTGTTACTTTATGTTCTCATCCTTCACCTCCTACCTGGCCACCCTTTCCTTGTCTTAATGCTTTAAATGCACTCTTTCAGTAGTATATTGATATTTTTTCAATTAGTCTGACAGTATCTTTGGTGACAGGGTTTCTATGTGTATCTCTGGCTGTTCTGGACTCACTCTGTAGACCAGGCTGGCCTTGAACTCAGACATCTACCTGCCTCTGCCTCCTGAGTGCTGGGATTAAAGGTGTGCGCCACCATGCCTGGCTCTGACAGTGTCTTTAAGTGTTGGGACTTTTTTCCCTCCATGTTAGGGACTGAACACACGACCTTGTGTGTGCTGGCCAGGTGCTCTCTCAGGAAGGACCCCATCCCTGTTTGACCTTCTGAGGTCTTACCGTTTTCCAGTCTTCTCTATCCCGGCCAGCGCTTGGCACTACCTTCCTCACTGTAGCCCTTGCAGTGAGTGGCGCCTTCTCCTTGTGGTTATGATGGGCACTTCCTAGGCAGGGCTAGGGTTAGGGTCTCTTTCCCTGGAGCAACATCTATTCAACTCTCTTCACATTTTAAAATTGGGTTTTTATCGTTTTATTACTAAGAGTGTACAAGTTTTCTTTCCATCTCTTTTTCTGTCCTTTGTGACAGGGTCTTGCTCTGTAATCCAGGCTGGGCTTGAACGCCAGATTCTCCTGCCTCAGCCTCCCTAGTGCTAGGATTATAGTTCCCAGCCCACACAGCACTCCTGGGTCTCAGCTCACCTGTTCGACTAGTTTGTTCTTTCGAACTGTAGAGCAGGCTGGTCCTGTCTTAGCCTGCTGTGTGGTGGGATTCTCACACACACACACACACACACACACACACACACACACACACACACACCTGCCAAGCTTAAACACACTTGAAAAAAAAAGGAACCCTTCATGAATGTGCATGCCATGCCGTCCTTGCTGGGGTGGAGAGGCGTGTCAGTCTCTGTACCCCTCCAGTCTTATGGTTGTCAGGACAGTTTGTGGCGGTTGGTTCCTTCCACTGTGTGGCACACTGAGAATCACACTCAAGTTGCTAGGCTTGGTGGCAAGCGCTCTTACCCACTGAGCCACCTCACCGGCCCCAACACACCATGCTTACACAAGACAAGGAAGTGATACAAAGGTTGATTGCCTATCTAGAGTTAAGTTGCTTAATCTCTCTTCCATTTTTGACACTTACCAGCTGGTCACCTGAGCAAGTGTCTTAAGCATTGTGTCATAAGTTTTCATGCCTCGGGCCACAAGGCTGAAGCGCTCGTGCCTTTCTTGCTGTGACAACCAGATAATTAAATCTGTGTAGAATGTCACACATGCTGTGTATTCCTGGAGTCTGGCATAAGACCTGTTTAATAAAAGATAGCTGCTCCAAGAACCAAAGGTGGTTCGGTGGCTCTTACAAGTGATTCTCCCTCCCCACCACAGTTCCTGTGTGATGAGGGTGCAGGCATATCTGGGGACTACATTGATCGCGTAGATGAGCCCTTGTCCTGCTCCTACGTCCTGACCATCCGGACTTCTCGGCTCTGCCCCCACCCTCTCCTCCGGCCCCCAGCCAGTGCTGCCCCCCCAGGCCATTGTGTGCCACCCAGCCCTGCAGCCTGATGAGTACATGGCCTACCTCCAGAGGCAAGCTGGTGAGTGCACAGAAGAGCGAGGAGAGAGTGGGGACAGGGACGGGCAGGCGCAGTATTGGAATGGGTCTCTATCTTGTCTGCACACTGTGTTTCTGGTAGATTCAAAGCGGGGTGATGAGAAAGTCACGGAGGATGTTCAAGACACGGACCACCAAGTGCGGAGTGAGACCCAGTCTGCTGGAGCACCCCCAAAGAAAGAGCGAGGTAAGATTTGGGCCATTCCATTCCGTGAAACTGGCCACCACCACCCTCCTTCCCCCAATCTTACTGTCCTATGCTGACAGTGGTGGGTGGACTCAACCCATTGGCAAGGTAAGAAGAATGTCCCCTCCTACTTTGCTTCCTTGTCCCCCTTTTCACATTCCCCTCTGTTCTCCACACCCCAGATGTCAGCCCAACCAAGGAAGATAAGGAATCAGAGTTTTGGAAGATGCTTCATGAGCCAGAGGAACAGACTGCAGGAGAGGAGGCAGAGGCAGGGGTGAGATCCGGTCTCTCAGGCTACCTCCCTGCCTCTCTCAGGCTCTGGGATGGGTAGGGTCCCTCAGGGGTGTCCTCTGTCTATCGAGGGAAGAAAGGCTATTGCTAGAGGGGCATGGAGGGCAGATCAAGCCTTCAGAGCTAAGTCTGCCCTTTCCCCTCATCAGGAACAGGACCTCAACTTGGAGGCTGCGGCAGATACGGCTTCCAGCCCTCCCAATGGTTAGTCAACCCTCTGTCTCCTTTCCCTCTTAGATGTGGTAGAGCAGAGCTGACACTCAGAGGGAGGTAGGTAGCCAGGTCATCAGAATTCCTTCTGTTGTCCCCTCCAGCCCTGTCCCTCCCACCCCCCCACCCCCGGTTTTCATGGTGCGGAGAACTGAAGCCTGACTCTTGCACGCTGATCTGATGCTCCACCAGTTAGCCATCCAACCGCCTGGCCCCAGCGAGCTCACTGTTACTGTTAGCAGTACTCTTTCTGGTCAGCAGACATACTTCCTGACCATGAGGAGGTCAAAGGGCACTGAAGCTGCACAGCCCTGCAGTGCCATGTAATGTCAGTGTGCCCACCTATAAAGCGTGGTGAAGCCACACTCTAGAGTGTTGGGGGCAAAGATAAATGGAAACAGACCTGTATTCCATAGTAGAATGCCTAGATCTGAGAAGCCTCAGAGTAGCTGGAGAAAGCAGAGTCCAGTGAGAAGAGGCCCTTAGCCCTGGGGCCTCCATGGTCAAAGCAGAGTCCAGTGAGAAGAGGCCCTTAGCCCTGGGGCCTCCATGGTCAAAGCAGAGTCCAGTGAGAAGAGGCCCTTAGCCCTGGGGCCTCCATGGTCCAGTGCTTTGACACTCACGTGCCTACCGTGAGCCCATCCGAGGACCAAGCTCCCTAAAGGGGTTCGCTTGCCTTCTCTCACCTGTCAGCCACTGAGGCAGAGACTGTGGTCTTCGGCCCTCACGCATGCCTTTCCTCAGGCATCAAGAGAGGATCTAAAGCTGGGCGTGGGGTGCACACCTTTAATCCCAGCACTTGGGAGGCAAAGGCAGGAGGATCTCTGTGAGTTTGAGGCCAGCCTGGTCTACAAAGTGAGTAGAGGACAGCCAGAGCTGTTACACAGAGAAACCCTGTCTCAAAAAAACAGAAGAGAGAGAGAGAAAATTTAAAATGCAAAAGGCCCATACCCACTCTCCTTCCATCCCAGATTTTCAGAACAACGTGCAGGCCAAAATCATTCGGAGTCCTGCAGACTTGATTCGATTGATAGAAGAGTTGAGAGGTGGAGCAAAAAAGGTGTGGTCCTGCTCAGGGTGGGTGGGGCCTGACTCCTTCCTGGGATCCTTGGAAGAGATTTTTTAGCTGGGACACGATGGCCCAGTAGAGCCCATCCTACCCTCCCTGTGACCCCCACTGCTCACTATCGTGTCCTACCACGGCTTAGCAGCACTGGCCACATATCACAGCCGAATCCTCCACACTATTCATCTCCTCCCCAACCCCTGACCCAGGGGAAGCCAGGCAGAGGCCCGGAGCAGCCTGGAGATGATGCCACAGAGGCTCCCCGGAGGGAAGCAGAGGTGAAGGACAGGGGTGAGGAACCTGAAGGTCTTGTGGAAGAAGAGCACAGTGACGATGAGGAGGACGAGGACGAGGACGAGCGGCAGCTACTGGGAGAGTTTGAGAAGGAGTTGGAGGGGATGCTGCTTCCCTCAGACCGAGAGCAGCTTCGCTCAGAGGTTAAGGCTGGCATGGAGCAGGAGCTGGAGAACATCATCCAGGAGGTGAGCAGCTCGTTCAGTGGCACAGGACAGGGTCTCCCTAGGTGGCGGCTGTTCCCTTAATTAAAAGAGGGATGAAAGGAGGACAGTCTAGCTCTCCTCTAGACCATGCCCCATTTCTGTTCCCCAGATCCCTAACTGCCACTTTGTTTGGGCCTTCCAGACAGAGAAGGAACTAGACCCGGAAGGGTTGAGGAAGGAGTCTGAGCGGGAGCAGGCAATATTGTCTTTAACGTCCACTCTCGACAAGCTCATCAAGAGGCTGCAGGGAAACCAGAGTCCAGAGCTTGTGCAGAAATATAAGAAAAGGAGAGTCGTCCCCCAGAAGCCTCCGCCATCACCGCATCTGACAGGTGAGAACAGTGTCGGGAACAACCTTCTGAGAGTGTGCCTCCCCTCCCACCTCCAGGAGCACTGTTCTCAGTGTCAGCTCCCTCCCTCCCCCACTGTCCTCTGTGCTTGGACACCTCATAGCCACCCTTCTGGAGGAGCCTGCCTGGTCTCTGGTTTGCTCTTTGCACCCACTGCCTGGCATTCTGCCTGGCACATAGACAGAAACTGAGTGACCATGGGCCTAGCAGCTGAAAAGCTCTCTTACTCACTCATGAAGGAGGGGCTCTATGCCCACCTCCCTGTGGGTGGGGATTGGGGAAAAGGAGACAGATACTTTAAGGGGTTTCCACATTGAGACACGGTGGGTGGTAAACAACGGCTGCTGTGGTAGCAGGGTCCTTTCTGCACCAAGAAAGGCTTCAGATGTCAGCGTGAGTCGGCAAGCCCAGTGGCATCAGCCACCAGGCTGGACACACTTGAGGGCTTCCCAAATCTCCCTGTGTTCACTGGGTGGAATTCTGCTGGTATGCAGAGATAAGGCATTGCAGCTTCAAACTTTCCTTCTACCTTTTTGGTAAACACTGAAAGGCTGTTGGGTCTCAGCATGCACAAAACCAAGCCTAAAGCAAAACACCTTTGTAGGTGCAGGTGGCCTGGACTGGCTTTCAGAAAACAGCTGTTTCCTATAGAAGACGGCAGAGTTACAGGGTGGGAAGGACAGGGGGCTGCCGTGTTTTTGAACCCTGGGTCACATACATGAGAGGTGGAGTATCTGCCCTGCAGCCGGTGGCTTAGAGACAGGCGCTGCCCCGGAGTCACGGCTCTGCTTTGTGTCCCCTGTGTCTTCCCCGCTAAGAGGAGGAGCCTGAGCACAGAGTCCGGGTCCGAGTCACCAAGCTCCGTCACAGAGGCCCCAATCAGGATCTGACTGTCCTGGAGATGAGCCGGGAAAACCCACAGCTGAAACAGATCGAGGGGCTGGTGAAAGACGTGCTGGAGAGGGAGGGGCTCGCGGCGGAAGGTGGGCCCTGAGGGGCGGTGCTTAGAGCTGTCTGTCTCTGTCGAAGGACTTGCCACAGGTGTTGGCAGGGCTGGGTCAAGGTGGACTGGAGACCTCGGCTTGGGACCTGGAGGGCAGGGGACCCTTGGAAGTTCTTCCTCACTCTACCCATATTGCTCCTTCCAGGCAAGATTGAGATCAAAATTGTGCGACCCGGGGCTGAAGGTAACGAGGAGGACACACGTTGGCTGACTGATGAGGACACAAAAAACCTTAAGGAGATTTTCTTCAATATCTTGGTGAGACAACTGACCCAAGCCCTACGCCCCCAGCTCACTCCGCTGTGCTGTGGAAATCAAGGTCTGGTTACAGCAGCAGCCTGCTACTAGCCATCCTCCTGTCTGAGGGGAAGCTAAGCCTCAGCTGCTGCTGGGGAGAAGCCCTTAGGAGGCCATGTTCCCAGCCCCTGCCTCCCAGAGTCTCAGGACCTCCCTAGATCCTACAGCACTGGCCTTCCCTTGGTTACAAGGCCTCACTTCCAGTTCAACCTCCGTTTCCTCCCAGGTGCAGGGAGCAGAAGAGGCCAATAAAGAGCGTCAGCGCCAGAGAGAGCTGGAGAGCAATTACCGCCGTGTGTGGGGCTCTCCGGGTGGAGAGGACACTGGGGACCTTGAGGAGTTTGACTTCTGAAACCAGCCCTGCCAGGACTCTAGTGTCTTCTGACTGGCTGTGCCTCCTTACCTCCCACCCTGGGGCCCTGGAGACTAAAGGACAGATTGGAGCTTATCTCCGAACTTCAGGGCCCTAGCCCCTACGTTGTGTGAGGGTGTGTGAGGACCTAGGAGGGAGAGATGTTGCAGCTCCAGCGAGCCACCCTACGACCTCAGCCAGGCCTATGGGTTCTACTCCCAAACATGCCTTTCTTTGCCCCTTTGGCTTTTTCCTGTCCCCTAACTTCTTAGCTCTTATCCCATTCTACCCAGAGATGTGATCTTGTGAGGGGGGCATGGCAGGAAGAGCAGGAGGCCTGGACAGTTTATCAGAGCCCCCCACCTCACCTCACCTCACCTGACCCTACCCTACCTCGATGCCATGTTGCTGTCTGGGAGCTGCTTGCCCCTGCCTTGGAATTCCTTCTTCCTGTTCTTGCTGTCCCGTTATCAGTGCTTCTGAGTCACCGAGGGAATAAGAGACCTTGCATATATCACCTCACACACACAATCCCAAAGGGGAGGATATGGAGCCACCCGCCATGTTCTTCAGCAATCAGGTTTCTAAATAAAAATCTGGACACTAATCCATCGGCCTTTGTGGGGAGTGCTCAGGGAGGAGAGGCTCAGGACAGGGAACACATTGTCTGATCTGCTTGCTATGTGCTTCCCATAAAGTGTCAGTGTGACTGGGGTACACAGGTGGGCATCAGGACAGCTGACCGAGGCCCACTGGCATGGAAAGAGATGCTGTTCTCTCCTTGGTAAAGTGACCAGGCACTGGCCTCCAGAGGACCGAAAGAGACACTGAGTGTCTGTTGTCATAATCTTCACACAGGACAGCAGTCATAGCGTCTGAGCCCTCAAGGGATGAGGGTGTGGAGACAAGTCTTAGAGAGTCCCAAAAGCCTCAGCAAAGCTACAGGAGACCTTTGACCTCTCGTTTCACCATCTGTTCCTAACCCTTATCTATAGGAAAATGTTGCCATACTAGGGAGCCAACCCAGGGCATCCGGGGACGACACCGCTGGGCTACATCCAACCAGGTGCTTCACTTGGGCAGTAACAATTCTTCCCCCATTGTCTCCCTTTACATCCTGAAGGGCAAAGTGTGTACCACAGAGACCCTCCACACCCACCCAGGGCATCCCCCTTCCTCAGGCACACACCAGACTGCCCTTGACAGCCAGTCCCCCCACCCGCCCCCTAAGTTATCACCATTCCCTGGAAAGTCCACCTTCAGCCACGACAGAGAGGGCCACTGCCCACAGGCCTGCTTCCTAGTATTCCAGAGCAAGTGAGCCAGGCATTTCCATCTCTTCCTGATTGCCAAGGGGCAGCTGTTGGTCCTCCCTGCCCCTGTGTTTTCTCCCAGGGTAGAGGATCTCAGGACAGTAAAAGTAAGGTTTTTCCTTTGGGTCCCTAGCTGGGAGGTGTCCCTGCTGGAGACAAGGGGGGCTTGGGAGAGGGAAAGGCCCGAAGACACGTTATACCATCTCCAGGAGAGGAAATTGAGAGGTCTGATTATTTAAAGGACTCGGGATGGCCCCTCCTCTTGCTGGATGTGGAAGAGGTCTGATTGTGCGGGTTGCTCTTAAATTGTTTTGACATGTAGACAATTCCTGCTTCCATGAGAGTCTTGGGTTAGATGATGCCGCCGCTGGGTGAGAACTTAGGTGCTGTCTTGAGAGTGGACATAGGGTTCAAATCGCACCCCTTTCTTCAGCAGCACCTAGGGTCACTTCCCTTCGGATGCTGATCAAGCGCTTGACCTCTTGGGGGCAGTAAATGGGGATGGGACTGTCATAGTCATAAACCCGAGTCTGAGCTCTGAAGGGAGAAGGGTGTACAGACAAGTCTTACAGGGTCCTAACAGCTGCTGTGAAGTTACAGGAAACCCCCAGACTGACAAAGGAAGATGCTGAGGCCCGAGATTTATCGTTGGTGCCTCAGCATGCTCAGAGAACAGAGACCTCACTGCACTGATTCAGTTTGAACTTGCAATAATAAATTCCTCTTTCTTTTGACTTTTGGCAGAATTCCCATGAAGGTCAGCCAGCCTCAGCTGTGCTAAGGCAAACAAAAGGAATAGAACGGCAGGTGTGTGGCAGATGGCATCCAGAAGAGGGCGGGGAGGCTTGGGGACAGGAAGAACCCAAGTGTAGAAGCATGTGGCTGTTGAGGGCTGCATGGGTACAAAAAGAGCATCAGCTTGCTCATGTCCACCCATGGGCACTCTTCCTAGTCTGCCACAGCCTGGAGGGCTTGAAGTTTTGTCACTCCATCTCATCCCACAAGACTAATGTAGCTCATTAAAAGAAACCGATTACTTGGCGGTAGTTTGTTGGCATTCTGACCATTTTTCATTGGCCCGAAGATCCCTTGACAAGTGACTTCATTCTGTCCAGGGCCCTTATATCCTCCCCATATTCTAACACCCTGAACTTCCAAGGAAGGGTATGAACTTTTGCTATGAAGGAAGGTGGAGATGGTGAAAAGGGACCAAGGGTCTCAGCTGGTAGGCAGTGTGGTCTACCAGGTCTTCCTGTTGTCCCTCCCGACCACACTCCTGCCTGCACCCGTGTGTCCCTGCCCTCAAGTCCACTCCTCCCTGGGAAGGGTCATGCCTGGGGCTCTGCAGGACACACTCCAGATGAGACTTGTTTGTGGTGCCGTGACCAGACCCTATGAATCAGTTCACTGGCACATCCGCAGATGAACACTTGATTGGACAGCGGGGGTTAGAATCAATCGTACCCAAAGATGCCAGTACCACCAACTGATTCCTCATAGAAGACAGCATGTGGGGGCCCAGCCTGCTTTAGCTACTAACCTAGTACCACCCTATCAGGCCTGGTGCTTACAGTTCCTACACACTTTAAGCAGGAGGGCTGGGTACATGCTAAGCATGATGGCTCAGGCCACCATGACCAGGTGACCCCAGAAATAAAAGTGCGCAGATGCCTGCATCAGCTGGAGTGGACCTTGTGGACCCCTGGGCCCTGCAGATGGTTGGGGAATCTTTGAGTCCCAAGGGGCCCCTCCCTTATTAGCTCTTAAGGCCCAGTGACCAAGGTTAGCAGGCTCACCTAGGGCAGCACTCTTCAGGGTCACGGTACTTACAGGAGCCCTCGATGTATGTCACTGAGGTCACTTCCCAGCGTCCCCCAGCTAGGGAACAGTGGGCCAGGTTTTAAAACCAATCTGCTCATTGTTGAGCCAAGACCATCCCACCTCCTTAACCCACAACTCCCCAGGCCTGTCTGTTGCTCCAAGTCTTTCCCAGGTTAACAATCAATCTAAGAATCAATCAAGACCCGACTTCTGCTCTCAGGACTCCACTATTGTTCCTCCCTCATAAACCCAAGACTGCTGTACAAAGCTGAAACTACCTCTGTGCCCTGTGGGCACCCTCCTAACCCCAGCCCAGGCAGCGGCACTAAATGCCTGCCCTTCCTTTCCCATCTCCAGTTCCCCAGCACCAACCAAGACCATACCCTCTCCTGCCTGTTCAATAACAGACCAGCATCTCACCCCCTAGACAAAAATCACTTCCTCTTTAATTGCTGTTAAGATTCACACCACCTGCTTTGGAGGCGAGGGGGGGGCCAACCCCTGCCCCCTCTTCACTCCATTCCCCATTACCTGGTCTTTTGCAAAATATTTTAGCCAGGAAAAAAAAAAGACCGGAAATCACTGACACAGACGGCCCAAAGCCTGGGTGGACTAAGGGAGGCAGGGCTGGGCCAGGTAAGTCCACTCCACCTCCCCCTTTCTGGGGACTGGGGCCAGGACCTTGAAACCTTCCCATCCACTGCACACCCTCTCAGCCCCGGCTGGGAAGGAGCAAAGGATAGAGAAACGGATCTGAAGCTGCTCCAGTGAGAGAGGGGCTGGACAGAAAGGTTATGGGGGAAGGGTCCCATTGTAGGGGTGACCCCTTCCCCAGATAACCACTGGCGCTGCACGGTCACAGGTACGCAGTCACGGTCACAGACACAACCCGAGAGCACCCCCACCCCACCCCACCCCTGGCTTCCCCTACCCTGAAATGCCCTCCCCTCACCCCTACCCACCCCACACCCATGTTGGGGACAAAGCAATAAATTACAAGGCCCCTCTCTAGCCCCCTCCTGTTCCAATCCTTCTCCCCCCACCCCAAGATCCTAATGGGAAGGATCCAGGCTCTTGGCTCTCCCGGGCTCTTTAGCTTCCATTCATAGATAGGTAGAGGGGGAGATCTGATTTCCACTCCTCATGGTCCCTTTCACGGAAAGGGTTGGGGACCCCTCCACCTCCATGGCAGCAGGGGTCCTGCCCCTCGCTGCCCTTCCCCCTCACTAGACAGTGAGATCAGCATGGAAGGGGTGGGGTCCCCAAATTGGTCCCAAGTCCCAGGGCTAGTTCTCCATGTACTAACCCCTCCCTCCGGCGTGGCTTTTCCCCAGGAGCCAGCCTGGGTTTAGGCTCCCGCCACCGGATTGTAGACCGCAGGCAGGACTGGATCTTTTTTCTGCCCCTAGGGGGCACGAGCCAGCAAGTCCAAGCACCCTGGAAGCCCATACAGCTGCAAGAGTGCAAGCTTTCTGCAAACACCCAGCAGGCAGACCCAGGGCAATCCAAGTAAGGGAACAGTGGAGTAAGGGAGTGTTGAGCTAGAGTCTCCATGCCTCGCTGGGGAGAGGGAGGTGAGTCTGTGTCTCCTGGGAGGCGTGCGGGGCTGTGCCCACGTGGGGGTAGGAAGTGTAGTGCTCCCGTGGGGCGGGGTGCGGACTGGAGAGGTGAGTGGGTGCAATCTGTCCAGCGGTCCACCCGGTGTAGTCGTGCCCGGCCCGTGCGGGGGTCGGGAGTATCTCTCCCGCTGCTGGGCAACTATACCAGCGCAATCGTGGTGTCCACGCGGCCCAAGCTGGCAGCGCTGCTCCGGCGCCTCGGGCTGGGCGTGGCGGTAATGCTGGAGGTGGTGGCCGCGCTGGGTGTGGTGGCCGTGCTGCCGCCCTCTCCCGGGCAGCCGTGCTGGAGGAGGATGTCGGCACACAGCTGGCTGCCAGCCTGGCGGGCGTAGAACAGTGCCGTGTGGCCCTGCGCATCGTGGGCTGCCACGTCCGCGCCGTACTGTAGGAGGAAAAGGCCGTGTGACTAGGCACGGTCCAGGAGACCTCCACCCCACTCGCCGCCCACCCTACGCCGGCAAGCCTACCTCCAGACTCCCTTTCCCTACCTCTCCGATCACGTACCCACAACAGCAACTGTGTGATGACAACGTGGGCGAGCTCGGCCGCCAAGTGCAGCGGAGAGCGCAGCTGCGGGTCCTCCACGCTGGTGTCGAGCGGCCCATGTCGCGCGTGGGCCAGAAGCAGCAGAACGGCGGCCACGTCCTGGGCCTGCACGGCGGCCCACAGCTGGCGGCCCAGCGGCTCCTCGGTGTTGGCCAGAGGCGCCAGGAACAGCAGCTGCTCGTACTTGGCGCGAATCCACGACTCACGCTCCTCCCTGCAGTACCAGGGACCAAGGGAAGGAACTGCAGGGGACCGCTAATCGGGACCTCCCAGGAACCGTAGGCTTCCACGCTGATCCTCCATCCTTACCGTGAAGAGTCCCGCGTGGGCTTAGCGCGGCCCCGAGTGTCGCTCTCCCACACGCGGTTGGCCGTGTCATTGCCAATGGCCGTCAGCACCAGGGTCAGCTCCCGGGGCCAGTCGTCCAAGTCCAGCGAACGCACGCGGGACAGGTGTGTACCCAGGTTCCGGTGGATGCCAGAACACTCGATGCAGATGAGTGCACCCAGATTCAAACTGGCCCACGTGGGGTCTGGGGACAAGATGCAACAGTCAGACATCCTGCCCGCCATTCATCAGACTGCAATTTGCCCCCAGTCCCCTCAGAAGTGCCCTTGCACTCACTGGGGGCTCCACAGTCCACGCAGGTAGAGTTTCCCTTTGCGTTGCGGATTGCCTGGATGGCCACGGCTTCCCGTTGGCTGTCTGTGCGCAGCTGCAGAGAGGAGTGAGGTCAGCACTGGCTAACCTCACAACAGCACCTATGACCCCTGGCCGCTCCTGCTAGCCTCCCGCAATAGCGTCAAAATGGTTACCTTGACCTTGCTGCTCTCACAGCACTGCAGACTGGCCAGGATCTGACTCTCGATGGCCTGAACCCAGGCATCCCGCTCCTCGAAGCTGGCTGCCTCAAAGTGCCATGTCTGACCAGTGCTGGACACGATCAGGAACTCAAAGTTCTCCTCTGGGTGGGTGGATGGGAGAGGTCATGAGGGACAGAGTACAAGCAGGAGGCCTTCCCCAAACCCTTCCTCCCTGACGTCCTTGGAGCCCCTAGGAGGGGGACAGTGGAGGGAAGGGAAGCAGAGGGCAGGAAACAGCAGGAAGCCCAAGCACATGCAGGGAGAGGCAGGGTACCCCCACCCCTCTGCACCCCAGCTTAGCAGCCCTCCCAGCTCCCACTTGTTACCTGCTTTATAAATATTTCTTAAACTACCAAAGGATTTTAGTTTCCACATTTTGCGCTTGGCTGGTTTCCCGAAGCGAAGGAGATAGAGGCAGGGTAGAGAGCACAAACCGAGAAAGAGACACCAAGAAAAGAGGAAGCAGGTGGAGAGACAGACAGTGACAGTGCCAGAGACAAAGCAGGACAGACAGATAGGGAGAGAAAGCAGAACTAGAGTCAGTGGCCCCGGAGCAGAGTGGAGCTGAAGCCAAGAGCCATGAGAGTAGGCCATGAGGTCCAGAGCACCCAGAGGAGGACAGGGGCTGGACCAGAGAGAAACGTGGTCTCCGTGGGGAGTGGGGTGTCAGAATTTGTGTGAACAGTAGGAAAGGGACAAGAGGCTGGGATGAGGGCCCTGGAGCTTAGAAGTCAGCAGAACTGGAGGTAGGCATTATCATGGGAGGGTTAGGGTTAGGGATCGTAACTAAGGGCTCTTGGGGGAACCTGCCAATCACAGGCTGCTGAGAGCACAGGGGCTCAGGGAGTCAATAGGGACACTGAGTTCAGGGGTGCAGGACTAGACATGGGTGCAGAGGGCAGGAACTAGGGAGTCAGGAAGAGAACAGGGGCTGGGAACGGGAGCTCGTTGGTGTCCGTCCATTCCCCACTCAGTTATGTGCAGTGGTGATGACAGCTAGGTCAGGGGATGAGGGTCCGGAGTGGAAGTGGAACTACCCACCACAGCCTCACCTTCAGCCTGCACAGCCGAGCCTTCGGTCTTGGATGGTGTGGTCAATTTCTTCCTCCTCTGCTTCTTCACCATGGGAGAGGGTGGGGGTTCCCGACTCAGGGGACTCAGGTCTCCGGATGGGGTACAGTCTTAGGGAGGGGACACAGTGCCTCAGTCACCCCTCCACATACTCGCTTATTGCTTGGATCCTGCCCTGAACTAACTGGCATTTTAGGGAGTCTCTTATCCTCAGCTGGCCCTGTCCAAGAGGCTCCCAGGATCATTCCTGGGGCGGTGGGCAGATGAGTGAATTAGAGTTGGATCGGTACTCCATTCTTGGGCCAACTTATTGGCCTTGAGACCCTGAGCAGCCTAAGTTTTTTCATTCCTAAAATGGGGATAATAATCACGACCTGATAAACTTTTGTTACTTCCTGTTTATATATGTGTATATCATATACAGAGATACAGACAGACACAGATATAATTTCCAAATATTTAAAACACTGATGGCTGACTATGTGCTGGTCAAGGCCCTCAATTTGTTAAGTTAAACTTACTGCAGTGGTTCTCAACTTCCTTGCGCTGCAACCCTCTGATACAGTTCCTCATGCTGTGGTGACCCCAACCATAAAATTATTTTTTAAAGTTTTATTTATTATGTATACGGTGTTCCGTCTGCATGTATGTCATCAGGACAGAAGAGGGCACCATATCTAATTATAGATGGTCATGAGCCACCATGTAGTTCCTGGGAATTGAACTCAGGACCTCTGGAAGAGCAGCCAGTGCTCTTAACCTCTGAGCCATCTTCCAGACCCAACATAAAATTATTTTTGTTGCTACTTCATAACTGTAATTTTGCTACTGTTATGAATCATAAAGACTTTTAGAGGCAGAGGTTTGCTGAAGGGGTTGAAACCAACAGGTTGGGAATCAATGTCTTAGAGACACTTCTGCAGAGTAAACTGAGGCATAAAGAGGCCAAGAAACCTGCTCACGAGGCAAGTCAAACCAGGAACCTGAGCTCAGGCAGGCAGTCTAGTTGTCTTGTCATTGCCAGGACAGACACGGTGCACAAGCTCGGTGCCAGTCACCCCAGCAGATGTCGCCTGTGTTCCCTCACACACCTGTTCTCTTCCACCTTATTTCACTTCCCACCCGCATCCCATTTGGATCTGAAAGCCAATAGATGGAGGGCAGTCCCACTGACCAGTGCTGAGGGCACGGGCCAGATTCCGGTCTGGTTTCAGCAGATGCTTGGATGTCTGGTCTGTTGGAAGCTGCAGGGAACTGGGGCTGGGGCTGGGGCTTGGCATGGGAGTAGAGGCTTCTGTGGCAAGGAGAGGGAGAGGAGATCTCAGCGAGCCTGTCTCCTAGCCATCTCTCTTGTACGGTTAGGTACCTCCTCATCAGCCCCCACCTCACCCAACCAGTGTAGCATCAACTCCTTCCTCCATTCCTGCCCGCCTGTCAGGGGCCCCACTTACCCGGGCCTTCACCCATCTGGACGGTGCTCATGTCCTTGACCAACCCATTGATGCTGGCTGAGGGTCCAAAAGCAGAGATAGCCCTTGGGGGCCGCTTGCCTGGGACTTTGACAGTTGTCCGTAGCAAGTCCATCTCCTTCCCGTGTGTACTGTGGATGTAATCCTGTAGAGGCGCAAGGTTGAGAGTTGGGGGGGGGGGGCGCTCCAGTCTTTGGGAGTGCTGAGAGGCAGTAATTCAGGATAGAGAGGGCCCTGGGAGCTGGTTGGGTTGGGAGGAACATGTACAGAGTAGGGCTGTCAGACTTGGCCTGGAAGCCTTCCCTGAAGGGCAGGCCAGGGACAGCCTGTCTATGGTATTCTCCCACTAGACTACAAGTTCCCTTCCTATCCCCAGCATGGACAGGTGGTGGGCTCTAAACCTGCATGGCGAACCTAAGAGAACAGGTACTAAAGCTTCCCTAGAAATGATGTGTAGCTCCGCCAGGGACACAGAAAGAACCAGAAGAACATCAAAGGTTTCCCGTTGTGGGCCATCTCTGCGACTCACATTAATGCTGGGGTGGTAGAGTAGAAAGCCGTTACTGGACAAAGTCACGTATTTCTTCTTCCATTCTTTGTTCAAGGAATTGCCACTTCGCTTTAGCAGGAAGCTCTGGAAAACGGGAAGACGTGTGGGAGAAAAAAGCCAGCAAAGGACGGCTGCTTTGAGCCTTTCTTCATCCCCTAAACCTCTTTCTTACCTGTTTAATGGGGATGGCTCGCCCACTCCCTGTTGTCTCTCCCCGACTGTCTAAGCTCCTCTTCTCAGAATCGCTGCCACGACGGTTCTGGAATGATTAGAGGAATTAGCCAGAGGATGGGTAGTATACAATGATGGAAGGACAATGAGGAGGAAAGAGGAAGAGCCCAAAAGGGAGGCCTCAATGGTAAGGATGATGAACAGGCATCAGAAGGGAAAAGGGGGTCAGAGTGTCCAATACCGCAAAAAGGCTGGTCCTTCGCTTGGCTGCTCGGTGTAGGGACCCGGGGGTGCTCAACCCAGCCACCGCAACTGCCTCGGCTCGGAGTTCCCGGTGTCCAACATTGGGTGAGGATGGGAGGGAGGAAGAGTAGTCGCTAGTATGGCCTCCATTACTAGCCTGGAGACACACGCGGGAGTCAGCAGAGCTTCCCCATACCCACCAAGCTAAGCTGACACCCAGTTCTGAGGCATTCATTCTCAGCACTGCCACGCTGCCTTAAGGCTTGTGAAGTTTGACTCCCTGAGCATGGTGCCGTGCCAACAGTGCACATGACCTGAGGAGGGGATGGTGACTTGCTGAGGGACATTGCAAATGAACCGCCATGTGTGTGTGGTGGGATTTGAACCCGGGTCCTCTGGAAGAACAGCCAGTGCTCTTAACCGCTGAGCCATCTCTCCAGCCCTCAATGTTAGTTTCTAATCTCACCCGCTCCCCATTTCTTCTGAATCTGGTATCGGTCTCTGACACCCCAACTCACCTGCCCGGCTACAGGAGTGGAAGCAGCCGAATGGCTGGGTGAGCTGGGCAGGGACTTGCAGGCAGCTAGGAGTTGTTGCTGTTTTCGCAGGGTCACCACCTTCTGGGCCACTGAAGGCAAGGGGAGTTGGAGGAGTCGTGAGCAGGAGAGATGCTCATGGCCTCCTGAGAAGTCCCCAGGAGATAACGTAGCCCCAACTTTATTCACTAGATCCTCCATGCCACCTATGGCCTAACCAGCCCAGAAAGAATCTATGAATTAACTGAACTTTCTGTTGACTCCCAGACCCCTCCTCCGTCCCAGAGGCCAACTTCCTGTCACTGGGAAACGCAGAACTGGACACTGGGGCTCTGGAATATCATAGTCCCTCTAGCTGTCCACTGCTATGTGCTGGGGGACTATCACACTCACCCTCCTGGAAGACCCGGTCCACGTTGAGCCCGTAGGTCGCACAAGTCTCATAGTAGCTGCAGCGTTTCATGTCTGCGCACAAAGCCCTAGCGCGAGCGTCACCCACCACTCGGGGAGAGGACGCACTGATCCTGTCTGAGGGGACAGGAAAGGGACAAGACTGGTGAGGTGCCCTTTGTCCAATGTTCATGGTTCCCTCTGCCACATGTTTAGAGTCCAGGCTAAACCTCCTAGAGCTATATTGTGGGAAAACATGTCTTCAAGTGGACTGTTAGTGTAAAAGCCCCTTTGGGAGTAGTGGGCCTGGGCCATGTTAAGTCAGTCTCGGGGTGTGTGTATGTGTATGTCTGTTTGTGTGTGTTCTCAGGCAATACTCCAGAGGTGAGTAGACATCCTGACAATAGCTGAGACTCACAGATGACAAACATCCTAACCCTGAAAAGTCACTGAACCTGAGTGAGAGAACACTTGGCCTGGGAACTAGGGGGAAAGCTGAATGCCTATAGGTCAGCAGGTGGGCTGCCCATTCTAGGCAGTCAGAACCAGGAGGCAAGTGACAGGTGGGGGCCTGCACCTGCAGCAGCATGTCCAGACACATGGAGCACCCTGCCAGCTGGACAAAGATGGACAGTGACAACGACCCTCAATTCCCCTGTCGTGGTACAGTCTGAATGCTTCTGAGTTACCACTAGGAGAACTGAAAGTTTTCTGCTGGCTTGATTTCCTCGGTGTTTCCTGGTTTTGTCTTTGTTGGCAGAGAAATTTCTTTTATTTTTTTTTTTTTTTGGTTTTTCGAGACAGGGTTTCTCTGAATATCTCTGGCTGTCCTGGACTCGCTTTGTAGACCAGGCTGGCCTCGAACTCACAAAGATCCGCCTGCCTCTGCCTCCCAAGTGCTGGGATTAAAGGCGTGCGCCACCACCGCCCGGCTCAGAGAAATTTCTTTTAAACAGTGTCAGCCTGACCCAGCTGGAAGGAAAGGCTTTCAATCCACACTGGGACGTGACATTTTCTGTGTCCCACGGTAGCGGCGTCAGAAATGGCAATGTAAGCACAAGGTAGCGAACAACCATCTCCAGAGGGGAATAGATGGTTGCTACAGCTGTCCTTCCCTCCCAGGCTGTTCTCTTCTCTGTTCAGACCTTGTTTGGTTCATTACTTCCTTTGGACATCAGGCTCCCTCTAGAGGGTTGCTGGGATCTACATAACCAGCCAGACACTTGCCAATTTATCAACCGTGGTAGGCAATACTTATGGGCACCCTTCACCCTCCTCTAAAAACAAGCCTTCCACATTCCCTCCTTACCTTGGGTCCCAACCAGAGCCAGGGCCAGGCCTCCTCGTCCCTCCCCTCGGAGGGAGCTCAGCTGCCCGTGGAGACGGCTCACAGCCTGGAAGCTGCTCTCATCCTCCAGGCTGAAGACGAAGATCACGGCATCTGCCCAGCCTGAGAACTTGCAGGGGACGAGAGGGCAAACAGAGGGTCATACAGGCCACCCGCTCTGGGTACCACTCAGAGGGGCTCCTGGCAAGCCAGGGAATGACTGTAGCCAACTTACTACTGCCACTACCTCCACGCCTCACCTTGGCATCGGGCGCCCCTGCTTCCTCTCGAATGAGCACCAGGTGGGTCTGCCCGTCCACCAGCATCTCCTTCTTGTACTGCTCACCTGCCCAGAAGAGTTGAAAAGTTTAACAGATCAGAGAGGGCAGGTCAGCGGACCTTCCACAGTTCCTTAACTTTAACTCTTAATGCCTCGAATCCCATCTTGCTCCCTGCACAGGCTCTGATCTTACTGGCAGATCCCTGGCCTCCAGCCTCAGCTCACTGTGGCCGGTGAGAACTCACTCTCGGTCTTCTCCAGCACCTGGTATGAACCCGTGAGGAATCTGTGGACAAGAGATGACTTCCCACTCCTGACATCACCAAGCACACCCTAAGGAGAGATGTGGAGCAGAGACAGTAGGAGTTATGAAAGGGCAGGATGCTGGGTCCCCTCATGCCAGAGAACCCACAGGGACTGGCACCGTCAAGTCACAGAATAAGGACCTCCAGAGAGCCTCCTGTCATCTGGGCAGAGCCAGGCACACCATGATAAGAAATGGTCCCGAGGTGGAAGTAAGCCACAGACCGAGCAAGGCCTTATTTTTTGTGTGTTGTTTACTAAGAACATTTAAACCTGTTTGTGTAGCAAGACACAGGCCTAGGCATGAACTCAAAAGTTTTACTCAGTTCCAAGCAATACACCAAGAGGTTTTCGTTGTTTTTAATGCTAGAAATGAGAACTCTGGACACACGGAAAGACTAGAGAAGCCTCCTCAATACTGCTGTGATGCTAAACTCGGAGTTCTTAGTCCTCAGAGAGGCCGGTGGTGAAGGGAGAGAATTAAGAGATCCTGGAGGAGAAAACCTCCCCTTCAAGCCAGGACACTGGGTTACCTACCAGGCGCAGTTCGGGAATCGAGCGGCTCAAAGTCCATTCCTGGCTGTTGACCACAGCTTCTGAAAAGGGAAAGGTGCAGTAAGAAGGGAGAGTCTGGCCTAGGAAGACCCCCAGCCCTCAGCCACTCTCTTTTCTGAGGGGCTCACCCAACCCTAGGGCCCTGCTTGCACAGGCTTAAGTCTGAGAGTCCTCCTCAGTTCTCCCATCCCAGAGATCTCTCCACAGCTGTTGCCACCGCTCAGTGGTTGCTTAGCAACAGAGCTAGCAAGACAAAAATACTTCAGCTGGCATCTCCTTTAAACACATTCCCGAACGTGGGTCCTTGCCCCAGACCGGACCAGGCCTGGGATCCTCCTCCCACTACAGAGAATAGTGGGGTCCTTTGACATTCTTGGGGCAGATCCAAGAGGGCAGGCCTGGCTCCTACAATGAGTGGGTCTTCCATTTCACCAGAGAGAACAGAAGTGAGGGTTCTCCTGCCCTTTTTCAAGGTCAGTGACACAGGTAGTTCTAACCCTTGTCCATTGGCCAAGGGGTCAGAACTTGGGTTTTCCTCTGCCTAGATCTCCAGAAAACCTCCGAAAGAACCGTGGGGTTAAAGCACCATCTCCAGGCATACAGAAGCCACAGGCCTGGGGAGAAAAGCTTCTCCTTGGTCCCGCCGGGTCCAGCCCCCGCGCCTGACACTGACCGGACGTTCCCGGGGCGCCGGAACTCGGGGATCCGGAGCCATCTGCTCCCACCCGCTCCGGAGCCAAAGCCCCGGGGCCGCCCCCGCTTCCAGACCCGCCTCCCCTCCGGGGAATGTGAGCGGAACCGTCGGTCGCTACCCGGCCCCCACGCGCCTGTCTCTACCATTTAGAGAATACTAAAGGCTCCCCTCGGGAGAAATAAATAAATAAATAAATAAATATAAAGCTACCTCCCTGCGCGGTCTCCCAAGTCCTCCCCAAGGGGGTTAAGGATTGTCTTTGCGGCAGTTCCTCCCCCCTGACTCACTCCGGGGTCAGCCCCGGGCGGGTTTCGACGCTGCTGTGGGGCGGGGGTGGGTAGTGCGGGAAGCCGGGCTTCCTATCTGCCCCCCTCAGCTCACATTTAAATCTGCACGCTGCAGCCCCCGCTCCCTCAAGAACCGCCCAATCCACCTTCCTTCAGTGCATGGAAAAGTCTCCAGCCCGCTGTCAACCCAGGAGACCTGTCTCTGGCTGGCGAGGAACTGCCTGGAAGGTCACTGCCACAGCACCCGTGCCAGTTACTCCGGGGAAACTGAGGCTTCCATATCCCCTACACCCCCAAAGTCCCTCCACACAAGGCAAAGCCCCTATCGCCTTGCTTCCAGAATCCAACCAGGGCTGGGGTTGGGGCCTGAGGCCTCGTTGGGAGTGATTTCCTACATACAGAAGGCAGCAAGCAACCAAGGCCATCGTTGCCCAGAAAGCCCAGACTCTCGGAAGCCACTCACCTCAGGCCTCATGGCTTCAGGACCTCTTTCTGTCCTTCGCCCCAGCCCTTGGTAGAGGAGCGAGCACAGCTCCTCCATGTACCCAGGAGAAAACCTCCCCTCATTCTTGCACAGCACGCCCCAGCCTCAAGCATGCATCCAGGCATCTCACTCGGGCCCTGACTCTCCCTACTCACTAGGGGAGGCGCGTAGCTCTGCGCCCAGCAGCTCCCTGGACCCGCTGCTGGAAGACAAGCCTTGGGGTCCCGGAAGGGTCCCGGGGCCCGGAGGCCCCCCTGTGCTCTTGGTGAAGATACCGCTGATAAACTTTAGCATCTTGCGGTCACGAGTGGATGCTCGGCCGCCCTCCCGGCCCCTTTTCAGCCCTGGAGCTGGTGGCTCCAGGGTGATAGGGGGTGCAGGCCCGAGGGGCTGCGTGGAGGCGGCAGTGATGGAAGTGGCTGGAAGTGGGGTTGCTGGCACGGTGAGCGGAGGAGAGCCGGCCGTGGGTCCTGGGTGCAAGTCGCTATTGTCCAAGGTCTTACTCTTGGCTTTCCGAGGGGACAGCTTCCCTCTCGCTCCAGCCCCAGTCCCGACCCCACCAGAGGTCGTGACTGCAGCGCCCCCTCCCCCGCTGGCCGCAATGGCAGCAGCTCCAGTCCCGGCGGTGCTCTTTGACCCCTTGACCCTGGGCTTGCCCTCGCTTTCCGGCCATGACAGGCGGCTACCGGCGCCCTTGCCCCCGCCGGCTTTGGCTCCACTAGTGGTCACGGTCTTGAAAGGCTTGGGAGCCGGTGGAGGAGGCGCCACCTTGAGCCTTCGGCTACCGGTGCCGGGATGCGGGGAGGACGAGCCCGGGACGCCGCCACACGTCCGGCCTTCAGGTTCTGGACCCCCCCAGCTGGGGCTGCTGAGTAGGGGGCGCCGGGAAGAAGAGGGGGCGCCCCCGGGCTTGGAGTCCGGGCTCAGCCCCCCGGAGAGCGCGGGTCCCGGAGGGGCGGCCCAGAGGGACAGTCGGCGGCCCGGAGCCGGGGAGACCGGGCGAGCCGGACTGGCCGGAGCCGGGGACAGTGCGGGGGGCTCGGCGCCCCCAGCACCCGCGCTGCTGGTGCTGATCCACAGCGCATCCTGCCGGTGGAAGAGACGCTCGTGCCGCTTCTTGCCGGGCTCCTCGGCGCCTCGGGGGCTGCCCGGATCTCGGGGCTCGGAGCCTCTGGCCCCGGGGGCGCCGGCCGCGGCTGCAGACGGAGAAGGCGGCGGCGGAGGAACCGACTCGAGCTTGACCAGCGTCAGCGAGATGAGGTAGGTCGTTGTCCGGCGCTGAAGCGCGCCCGCGCCCCGGCTCATGGGGCCCCGAGACCCCCGAGCTGGGGAGGGGAGGGGACTCCCCGGGACTGCCTCAGGGGGGCCCGGCCATGGGGCCGCCCTGCTCGCTGCCCCCAGCCCCCGGACCCCGCTGAGCCCCCGGCCCGGCTCCGCTGTCGCCGCCGCCGCCGCCGCCTCCTCTTGCGCCCCCCTCCCATCACATGGGGCGCCCCCTCCCCATGCTCCCCGCCCTGTGCCCCCACCCCCTTGGAGCCCCGGGACCTTGGTGCTGCTCCAGGGAGGCGCGCCGGACCGTGCACCCCGACCTGGGTGGGGGCGCTGAGATGGGCGGAGGAGGGTGGAGAGTACAGTAGTGGAGGCAAATGGGAATGAAGGAAAAGGGGGCAGGGGACTGGGGGGAGAAGCGCGGGTGAGGGGAAGGCAGGGGCGGGAATGCGGACTCAATGGGCAGAGGCCTCGGGTGCAGTGGGAGAGGGGGCTCTTGAGGGTAGGAGACTAGCGGGGCTGTCTGTGCGGGGGATTCGCAGGAGCGCGGGGAGGATGCTAGGGATGGAGATACTGGAAGCGGTGGGGGAGTAAAGAGGGAACGGGAGGGGGGAGTAGGAACCCACGGGTCTGGGGTCCGGGAGGGGAGGGGCGTGGATCCTGGAGAAGAGTCGGGGAGGGGGGGAGCTCGCCCGGGATCGGCTGGGTCCGGATGCGCGTTGTGTCCAGGCGCTCCCCTCACATTGAGGAGGAGGCGGCCCGCGGTCCCCCCACCCCATCCCCCCCCAGCACCGCTGTCTGCTAGGGCGGTACAAAATCCAGGACTGGAATTCCCTCCCAAAAACATGGACTGGATTTCTTGGGACATGGATTCACCTCCACCAACTACCTAGCCCCCTCCTTTCTCACACCAAGGTTAGAGAACACGAATGTGGAGTATGACATTTATGGAGAGAGGTAAAAACTGATCTAATGGTTGGAAAGGTACAAGGAACAGAGAGAACTCTTTTGGTCTGTCAATTCTGAGGAAGCTCAAATGGAAAAGCGTGGAGCCCTGACATCCCTTACCAGGACCCCTTTTCTTTCCCTTCTTGAGGTGCCTGGATGAGTCTCCTTTCTTATCACCCAGCTCCTTCTCCCACCCCCATTTTCCCCCATACTGAATATTTTCACGGCGCTGCGACTTGGACTGATTGTCCCAAAGTGAACTTGGAAAGTGTTTTCCCCAGGGATGGGGACAAACAAGGAACTTAGCAGGGTAGGAAGGGAAGGGGTTGCCTCTGGAGAGGAGAGACTCAGGGTTGCTGAGACCGAGCTGCAGCGTGAGTCAAAGGCCCTAGCTCAAGGTGGAAGAAATACATCTACCAATTGACACCCCCCTATTCCAAAATGCATCTAGTAACCATAGCAACCGCAGCTCCAAGAGTGCCTCAGAAGCAGCAGCAGGGATAAGCGGAGAGGAGGGATCAGTGTGTAGGCTGGGTGGGAGAGACCTATCAGGGGATGCTGGTTAGTGAAGGCACTAACTACTCTCACACCTGGTTACCCACCTGCGGGGGATTTTGCTCCCTGTACACAGGGAACCCCTCAGTCGAGCCAGTGGGAGCCGGCCTTTTGGGTGTTTCCATTCAGTCTCCTGAGGTCTATGGAGCCAGGTTCTAATAGCAGGTTGGGGGGGGGGGTGAATGGACACCGTTTGCGCTGTGTCCCCACCTCTTTAGGGGCTTTGGAGTTCAAAGCTTTGTCCTCCAGAAGGGCAGACAACCATGAGCAGTTGAGCCCCCGTGCAGAAGAGAGACTTGAGACCCCATGGAGGGGGGTGAGGTGGAAGGAAGAAGGTCCCCTTGAAGCCTCGGAGACCTCTGCCCGGGATCTGGGGAGTCCCTGCGGCCCTTTGATTTGGAGTCCTACCCTCTTGACGCAGCACAGACTATAATAAGTGCCTCCGTGGGCGGCTCTTGGAGGCAGGAGCCAGCACAGTGTTCTGCCTGGTAGGGGGTAAGGGTTGGGGGCTTAACGGGGGATGCGGGAGTCCTTTGTTCTCCAGAGACCCATACCTGCTCTCTCCCAGATTCTATCTTGGCGGTCAATAGTTTCTTAGGGAGTGCCCTTCAAAGTGTATGGCACCACCCTCAGGACAGGCGACCCACCCTAGTTTTCCATGAAGGAGACAATTTCATAAAGGAGAATTATTAGCTTTCTAATATTTGGGGAGTTGGACGGTCTCAGTTTCTCTTCATATTTAGTGGGAACAGTATTCTGGCTCAGGCTAGAACATATTACTTATGAAAAGTAGAGCCTTGCCTGGTGAGGTGACGGGTCATTTTGATGAAGCCTAGGCAAGAGGATAGCTGAAAGTTTAAGGCCAGCCTGAGCTACACAGTGAGTCCAAGGGTGGTCTGGGATAGACAGCAGGACCCAAACCCAGTGTCAAAAAAAGACACTGTTAGACTGGGGTTGCAGAGCGGCAGAGCCCCTGCCTGACATGTCTGAGGTCTGGAGGCACCTGCTTCTATCCTCAACAACACACACCACAAGCACAAATGTGGAGAAGGGTCTACTCAGCCACTTTACCCTCCTTTTTAAGACTTTTTTTTTCCCGAGACAGGGTTTCTCTGTGTAAGAGCTCTGGCTGTTCTGGACTCGCTTTTGTAGACCAGACTGGCCTCAAACTCAGAGATCCACCTGCCTCTGCCTCCCAAGTGCTGGAATTAAAGGCGTGCGCCACCACCGCCCGGCAAGACTTCTTCTTTTTTTTTTTTTTTTTTTTTGGTTTTTCGAGACAGGGTTTCTCTGTATAACAGCTCTGGCTGTCCTAGACTCACTTTGTAGACCAGGCTGGCCTCGAACTCACAGAGATCCGCCTGCCTCTGCCTCCCAAGTGCTGGGATTAAAGGCGTGCGCCACCACCGCCCGGCTTTTCTTTCTTTCTTTTTTTTTTTTAATAGCTGCTCATTATGTAACTGAGCCTGAGGCTGGTTTAGAACTTGAACTTTTATTTGGCCGAGGCTGCCCTAGACTCAGTCCTGCTCCATTCTCCTAAGCCGTGAGACAATAGTGCTAAGATTGCTGGCTCCCTCCGATGAGCTCTCTCCCCCTTGCTAGGACTAAGGGGAGTTTCTTTGCCTAGTCCCAACCCAGTGCTATTTCAGACAAAGGTGGGACCTAGCATTTCTCCCCTAGGGAGTTCTGGAGAACACCCCTACTAGGTCTCTGTTTCCCCTGACTTTGGATATCAGGGAAGATGCAGGTGTAGTTCCTTTCAAAAGGTTGGGTGCAGGAGCTGAAAGAGACTTCAGAGGGCTAGTAAGGGAGGCATGGGAATGGAATGGGACTGTCCCACTAAAGACCTAAACTAACCAACCCTTCCTCCAAATTGGGTCCTGGTGTCAGAAGGTGTCTTTGATAGAAAGTGTTTATATTTACTTCTTGGCACTCCCTTCCCAGATAAGTAGCTAAGAATGGAGAGGGCTGACAATTGGAGTGATCAGGCTCTGGTGGACGATGGGCTCCTGCCTGACACAATTTACAAGCCAGGAAGCCTGCTTCTCTGAGTTCTTGGGCATCCAAAGATGGATGAAATATGACAGGTCCCCCACTCCCCCAGTGGTGGGCCTTGTGGATGGAGAACAGACTTGCCAGGATCCCACCACTGGGTCCAAGGCTGCAGTGGGCAGGAGGATGTGGTGGATGGTGTTACCATGACAGCACTTCCTCCCTGTGTTGTCATCACTTACTCTAATGGCTCTAAGGAGGTAGAACGGAAGGCACTCGAGGGGAAGAGAGGGAAAGAGAAGAACAGGAGCACAGGAGAGGGACTGACGCACGACTTGGGGACCTTGCTGCACAGCGGCTGTACAGAGCGTGGAATTTTAAGGGTTAGCCTGTCTGGGAACCTGACAGTCTCTGAGTGGTGTATCAACCCCCCCCCCCCTTTCTGTGTGTGTGCTTCTCTACAGCTAGAGAACAAGAGGTCACTGATCTTTAGTGGATCCTGGGAATGAACACATTATGGAGTCCCAGAACCTCCTGCCCTGGCGGGCTTCTTCCTGTTCTGGACTCCTCAGACAGGGACTACATCTAAAGGGTCTGTGACAGTCTGTCTCCCAGAGTTTAGCCACTCTCTACTGCCAAGAAGGTCAGCTTGACAGTGACCTGCATTTTCTTCAGAGGGGACTTTTGGAAAGATGAATAATGCCGCCCCCCCCATGCCTTTCTCCATCCTCTCCAAAGGTCTAGTCCGAGCTCCATCTTAAAAACTAGGAAGTGGCTGCTTGAACAGTAAGAAACTATGTTAAGAAACAACGAAGCATTTCTGTGTCCTGTGCTGGTCCCCAAAGCAGCCAAGTTAGGGATTGATGGATTTCTTACCGCGTACGCTGTTCAGCGAGGCCTGGATGCCATCTCGGAGTTCAGGGTCACCCACTCTCTCTGCCAGCTTCCTGAGTCGGCTTAGAGCCTGCTTGGCCACCTGATGTCGTCTGACTTCTGCTCTTACTGTGGCTATAGCCAATTGCCTCTGGGCATGCATGTTGCTCAGAACCTGCCTTGCCAGACTAACAATCAGCTCTGACCCTGAAGCCCATGACCCCGCAGCCCCCAAACTTCAGAAGGCCTCTTTCTGCTGTGCCCCAGAACACCTCTACCCTGCCCGCCCTTCCGTCCCTCTGTCGGCCTCACTTCCTGACTGGTGAGCTTCAAACCCACAACCCGCACAGAACTACTACCTCTAACACCTCCTGCCCCCTCTAGCGTTGGCGCCTCAGCTCTGACAGCCAGCCCTGTTATGACTGCCCAGCCAGGTGAATGGAGCCACCTCAGTAAGAGCTCCCACAGCCTCTGTGGGAGGCAGCTAATTAGGATGGGCGTTGGTTCTGGGAGAATGTGGCCAGTAGGATTGCAGATAGACTCCCATACTCTTGGCAATTGGCAAATTTGTGTCAGAATCACACACAAATCCACGCACCCTTGGTCTGTTACCACGGAGGCCTGCGTGTGCTACTGTACACTTATTCCTCACTTTGGGCTGGAGAGACAGTCAGCCGTTAAAGCTAAGACTCACACTTCTAAACATCAAGAGTTTGGTCTCCAGTTAGTCCTCACTCTCTACACTATAAACTGTGTGCACATAGACCCACACATTCCTTCTGCTACTCACTGCAGCCATCTCCTGTGAAAAGACCCAAGTAGTTATGGGGGGAGAATGGGCTATAGGGGAGGAAAGAGATCTATAACGTGATAAGTCTATGTGCTCCAAGTTCAGTTTCTATCACGATAATTGGCATGTGTATAACATTTAATCATTCACGACATACTTTCATATATGTTCATGACAAGACCAAAGGGTAGGATAATTTACCACTGTTATGCAGAACTGGAAACCGTTGCACAGAAAGGCCAATAACAGGTGAACAAGGATCTAATTATACTTTTAATTTAATACACACACAGCCAAGGTACTTTGCCAGCTTGTTGATCAGTACCATTGTTCTGCCCTTGATTCATGACCCGAAATAGAAAAAGAATGAGGAATTAAAGGAGAAAATGGAGATGAAGCAAGGTAGGGCGTCACCAGTGATGGGTAGTTTGGCCCAATTAATATTATTTGGCATATGAATATATGTATGGTGAACACAGGTGTATGTGTTCCAATGTGTTCTGGTTTCATCTCTCTTACTGTGGTACAGTACTCTGGCAAAAGGCAACTTAAGTCAAGAGGGGTTTATTTCAGTTTATAATTCTAGGTTATAGTCCATCACTCTGGGGAAGTCTAGTTATGAACTTCAAAGAGCTGGTCACATTACATCAAGAGCAGAGAGAACTGAATGTATATATGCTCACTTGCTTGTGTTCAGGTCTATATCCATTCTTACATAGTTCATGACCTTCTGCCTAAGGAGTGGGGCCACCCACAGTGAACTGACTCTTCCCACATTAAGACAAGCCCACAAGTCAACTCAATACAGACAAATTCCTTCATTGAGATCCTCTTCCCAAATGATTCTAAACTATGGCAAGACAGTTAAAACTACCATTCACGTCGGGCGTGGTGGCACACACCTTTAATCCCAGCACTAGGGAGGCAGAGGCAGGCATATCTCTGTGAGATTAAGGCCAGCCTGGTCTACAAAGTAAGTTCTAGGACAGCCAGAGATACACAGAGAAACCCTGTATCAAAAAACAAAAACAAAGCAAAAAAAAAAAAAAAAAACTATGGTTCACAGGGTGTGAGGATGGGGCAGAAGCACATGAGTGCCTTTGTATGGATTAGTCCAAAGTTGACATTGCTTGTCTTTCTTGATTGCTCTCCAACTAATTTGAGACAGTGTCTCTTAGCAAGCCCAGAACTTGCTGACAGGCTGAACTAGCTAGCCAGCTTGTCCTGAAGACTCCCTATCTCCACCTCCAGAGTGCTGGAGAGTTACAGGCAGCAGCCACAGCTGCTTGGTTTCTGTGTACACCCTGAGATCCAAACGCTGGTCCTCACACCTGTACATCAAGCACCTTTGCCACTTAGCCTGTCTCCTAATTATTTTCTTTCAAGGACTGAACTTTCTGGAGATACAAAATTGTTTTTCTTTTTGAAAGACAGAGTTTCTCTGTGCAGCCTTGGCTGTCCTGGAACTCTCTCTCTCTTAGACCAGGCTGGCCTTGAACTCACAGAGATCCGCCTGCCTCTGCCTCCCAAGTGCTGGGACTAAAGGCATGCGCTACCACCACCTGGCCAGTATTAATTTTATTTAAAATTTATTTTATTTTATGTGTATGAGTGTTTTGCCTACACCTACATATATGTATGTGTGCCATGTGTGTGTCTGGTGCCTTCATAGGTAAGAAGGTATTGGATCTTCTGGAATTGGAGCTATGGATAGTTGTGAGCTACCATATGGGTGCTGGGAATTGAACTCAAGTGCTCTTAATCTTGGTGTCAAGTCTCTAGATTCTCAGGCTTGTCTGTTTGAGGACGATTTATGAAGGACGACTATGGAAACACTTTCATATTGGGAGATAACGGGGTCGCATTTGGATTATTTACTGGAATCATAAAAATGTACTAAACATCTGGGTATAGTACACGTCTTTAATCCCAGCATGTGGGAGGCAGAGGCCAGCCTGGTCTACAAAGAGAGTCCAGGACAGTCAGGGCTCTGTTACACAGAGAAACCCTGTCTCAAAAAAACCCAAAGTACGCCGGGCGGTGGTGGCGCACGCCTTTAATCCCAGCACTTGGGAGGCAGAGGCAGGCGGATCTTTGCAAGTTCGAGGCCAGCCTGGTCTACAAAGTGAGTCCAGGACAACCAGAGCTGTTAAACAGAGAAACCCTGTCTCGAAAAACAACAACAACAAAAAAACCCAAAGTAATAAATAAATAAATAAATAAATAAATAGGACTAAACAGAAGTAGCATCATTAGGTACTGGGTACTGACTCAAGCATTTTACATAGTCTACTCATTTGGTCCTCATCACACCCCAGAGGTTGTTAGAGAAGTATAGTTAGAGCGCTGCCATCGGTCTCCCTTTTACATATGAAGGAGCAGGTACAGAGCGTTTCAGTACCTGGTCCATACACTAACCCTGCAGTCAGTCACAGAGTTAAAACCCATATAGTGGTTTGACTCCAGCAGTAAGACTAGACCGTAAGCAGTCACAGGATGTGAGCACACATGGACTGAAATCACTGTGAGGGGCTGATGGGGCATTTTTCTGGTTTCATTACCACCAAGGCTTCTTCTTTGTCCAGGAGGAAGAGAAGAGTTGTGTCATTTCTCACTCCTATTCAAAGGGCACTATGTCCAAACACTTTTTTTTTTTTGGTTTTTCGAGACAGGGTTTCTCTGAATATCTCTGGCTGTCCTGGACTCGCTTTGTAGACCAGGCTGGCCTCGAACTCACAAAGATCCGCCTGCCTCTGCCTCCCAAGTGCTGGGATTAAAGGCGTGCGCCACCACCGCCCGGCAGTCCAAACACTTTTATAATAATATTATTGACCAGCCACCCAGTACTCCCCCTTCTGGAGTGAAAGTATGGAGACTTAAGGCTAGAGAGATGGCTCAGTAGTTAAGAGCACTGGTTGCCCTTCCAGAGTACCTGGGTTCAGTTCTCAGCCCCCACGTGGCAGCTCACCGCTGTCTGTAACTCCAGTTCCAGGGGATCTGGAACCCTCACACAGACACACATGCAGGCAAAACGCCAATGAACCTAAAATGAAACAATTTGTTAAACGGAAGCTCTGATTTATTCACATCCCACACTCTACTCCTTTGACACTTTGTGTCAACTTAGGCCAACCGTGGATCAGGCATGTTGCGTTCTAAAGATGTAGAGGATGTAGCAGCCTTTGCGCCTGCGGTTTTGTCACAAACAGGAATGCACCGGCCTCAAGTCACTGTTTCCGCTTGAATCTCTGCTACGCTCACACTGCAGGGGAAGGGACGTAGAACAGAACATGCGCACTAGTAGACACATTTAACAAATGCGCGAGGGTCGGCCGGCTGTTGCTATGCCTGACCTGGATCCCCCCTAGATGGGCTGCATGGCTCATTTGGCTCCTCTTGGTGTTCCAGAGTATGATGCACTAACAAAACGATGGCATCACCGTGAGATCATCGCGAAACACAGGAAACCGACGGGAAGGGTAATCCTTGGAGGGGCGGAGCCCCTTCCTCCCACCTCTACAAGCTCGGTTTTTTCTGTTCACCCGAGTCCGCTGAGTCTTTCCTCGGATCCCTAGCCTCGCAACTCCGTACTCAGGAATCTAGGCTTTTGAAGTTTAGGCTCTGGTTCCTAAGACACTGTCTAGAAATCTTGTCCTCTTTTTTTTTTTTTTTAAGTTTCGTCCAATGAAGAAACTGAGGGACGGACTGGGAGGCGGGCTGGTGACGTAATGCAGATTGATTGGCATTGAAGTCCTGGATGTCCTGGATTAGCCACGAGTTTCGCCAATCCAGAGGCAGGGGTGGGACGGTGCAGGCGCAGAATATTGCTTTGGCTGGCTTCGATTTAAAGCGATAGAAGCTGTTGGAGTCCTACAAGACGGTCCCCGATACCCTCCCCTCAAGTCCTTGGGACCATTTGGGTCCCCAGAACTGGGGAGATGGTTTGCGGCGGATTTGCCTGTTCCAAAAATGCGCTGTGCGCTCTCAACGTGGTTTATATGGTGAGGTTTTCGAGATGGGGAAAGCTCCGGGGCGGAAAGAATGGTAGAGTTTCTAGGGGACTTCCGGTGGGGAGAGGGGTGTATTGGGGGGTTCTGGGAGGCTTCCCAGAAACTTCCGGTGATGAGGGGGCTTGTTTGATGGTGGGGAGGTGTAGATCGAAGACTGCGGGCCTACGGTTCTGTCCCTCACTTCAGCTCCAGCGTCTTCCCAAAATAAGATTCTGAACAACCCCAAGAGTTCCATTTGTACCTTGAGACAAGGGCTGCTGCTCTTGCTCCGCCCTCCCAGTTACTTGCGAAGCGCGCCTAGGGATGAGTACTGACAGCACGCCGCAACCGGTCGCCCAGTTTAGTCCACGTCCCCTTGTAATAGCGTTTGGCTGTGCCGCATGCTAGAATGCCTTAGCGACGTCAGGGTCTTACTATGAAGCTAGCACAGGCTAGTGTGGAACTCTGCTGTGCTGCTGTTGCGGGGATTACGGGTGTGAGCCTGTAGTTCTTTGAAGTACGCTCTCTCCTATTTCTTGCAGCTTGTTGGATTATTGCTTATTGGCGTGGCTGCCTGGGGCAAGGGCCTGGGTCTAGTGTCCAGCATTCACATTATCGGAGGAGTCATTGCTGTGGGCGTCTTCCTTCTCCTCATTGCAGTGGCAGGACTGGTGGGCGCCGCGAACCACCACCAAGTCCTGCTCTTCTTTGTATCCTAAGTGATTGGGCCCCGGGCAGGCTTTTCCTGGACAGGGCATCTCAGGACATGTCTCCTGTACTTACTCTGTAATCCACTGAAGTTGCTGGTTTTCTTCTCAACTTGATAAAACTGCACTTTTGTGAACAGAGAAGGGCCTTGACCTCTGCCCCCTTGCCTGCCACATTGCAGTTACAATTAACGCTGGGTGAGATTTTTAAAAGCCAACAACAGGATCATGCTATGTGGTCCTGGCTGCCGTGGAACACACACTAGACTGGGATTCATAGATCTGCCTGCTTGTCACCCTGGGTGAGATGTTTTAAATGGAAACCAGATCTTTTTGCCATAACTTCTTCTCAGTACATGATTATCCTTGGTTTGGTCTTCATCTTCCAGTTTGGACTCTCTTGCTCGTGTCTGGCTATTAACAGAAACCAACAGGTAAGGGGCGCCCTTTCATGTATGTACCTGCTTTCCCCTTTAAACCTCTTAATCTGACCCTTTCACACCATCATGGTTAGATCCACTACTTTGAGGCCTGTGCTTCCTGACATGTGTGGCTAATTCCCCAAGATGTATAGAAGAGAGACACTTGACATTATCTGTGACCACCATATGCTAGCCTGTTTCTGTGCAATGACTGCCTTTGGTAGGACATTGAAGCTTGTGAACTGAGAGCAGGACATAGGAGACTAACGGTCCTCTGCGTGTATGCCCTAGACAGACGTCATCAATGCTTCCTGGTGGGTCATGAGCAACAGTACCCGGCATGAATTTGAGAGAAGTTTTGACTGTTGTGGCTTGTTTAACCTTACAACCCTGCACCTACAAGACGATACCTCCTGCAGTGCAGTAAGTTGAAGGGTGAGGAACACAGCTAGGGGAACCTAGGTAAGGGCCATGTGTGGTTAGGGGGCCTCATTCTGCAGGTGGTTGGCCAAGTGGGACTTTAGCTGGGAACTTTTCAGATATTAGTAACTTCTGGGACATTCACTATAGCTATTTGGATGGGGCAGCTTAGCATTTTATGCATACATTCTGTCCCCAGATGTGCAAGATCAGGAGCTCTATGTGCCAGATGTGTGGGGAGAAGTTTCTTAAAAATTCAGACAAAGCCCTGAAAATCCTAGGTGGTGTTGGGCTCTTCTTTAGCTTCACAGAGGTAATGATTCCCACCTCCCCCCCCCACACACCCCCATAAGTCTTAAACCCCAAAATTCAAAAATAACTTGCTTTCTCTCCCTTTCCTGTAGATCCTTGGTGTTTGGCTAGCAATGAGATTCCGGAATCAGAAAGACCCTCGAGCCAACCCCAGTGCCTTTCTATGAGACTTTTGATCTCCCAGATGAGGTCTTTGCAGCCTAGGCTGGTCTCCAGCTTGCTATGTAGTAGCCAAGTATGACCTTGTTCTGGATCCTCCTGCCTCAGCCTCCAAATGCAGGGTTCACAGGTGTGTTGCAACACTCAGCGAGCCTCTGGATCCTTCTAATGGCTTTGTTCTCTCCCAGCTTTTCAAAATCTCTCCCCTAAATTCTTTAAAACGTAGAATGCATACCCCCACCCCCACATATTATTTGTTAAGAAAAAGGTCCCTTGCCTCACTCCCTAAACATGATCAAGTAGTGGTTAGACTTACGTCTTTGCATATTTTGATGAGAACACTATAGGGGAAAAAAAAAACCTTCTGCCTCCCCCTAGGAGGATCTAGCTCACTCCTAGAAGCAAGGATGGGGCTGGGAGCTTTTCATAACTGTTTTCTCTCCCTTCAAATTCTTTGGCTCTAAGGACAAAATCAGAACAGTGCCAAGGGGAAACCAACAACCTTCCTGGGGAATAGGAGGGCAGTGCTGGGGCTAATCCAGGGCCTTGCACATGCTAGGCAAGTGTTTCTAATCATCAGCTGTCCTCCCAGCTCCACAAAAACTCTTGTCAAGGCAGGACCAGAGTGGAGCAGTAAACTTAGTAAAAGAAAGGATTTGAAAGATCCTTTCCAACCTTGTTGGCCAAAGACCTGACCTGCCTGCCTGTGTTTCTCAAATCTCCCAGTGGCAAAGCCAATCAGAAAAACATTAAAGAAAAAAAAAAAAAAGACCGTATTTCTTTGTCTTGTTTTGTTTTTCCTGTATAAAAAAAGATCCCAATATAAATCAGGGAGGGAAGAAAAGATACACCCACCCTTTAGTGTAGAGAAATTGGAGGTCAAGAGGGTAGCCCCAAAAGGATGGGTGGGGAATGTCATTTAAGGCTTAAAATATTCTCTGTAAAAAAACTGGAGGACAGAGGCTGCCCTTTCAGTGAGGTTCTCTCCACTCAAGTGTCCAGATGCACGAAAGGTGTCTTCTCACTCCTGGTCACTTTCTTCCTTGTGGAGATAAGAGTGGTGCAGGGCTCGGAAGGCAGAGATCCGCTTGTGTGGGTTAAAAGTCAGCATTTCCTGAGGGGAAAGGCAAAGTCAGAACAGTTGAAGGAGCTGATGCCCACCCCAATATGGCTGGAATAGCCCGTTTCCTTTATCCTTCGATAGCTGGCCATTCACAACAGCAGTAAAAACTAGAGCCTGTCTGCTAACCAGATCTTAGTTTCACAAAGGTCTGGGCTCTTAACAACTCTTGTGTTTCATCTTTGTGTGTGCATGCTCATGTGTGAAGATGTGGGGACGCGCATGTCAGCCCACACACCGAGGCCCATCAGTCTCTGGCTGCCACCTGGTTTCAGTTTCTTCTCACCGTATCTGTCTGAGCCTCGGGTCTGCCTGTGCCTCCTGTCTTGCTGTAGGGACTGTACTACAGAAGTTCACTGCCCACTGCCACACCCAGCTTTTACATGGACTCTGGGGATTTGAACTCAGATCCTCACGCTTATGCAGAAGAGGGTTACCCACTGAGCCGCCTCTCCAGCCCACAGCTTCTTAACCCAGCTGCGGCCCATGCCCAGTACCAGCAGCAGCTGTGCTCCAGGTTCCTCCATCTCCGGCACCACGGACTGCACTGGCCGAGGCCCTCTGGGAGAGAAGGCTCCTCGGGGCAGCGACACCTCTCGAGGCCAGTCATCTTCCGGAGGCAATCCAATGAGACTGTAGGGATTGAAAAGCTCTGGTTAGGAGGGCCCTTCTTCAGTTGTCACCTGGGGTTCAGCAGAGACAGACTCAGAATGGAAAGTTTCTTCCTTATCGGACACTTACTCAAAGATTTTCCCCAACTGGTCGGCTTCAGAGTTTCCACAGAAGAGAGGCCTAAGGCAGAAAAATATTCAAAATTATGTTATTTATTATATGTTATTTCAAAAATATTGGAGTAGGGGCTGGAGAGATGGCTCAGCAGTTGAGAGCACTGACTGCTCTTCCAGAGGACTTGGGTTCAATTCCCAGCACCCACAGCAGCTCACAGCTGTCTGTGGCTTCTGTTCCAGCGGATCCAACACCCTCACAGACAAAACATAAATGTACATAAAGTAAAAAACAAATAAATTAAAAAAAAAATAATGGATTAACTGTTGAGTGGCTCAAACTAGTGAGTATGGAGTTCAGGAATGTAAAGTTCCTAATTACAGAAAAAATTCAAAAGATTTGCCTGGATTGTTTTTGGTTTTAGGCAAGGTGGCATGAACAGGGTAGGTTGACACTAACTGGATGGCAGGGGACATGCCTATCAAGACCCGGAGCTGGGTGTCCCACACCACACACGCACAAGAATGGCAAGAACAAATATGTCTGTAAAAGACTTGGGGGCAGGCGGGGCATGTAGGTTAGTGGTAGAGAGCATTTGCCCCGCGTATGAATTCGATTTCAGCCTCTAGCACTGTACGGCCTCTAGCCGACCTGAAGGCGGCTCAAGAGTCTTAAGTCTGGGCTGGACAGCCGGCTCAGCGGTTAGAAGCACCACCTGCTCTTCCAAAGGCCCCGGGTCAAATCCCAGCACCCACATGGCAGCTCACAACCGTCTACAAATCCTGTTCCAGGGGATCCAACACCCTCACACAGACATACATGGAGTCAAAACACCAGTGTACATAAAATAAAATAAAAAAAAGTCTTAAGTCCTATAGAGATGGTGATGGTGGCAGTACACATCCCAGCACGCGGAAGGGAGGCAGAAGCAGGCCGATCTCTTAAATTCAAGACCAGCCTGGTCTATAGAGCAAGTTTCTGGACAGCCAGGGATACAGAGACCCCCGTCTCAAAAACCAAACAAGTTTCTAGTCCCATACTTTCGACGAAACATCTCTGCAAAGATACAGCCAACACTCCACATGTCCACAGGCGTTGCATATGTAGACTGCAGGAGAACTTCAGGGGCCCGGTACCAGAGTGTAACAACCTAAAGACAGCAGGAGAAAGGAGTGAGAGGCTTCCTCCTGGATCACATCTGCTTCACCCTGAAAACTTGGAGCACAAAGCTCAGCTGCTCCGGGAAATCAAGTCCCACCCCAATCACACCCACTCTGGCCGCCATCGTTCTACTCACCACAGGTGTGAGGGCCATCTGGTAGCTGTAGATTCTGGCTAGGCCAAAGTCGGCCAGCTTGACTGTCCCATTACTTGTCACCAGAATGTTCTCTGGCTTCAGGTCTCGGTGAACAATGCAGTTTGCATGAAGAAAATCTAGGCCGCTTAGAAACTGACGCATCAGATCCTAGGTTTTGAAGGAGAAAGCATAGGACACTGGAAACTATGTATCACTCTCAAAATCCCAACAAGTTCTACAACAAAAAACGCCAACCCACCTTTCAATATCCACCTCTGCCCACCGCACTCACCTTGATGGTCTCAACTGGCAGGCCCGGCGGGGGTGCTTTGTCCAAGTACGTCCTCAGATCCTGGTCTATATGCTCAAACACTAGGGTGACCTTGATGTCTCGATCAGTTCGGGAGGTGGCACACACATCCATCAGGCTGAGGAAAACAGATGGCCACCAGCTGGTCATCTCCTTTGTTCCACCTCTGGTGGACCCACTCCTGACCACACCCCTATCTTACGGGTCCTATTGTCCTCTCCACCCCACTCCGGATCCAGCCTTCTCACCGTACAACATTGGGGTGCTCAAAGGCTTCCAGCCTCCTCAGTAAGGCCACTTCACGAACTGTGCTGACGGGAAGGCCCCCTCCAGCTCCTCCTCCATTAGGAACTCTCACACTCTTGAGGGCCACAAAGTGTCCACTGTGGGGATCTCGGGCCTTGTACACCGTCCCATAGGCACCGACACCAATTTCAGCCACTGGTTCATATCGAGAGGTAGCCATTCTCGGAGCAGGGTATCTCCTACAATCACAGAGGCTTCCAATACCAAACTCTTTCGCAGTTAGGAGGGGATGACCCAGCAGTAACAAAGGAACTCCTGCACAAGACCTCACACTCTCCCCAGTATCCCACCCCGCAACACTTTCGGGGCCCGCGCCTCAGGTAACACAAAGACCACCATCAAGCCCTCCAGCCACGTGATGTCCTGGAGGGGAAAAAAAGAATGCTTTTTTTCTTTCTTTCTTTCTTTCGGAGGACGTCGTACTGGGCACAAAGATCACACAATGCCCGGGGTTTGCATCGAAGATTCTACATACACTTCACTCTCTGCAATCACACCCTCGCTCGCGACCACAAAGGCCCCACTTCCCGCCACTGGGCCACCCTTCCATAATCGGCCAGCGACGCGCACGCGTGGGGAGCGAGACGGTGGTGGTGTCGGGGGCTGGCCCCCCCATTCCTGGGAGGGGCTGCACTCACCTCACGCCCGGCCAAGAGCTGTGGAGGCGGCCCTTTATCTGGGCCCGGGAGCCGGTTCCTGCGGCGCCATACACCGGGGATCGGTCCCGGGCAGCTGGACGCTACGGGCCAGATCATAGACACAGCCCGCGAGCTAGAGAGGCCCCCTCACCCCCACCCTCACCATGTGACCAGCGGCCAGAGAGGCGCGCGGAAACCGGGAGGGCGGGGCGAGCGCCGGACGTGACCTCCTCCACCCATGCGCAGTGGGCGATCGGGTCCGCTTTGGTGGGAGGGACGCGGCGGGGGAAGGGGCGGGGACACAGCGACCACGTGACCTGTTGCTACCCCACGTGACCCCTTGAGGAGCAGAGGTGTGGCTACGCTGGGCGGCACGTGACTGGCTGCCGTACCCTGACTGCCGCGGGGTTGTGTGGGGGCGAGAGAGGGCGGAGCCCAGGGCGGTGCCATGGCAACCGGGCCAACCAGCTCACCCCTCGCGGCTCAAGGCCGAGCCGCAGCGCTTCTTCAGCCTCTCACTACACGTCTCTACGTGGGCGGGAGGTCGGGGTGCTAGTGGGAGATCCAGGTAGCAGAGCTAGCGCTGTCCCATTTTCACTCGCAGCCACGGGGAAACATTCGTATTGTGTCTTTGTTTTACTCATTCATTCAACACCATTTTACTAAGTGCTTGTTTCCAGTTGGTATGCGATGTTTTTGTTTTGGTGTCTCAGTCATTCGCCCTTTGAAGTAATGATAAGGAAATCTAATATGGTCTTACAAACCAGAGTAGGGAATTTCTATCATTTTGAGGGGAGTTGGAGGCAGGGCTTCTCTGTGTATCTATCTCTGGCTACATGGGGCTTACTGGGACCAGGCTGGCCTTGAACTCATAGAGATCCGCCTGCCCCTGCCTCCCAAGTGCTGGGGTTAAGGGCGTGTGCCGCCACGCCCGGCGACAATTTCTATCTGAGCAGGAAGCTAGGATTGAAAGATGGACAGAAGGTCGCTGGAGAGATGGCTCAGTGGCTAAGGGCACTGACCGCTCTTCCGGGGGCCCAGGTTCACATCCCGGCACCCACATGGCAGGTCACAACTGTCTGTAACTCTAACACTTTCACATAGACATATATCCAGGCAGAACACCAATGAGCATAAAATAAAAGTAAATAAATTTAAAAAGGTGGACAGAAGTAAGATTAATGTAGTAGTAAGCCACTGTATGGAAGAGCGGCAGTGTAGTGCCCTCTCCCCTATTTGTAAACCTTGGTGGGAATATTAAAAGCAGCAAGAAGGTATAAAGGAATAAAGGGTACTTGATCTTAAAAGGCTCTTAACAGCACGAAGATTATTGTTACATGTGTATGTGACTGTACATATGAACAGACAAATACAGCAACACACATGCTCTTGTGAGCATGTGCAAGAGCAGTCGCCAACACTTGAGATCACCACATTGCCCGAGCAGGACTTGTGTCCCCCTGTCCCAGTCCGGCTTTCTTAGAGCTTACTCTTTCCCTGAACAGCGTTTCCCAAACGGTCTCTGCCCACAGAAATCTAGGTAAACACAGGTAGGTTTCTTTTGACGTTCATTGTCTTATTGGCTCCAACTCCTTTATTGCTTCCCATCCCTTAAGGATATGTTTACATTTGTGAGAAATTGCCTAAAATCTAGAGCTATTTTAAAATTAATTTTTGGTGCTGGGGGATAAGTGTTTTTACATGTAGGAAGCATATATTCAGCCACTGTGTTATACTCCTAAACCCTAAGCTCTGAAATCATATTTGATACAGTATAGCTAAGGCTAGCTTCAAATTAATAGCAATCTTTATGCCTTAGCCTCTAAGTGCTGTTTTTACAGACATGAGCAACCACCCTGGCTGTTTTATTTTCTCGTTTTAATGAAACAAGGTCTCATATAGCCCAGGTTGGCCTTGAAATGGACATGTAGCTAGGCTAGCCTCAAATGCTTAATCCTGCTGCTTCATCTCCCAAGATAAGGTTAGAAGCAAGTACCACACTTTTTGTTTTCTTTCTTTCTTTTCTTTTTTGGGATAGGATCTTGCCATGTAGCCCAGGCTGGCCTCAAACTCTCCAAAGTCCAAGGGCTTAGATTCCAGACCTAGACTGAAACTATTTTATTCCCTGGTTTGTGGTGTATTCCATTGTAACTCCTGTCCTTACTTTTCCGGTTGAGAATGTAACAATGATGGGGCATGGTAGCACATGTCTTAATCCCAGGAGGGGATCGGATCGGGAGGCAGAGGCAGAGACAGGTGGATCTTTGTGAGTTCAACTCACTGTGGTCTACACAGTGAGTTCCATGCTAGTCAGGCCTACAGGATGAAACTCTGCCTGAGAGTGGGGTGGGGATCGAATATACAGGAGAATGTGAATGTAGCGGTGTAGATGTGAAGATTTAACATAAATCATAATCAAGTACAAAATGGGAGGTGCTCTTTCTGCTGCTTGATGTTTCCTGCTGACAAGAGTAGAAAGAAGGAGATCCAGGCCTAAATTGGCTAAGGGGCTGGAGAGGTGGGTGCTTCATTGGCTCTAGACCTAGGGCTGTTTAGGCTTCTTAGCTTTCTGAAAGGCTGTCTGGAGCTTATTAAACTCCTGACACAGGTATTTCCTGTTTAATCCTCTCCCATAGGAGCCCACCTCAGCTTGCTGTCCTTATCTTCTTTGTCTGCCTAACTCAGAGTCCCCCCACGCCCTGCTCCATTTATTTGTCCACTCAAAGCGCTCGGACGCTTTGCAGAGACATAACTGTCTCCGCTGCCACTGTGCATTGAGGAGTCATAATCCGGCAATCTGTCCCTAGTTCGACTCGTTCATTCCCTCCCTTCTCTGTTAATTACCCTTTCACTAATTAATTTTTTTCTCAGTGTCTTTGACCCAGCGGGCTCCCCGGGAATCCCTTTTCCCTCAGCTTCACAAAGGGGCTGAAAGGGAGGGTGAAAATATAAAGCAGAAAACCAAAAACCAAAAACCAAAAAACCCAGATAGGCTGGGTGTAGCTCCTGGGGTCAACTTCAAACAAAGAATTAAGCGTACTTGTGTGCTCTTTCCTTCTGAGTAGCAGAGCTGAGGGCAGGAGGGCTTCAAGAAAGACACGCCCATGCCTTTGGCATCCCTCCTTCTGCACACGTTAGAATCCATCGCCTGCCTCTCACGCAGTCTGACTCCGCTCCGGCACACCCCCATCTCGCAGTCCCGCACCGTGGCAGCCCTTTACAACCTTTGGTGTGTCCCTAGGGTCCATCCCTAGCCAGCTCACCCCCCGCACGCCTCCAGCCCCTCGCCGAGCTCCTCTTCCCTTGCACACTCCATTGCGCGCGCACACCTCCGCGCCTGGCCGCACCGGCCGCCCCTGACCACTCAGCTCCCTCCCTCACCCGCACCCGCGCGCACACACCTACTCTCGGGCCGCCGTCCCCACTCCGCTCCCTGGCCACGCCCCTGCCTCCGCCCGCCTGTCCCCGCACACCCGCCCCGCCCCTGGGGACACCTGCTCGTGCTGGGCGGGGCGGGGATGCGCAGCCGCGGCCCCTTCTCCTCTGCTCCCCCTCCCCGCCCCGCCCTCCCTCCCTCCCCGGCTCCCCGGCTGCCGCCCCGCCCGCCCGCCCGCCGCTCCGGGGGGGTCTCCGCCGCCGCCGCCGCTGCCGCCGCCGCCGCCGCCGGAAGGAGCCGCCATTTGGCACCACCGAGCGCACGGGCCGAGGCGAGCCGGATCTGGGAGTCGCGGCGGGACTGGGGCCGGGGGGACGACGATGGGGGGCGGCCCCGCCGCGGGAGGACCCGGGCGCGTGAGCGCCGGCGCCCGGCCGGCTCCGGACCCCGACCCGCGGGGCGCGGCCCCTTGAGCCCCCTCCCCGCCCCCTGCCCGCGCCCCTGCCCCGGCCATGCCTGCCCACCGCACCATCCCCGGGCTGACGGCCCTCTCGGCCTCGCGAGCCCTGGCGCCCCGGCGGCGGCGGCGGCGGCAGTGAACGGCGCTGGCAAGCCGCGGAGACCCCGGCCCGACCCGGCGCTCCCGCGCGCGCCCGGCTCCCGGCCTCGTCCTCGCCCCTCCCCCCGGCGCCCGGGAGCCCCCCTCGCTCGCCGCCCCCCGCCCCCCGGCGCCCGGACGATGCTCAAGTCCCGGCTCCGCATGTTCCTGAACGAGCTGAAGCTGCTGGTGCTGACGGGCGGGGGGCGGCCCCGGGCCGAGCCGCAGCCCCGGGGGGGCGGGGGAGGCGGCTGCGGCTGGGCGCCCTTCGCCGGCTGCTCCGCCCGGGACGGCGACGGCGACGAGGAGGAGTACTACGGGTCGGAGCCGCGGGCCCGGGGCCTGGCCGGCGACAAGGAACCGCGGGCCGGACCCCCGCCGCCGCCCGCGCCGCCCGCGCCGCCGCCGCCCCCGGGCGCGCTGGACGCCCTGTCGCTCAGCAGCAGCCTGGACAGTGGGCTCCGAACCCCCCAGTGCAGGATCTGCTTCCAAGGCCCGGAGCAGGTCAGGCCCGAACACCTGGCGGGGCGGGGAGGGGTCGGGGCGCGCACCTGGGGTGTCCGCGGAGACCGGAGCAGGGGGCGGGGCCTGGGGAAGCTGGGCGGGGCCCGGGGCCCGGAGTGGGAGTGGGGTGAGGTTGGCCTGGCTGGAGACGCCTGGAGTGTGTCGGGATTGGGGCGGGGTGGGGGGAGTCAGGGGCTCACACATGGGGTGGGGCTTTCTCCTAGGAGGGTTCAGAACCTCTGTCACCCACGCGCTATCAGAGACAGCCTTAGTACCTGCCCCCCTCACCTTAGGGTCGCCCTTAGCCGAGGGGACCTATTCTTTCGGCAGTGGGCAGAAAGGAGAGTGCATGTGTTTGCACGTTGAGGGAAGGGCCCAGCCAGGACCCTGCCCACTCAGTATTTCCCCTAGCGAGGCACTTTTTGCACCCATCTTGCAACTTTCCACATCATTCTAAAGAGCCGTTTTTGTTTAATTTTATTGGTAAAGTTGTCCCGGGATAGTTCCAGGGGGCATCTCTGCAGCAGCGAGAAATGACTGGCTGACTAAAGGGGAACATGTTCCACGCCTGCTTCCAGAATGTCTCCTCATTTTAGCGTGGAAACCACGTTTATTATCCACCCCAGTTGGTACCAGATCTATGTACTGGAAGTACTGTGGAGTGGATGAAGAGGCATAGCCCAACAGCACGGCCTCTCCCCTTCCACATCCTAGGGAGAGGTCACCTCTTTAGGATGTCTTAGTCACCTTTCCAGTTTCTAGGAAAAGGGAAGACTGGCTTCCCTTCCATCCCACCGTGATCCCTTTGGTTGGAGAAGGTTTTCTTGAGTTCTGACTTCTAACGTTTGTGCTGCAGCCATAGCTTCTTGCCCTGCTTTGGGTAAAAAGCCAGAGTTTTTTAAGTGTAATAGTAGGACTGATCCGAAGAGGTTCCTCTCCAGGAGAGCTGCAGGGTGACTGACCGGCCCTCTCCTCTTTTCCTCCAGGGGGAGCTCCTGAGCCCTTGCCGCTGTGATGGATCCGTGCGCTGCACACACCAACCCTGCCTAATCCGCTGGATCAGCGAGAGGGGTTCCTGGAGCTGTGAGCTCTGCTACTTCAAGTACCAGGTCCTGGCAATCAGCACCAAGAACCCACTACAGGTAAGGTGCGAGGAGCTGTCTGAACCAGCGACCTCGCAGGGGGCCTGTTTCATGTTGTTCATTGTTGTCCCAAAGTCCCCTCCTGAGACACGTATGTTCTGGCCCTATTGTAGGCACTCAGAACAACAGGAGGAAAAAGATAATGTTGATGATGATAGTGAATATACTCTTTATGTCATTTGTTGTATTTTAACTCTTTTAATCTTCATAACGATCTTATTAGATGCCATTATTGTGTCTGTCTATAGAAATGAGGGCACAAGCCGGGCGGTGGTGGCGCACGCCTTTAATCCCAGCACTTGGGAGGCAGAGGCAGGTGGATCTCTGTGAGTTCGAGGCCAGCCTGGTCTACAAAAGCGAGTCCAGGACAGCCAGAGCTGTTATACAGAGAAACCCTGTCTCAAAAAACCAAAAAAAAAAAAAAAAAAAAGAAGAAATGAGGGCACAGATACACGTAGAGATCTTGTAATTGCTTGTCTACAATTACTCAACTCATAAGTCATGGAGCTAAGAATGGAGTGCCAACCTTCGAGGTTGGGTTTCAAAGCACTTGTCCAATCCCGCCTTTCTAGAAAAAGCCAGACAAGTGGACTTCTCTCTCCCTTGTACCTGCTTAGCATCTTCCTTAGCGCCACATCGCAGGTTAGATCAGGGAATGGGGAGGACAGGTTTTTAGTCCTTCCTCAACACTTTGAGGGATGCTCCTTGGCATCTTCTCTTTAGGACTGCCTGTCACCCCACTGTCTCCCTTTCTGTGACTTCTTGGAGCACTTTCTCCCAAACAGTGGCAGGCCATCTCCCTGACTGTCATAGAGAAGGTCCAGATTGCTGCCATAGTTCTGGGCTCGCTATTCCTGGTCGCCAGCATCTCCTGGCTCATCTGGTCCTCACTCAGCCCTTCAGCCAAGTGGCAACGCCAGGATCTGCTCTTCCAGATTTGCTATGGCATGTACGGCTTCATGGATGTTGTCTGCATAGGTGAGAATGCCTCTTCCATGCGCCGCCGCCCCCCCCACCCCCCCACCCCTGTCCCTGCTCAGCATCCCCCTTTACTCACTGACCTAATTCCCTGCCCATCCTTGCAGCTTCATGGTCATAATTCTGTCATTGGAGACTGTTAGTGCCAGCCTGGAGCCCTGCCCTTTGTAGCTCTGTCTTCTCGGCCTGCAGAAATGAATGCTCAAGGCCCTGGGGCCTATGTGTGGGGCTGCAGTTCTCTGTGTAACAGCCCTGGCTGTCCTAGACTCACTCTGTAGACCAGGCTGGCCTCAAACTCACAGAGATCCTCCATCTCTGCCTCCCGAGTGCTGGGATTACAGGTGTGCACCACCGCGCCTGGCTCACCCTGACTTTTTATCCCTTTGCTCAGGCCTCATCGTTCATGAAGGCTCTTCTGTCTACCGCATTTTCAAGCGTTGGCAAGCAGTGAACCAACAGTGGAAGGTCCTGAATTATGACAAAACCAAGGACATAGGAGGAGATGCAGGGGGAGGGACAGCAGGAAAGCCAGGCCCCAGGACCTCACGGACCAGCCCCCCTGCTGGGGCCCCCAGCGGGTCCCCAGCCGCCCAGCGCATGCGGACGCTCTTGCCTCAGCGCTGTGGTTATACAATCCTGCATCTCCTTGGACAGCTACGGCCACCAGATGCCCGCTCCAGCTCTCATTCTGGTCGAGAGGTTGTCATGAGGGTCACCACGGTCTGATCTGGACTCCAGGAGCAGGGATCTTAAGTCAATGCATCAATCAGCCAGAGGTGAGCTCTTTTGGCTGCTGGAGGTACGACCCACACAAGGTGGTTGGGGCACAGCGACCCCACCTCTGAGGACCTCTGTGGACAGCCTCAAGTGTGGAGACATTGTCTGGCCTCTACTGCCCACAGGGTAGAGACCCCTGGATGACATTCCAGCTCCACTGACACCGCCTCATACTCATCTTGAGGATGGCCAGCAGGCAGGCGGGGAGAACAGCTTTTCTTCCTGGAGAGAACCATCTTTACCTCAGCTTTAGGGCCTCCCGTCCCCTGGCTCCACCATGATGACTTGGTAAAGGGAGACCAATGCCAGAAAAAAGGGGCTGTGACCCCCATACCCCCATGGCCACAGGGCATCTGGCAATAAGACTAGTAAACATTGACCTCCCGTCCCCTGCATGAGGGCGGGGGACTTCCCCCTGCTCCACCCCCCATTGCATGGGGGAAGGGTATAAAGAATCATTTATATGCACGTCAAGACTCCTTTCTCATCTGGGGCTTTTCTGCAGGGCTGGAGGGTGTGGGGAGGTTCCTCAGCACCGGCTGAAAGTCCCAAGAACAGCAGCACATTTGGAGTTGGAGGAGGGACCCCCCTCACACTTGATAGTGAATAATTGACATTGACTGCTAGGGGGCAGTGCTCAGAGGTAGCAGAGGGAGGGAGGGAGGACAGACGGATGCACAGACAGGTGGACCTCCAACCTTTGAGTTGTATCAATTAGGAAAAAAAAGTCTGAGCTGTTTGTTTCCTGTCTACCTCACAGACTTGGGATGAAGATAAGCAAGGGACCGTGTGAACGCTATTACAAAGGAAATTGGTGATGGTATAAAAAGCATTCTGGACTAGTTGCTGGTCTGCTCATTTCAAACAGCAGGGGATAGAGCAAGTCCCAAAATGTGGGTTTTTTGTCAGGAGTGGCACAGAACTTTGGCATTTTGAGTGACAAAATAGAGACAGAAAGGAAAGGGGAAATAGGTCCAGAGACTGTAGCGGACAGCGGATATTGTAGCAATGAGAACACGTCTGACCCTCCAGACATTGACTTACGGGGAGGTTGGCACCACTCAGCCTGTTCTGAAAACGCCTCCATTGCATTTGCCCTTTCCAGGTACTGTGTTCCCCTAGAGAAATGGTGTGAGATGGACATAAACTCATTTAGAGTGACAGGGAAGGAACCCCCCCTTCCTCAGTGTTACGTCTTTAGCTCCAGTTGAAACTATTTCTGTGGCGGTTCAGGGTCACGGCTTTGATCCAGGTGTGCCCAGCTAGTGGTGTTACTGGAAGGTAGAAGCATGAGAGAGCTCTTGTGTATTAAAGGATCTGAGAAATGTGGGTCTATGGGCTGGGGGTGTGGGTTGGTGGTAGAGTGCTTACCTGGTGTGCATGAGGTCCTGGGGTTAATTCCCATACCACCAAAAACAAACAAAACAAAAAATTATGTGGGTCAGCTTGAAGCTTGGTCCTTTTCTCCTGAAGCCTGGGGGCAGGGTGTTATATGAATGATGGTGTCTTTTTAAGTAAACCATGAGCAATTAAAAAGTTCCTTCATACATTGCTAAAGTTGGACCCAGAGGCCTTTCTTACAATTGGTACTCCAATAGATGGTTCTTCTCTGACTCCCCTTTGGAAGGCTTGGGGTGGAAATGCTTGTCTTCTAACAGCCCACCTACTCTGGAGCACAGGAAACTTGCTCCAGGCCTCTGCTGTGCTGGTCTTGGCTGCTGTCCGTGGTGCTGGCATCAGATTGGCTTGTGGGGGAACCAAAGCTGCCCTGAGGGTCTTAATTGGACTTAATTCCAAATGTGAAGGTCCTGAGAGGACCAGGGTGGAAAGGGAACTTATGCTGAGCTCTCCAGCTCTCTGGTAGGAAATTTTACCCAGAGGCACACCCCTCTTCCTCCCCGGTATCAGGAGACAGACAGGGTGAACTTCATTGATTTGTCATTAACGGAAGAGTTGGTAGAGATCAAATCGGGGACAGAAAATCAGCGACTAAGTTTGTGGTGGCAGAAGAGACTCAGGTAGATAAGACACACCTGGGCTTGGGCCGAGTCTAGGCTATTCCTCCTGTTGGCTCTTCATGGAAGCTTGGGCATACTCAAGAACACGCACGTATATCCATGTGCACTCTGGGTCCCAAAGACCTGCTTTCCCCTCCCCTCCTGCACCAGTGGAGGTCTTGGGATGGGGTCTGTGTGCATCCATAAGTATAATCTCTTTACCCCCTTTTTCCCAACTTACACAGACCCTTGTCTAGGAAAAGGGTCATAGGCACCACTACCTCTTGAAAGTGGGATTTCTGTCTAGCCACTGGGCACCACACGAGGGCAGATCCTTTATTGGCTTCAGGGACACAGGTCTTGCAGGCTAGGCTTTACTCTCCTCCGAGCTCAGATCTGCTAAAACTTGGGTATTTTATGTTCAAGTTGAACTTGGCAGTTGGTAGGTGAGCAGAAACAGGTACTGAGCGAACAGCAGAGATGGGAAGAGGAACAAGGAATGTACAAGGCCCCTGGCCTCTGCCCAAGGCCCCTGCTTCTCTAGATCATGCATGATCTGATCCTCAGGGGAGGTCTACTGGCTGGCAGTGTCTGTGGTTGGGGAGCCATGTCTAGGATGGGACAGAGGACGTGAGACACAGAATATATACCCAGCTAATTGGAGTAGGAGGGAGGGAGGGAGAGAGGGAGGGAAAAAGAGGCAAGTCCTGACGTGGACAGAGTCATCTGGGATACGAAGGGAGCTGCATGGAGTGCTGAGAGATTGGTTTGGGTGGAGGATGAGTTAATCTGTACACATCACAAGGGAGTAGTGTGTACGGCCTCTGGGGGTGGGGGCAGAGAGTGCTGACTCAGGGAAACAGAGGGTCTCTTGGCCTGGTCTCCTTCTGCCTCGGTGCTCCAGGGCTCCTGGCTAGTGCACATTCTGCTTTCATCCTCCCTGGCTAACTGTTTCCCTGCCTGTATCCATGTCTTTCTTTGAAGGAGGGCAGAATGACATTCTGGGATACCCTTCAATTTTGGCTGTCCGAAAGCTCTTCTCCCACCAAGAATCAAGCCGCCTCTGGCCACCTCTGCAAAACCCATACCACCCAGACCCATTTACAACTTAGCTCCCACACTTGCTGTTCACCGTCCTCTTAAATCTCTTCCAAGAAGCCAGACTAGACTTGGCTGTTTCTGCTGCAGACAGAAACATGTCTGGGTTTGTCACAAAACACTCTTTCAATGGACCATCCAGACCTCCCATTGTTACAGGCGTTACTTCCAGGACCTGAGAAGTCAAGGTTGGCGATAGGGTCAGGATCTTGCCAGGAGTGGGAGAAAAGTAAATGTAAAGCCAAGGAGTGAATGTTTTATTTAAAAACTTTATAAATGCCAGGCGGTGGTGGCGCACGCCTTTAATCCCAGCACTTGGGAGGCAGAGGCAGGCAGATCTCTGTGAGTTCGAGGCCAGCCTGGTCTACAAAGCGAGTCCAGGACAGCCAGAGATATACAGAGAAACCGTGTCTAAAAAAAAAAAAAAGAGAGAGAGAGAGACAGTATCAAAAACTTAATAAATACAAAATGTAATATAAAAAGGCTGGGGGGATAGGGTCAAGATGGAAGATGGGAAGAAGAGGGGCAGGCCCACTCTAGAGTGGTAAAGCGCTGAAGAGCCAAGGGGAGCTTAGAAAAGACTGTAAGCTAGCCAAGGGGAGAGTCATTTTCCTAGGGGCAAGATCAAGAGAGAAAAGAGGTGGGCAGAGCCTGGCGAGCTCATCGGCAACATAGTCCAGATTCAATCTAATAGTGTGTATGGTGCCGCATAGCCAGGGGTAGACCCTGACAGGACATGTAAAGACTGATAAAGCTGGACATGGTAGCTCATATCTGTAACCCCAACACTTGGGAAGGTGAGGCAGGAGATTGTGAGTTCAAGGACAGCACAGACTACATAGAAAGACTCTGTCTCAAAAAAGAAAAAAAGCTCAGTAGACCAATAAGGATCGTCATCATCCAAACAGGTGCAGACCAGATGCACAATCACTTAGCTCAGGTGCAGACCGGATGCACGATCACTTAGCTCAGG
>CAJQZJ010032342.1:867342-896810 GCA_907164525.1 Lophiomys imhausi
CCCGACTCTCAGCACGTAGGCAGGCTACTCACACCATCTTCCTCCCTACTCACCCCGATTCTCAGCACGTAGGCATATTCTGCCAGAAGAGTGGGGCTGATGATTCGCCATTTATGCTTCGTCCGCTTGAAATGCGGGTCAGGAAAGAGGAAGAACATTTTCGACAGCTGTGGGGCAGACCAACGCCAACAGGATTCCTGTGAGTGCCCGGCTCCCAACATCCTACCGCCTAACCCACCCGGGATGCTCCCAGGCTGCACCTGGCCCTTGTGGAAGAAGTTAGGAAGGTGCTTCATGGCATTACTGCGGAGACAGGCGATGTTCTGGAATCCGCCTCCAGGAGTTGCACGTAGGGCCCGAATTCTGTCTTGTACATAGTCTGACACTTTCACCCGAATCTCCAGACCCAGAATCAGGGTGTCCGGGAAGAGGGGCGACAATGCCACTGGAAACAGAAACATTAGTGGGATCATTGGCGTAATATGTCAAGGACTTCCTTCATACAAATAAGTTAACATAGAAAAAAAAGATCTCATTTGTAGATATCTCAGTGAGGAGTGGGATGGAGACATCCACATTCTGCAGAGGTTTCTCTGTGGGAGACAGGAAAAACACATGACTGTCACACTGACCAGGCATGGTGGCACACGCCTTTAATCCTAGCACTTGGGAGGCAGAGGCAGGCAGATCTCTGTGAGTTCAAGGCCAGCCTGGTCTACAGAGTAAGTCCTGGACAACTAGAGCTGTGACACAGAGAAACCCTGTCTCGAAAAACAAAACAAGCAAACAAACAAAAGACTGCCACACTGGCACAGGAGCAGGGTGTGGTAACTCAGGCTTTTAGTCCCAAGAATTGGAATTAGGGGATAGCAGACGGAGGTAAATGGATCTCTATGAGTTCAAAGTCAGCCTGCTCTATGTAGGAATTTCCAGACCAGGCAGGGCTACAAAGTGAAACCCTATCTCAAAAAACAATAAAATAAAATAAACACTCAAGGGGCTGGAGAGATGGCTCAGCTGTTAAGAGCACTGGTTACTCTTCCAAAGGACCTGGGTTCAAATTCCAGCACCCACATGGCAGTTCACAGCTGTCTGTAATTGCTGGGCGTGGTGGCACACGCCTTTAATCCCGGCACTTGGGAGGCAGAGGCAGGTGGATCTCTGTGAGTTCAAGGCTAGCCTGGTCTACAGAGTGAGTTCCAGGACAGCCAGGGCTACACAGAGAAACCCTGTCTCAAAAGCCCCCCCCCAAAAAAAAATTTAAGAAAATAAACACTCAAGATCTGTCATAGAGACTAGAATAAAAGGGCAGAAGCTACAGGTACAGTTTGGATTTGCTTTAGCGTTTTCACAGTGGTGTCATGATGTAGCCTTATTCAGTCTTCATAACACTCTCTGACTTCTGGTGGTCGGAAATGCAAGACCACAGAACAAGGGAAATGCTCGGGCGTGAGCCAAAGTCTTCAGTCTCCAAGGACCATGCTCCTCCTCTCTGCTACACTGCTATCTATCTGTAGGGGAAGATCTACACACAGGCCAGTGGCTTGACATGCATGCCCTGGAAAACAAAGAAAATGAAACACGAGCCCCAAACACATAGAGCAGAATGTGTCCTAGTGAGAAAAGGGGTAGGAGAAGGAAGGTGGCGGAATCCCCGAGAAAGACAGTTCAGGATCAGTGGCCACAGATGCTGATTTCTGACGTGTTGTGCTGTCCAGCTCACTGATCCGGTACAAGGCAGGTGAAATGGCTCGTGTCAGGACTGGAGCCAGAACGAACAACTCAGGTTCTAAGATGCATTTGAGACAGCCCCCTCCCTTCTCCAGGGCAAAGGCCACAGAGCCAGAGAAGGAAGGTGGAGGCTCTCCACACTGATGTCACTGGTGTCTGGTCCCAGGAGGAAAGGTCAATTAAGCCCACCTCCAACCTGCCGAGATGGCAGAACCCAGGCCTGTCCTCGTCCCAGGGCAAAGGCCAGCAGCACATTACCTAACAGACCACCATAGCCACAGCCTATATCTGCAAAGTCCACTTGGGCCCCAGTTTGGTTTTCTTTCTTATCCTTTGGATCATCATGGCTCTTAGTTTGAGTAAGTGGAGCAAAGAACTCTGGGTAAAGCTCAGACCAGTCCATCTCCTCTGGTTTCACAGGGCTATTGGAAAGAAAATATGAGATTAGGCACAGGAGACTGTTGGACACACCATTGCAGACGTGCTTGTGTAGGGGTGGAAGGCGATGGTAGGTTTCTCAAAAATTCTGCAGTCATGGGCCATGTGTTGTCTAGAAGGCATAATGGAAAATCCCTTGGCCCGTAGGGGTGAATCACAGTCCCATCATGAGGCTATGGTTGCTGATCTGCCAAGATCTTCTCATTTCTGCAACTCAAGTTCTCTTTCTCCCAGAAATTGACTGCCTAAGGCATTGAGACACTACTTTGTGTGTTTTGTGTGGAAAGGATGGAAGAAAGAGTGGCCAGGGGCGTGTGCATATTTGTCTTTTTGTAAATTCAACAAACAAAAATCAGGCCGGGCGTGGTGGGCACGCCTTTAATCTCAGCACTCAGGAGGCAGAGGCAGGTGGATCTCTGTGAGTTCGAGGCCAGCCTGATCTACAAAGTAAGTCCAGGACAGCCAGGGCTACACACAGAGAAACCCTGTCTCGAAAAACAAAACAACAACAACAAAAAATCGGATCCGGTGTGACGGTGCACGCCTTTAATCCCAGCACTTGGGAGGCAGAGTTCCAGGCCAGCCTGGTCTAGAGTGAATTCCAGGACAACAGGGGCTACCCAGAGAAACTCTGTCTCAAAAACACAAAACAAAAATATCGGAAGATGGAAATGACAACTTGCTTCGCTTCTTCATTTTAGTTTCAGCAATAATTTCTTTCCTCATCCTAGATCTATGGCTGGCAAGTCCACCCAAACTTAGCCTACAACAACACCACGACCAAACGGTCAGCTCCGCCTTCTGCCAAATCTCCCTAAACCATCATCAACTGACGTGTCATCCGGACATTCCTCCCCAAGTCCTAGCTCCGTCCCAGTACCACTGCCTTCCCAGGATGCTAGCGGCGCCCTCCCTCCCGGATCCCGCCCGGCTCGCTCACTAGCGCAGCGTGTGGTCCGCCATGGGGTTGGAATGGGCGCGCTGCCGATAGTAGCGCTTCTGCGGTTGGGGCGCCTGGGCTCCCGCCATGATGCCACACAGTCCACATGGAGAACGGAGGCCTCGGGCGCGATATGATGACGCAACTCGTGGGATGCCAGGAGGCCCCGCCCCTTAAAGAACCAATTGCAAACTCAGCTGAACCGTGTAGGGCGAGTACCCTGCAGGGTGCGTGCGGGAGGGAGCCCGCGCGCTGCTAGCCTCTAACCATGCGGGAAGGCCAGCTCCAGGCACCCCGCGTCTTCTCTTGGCTCGCTTCTGCCTAGTCTCCGTTCCCAAATGCCTGCAGGCACCTGTGCGCCCCACAGGCGAGCGGGATGTGAGAAACCCGCCTCTGACAGTAGAAATAAACATCATTTCTTCTCTCTACTGGTGGTCTCAAACCAAGTCATCCGGGTCTGACCTGTGTGATGCTGCATGGGCCCTGTTCTGTGTGTCCCAGGGACCCGGGCTCGGGGGTCATCCCCATCCATCTCCAGGAAGTCCAGCTAGAGGAAGGAGGGCGAACTGGGGAGGCGGAGCCCGGTGCCTGGGAGCAGCCCATATGGCTGGCAGTCCCCAGCCTCAACCCCGCCACGGACTCCGATCGGAGAGCTGGCCGGGGTGCCCGGGTGCTCTACCTGCCTCATGGCCAGCCCCCGCCCGGATCCCAAACCAGAGCCGGAATCTGTGTTCCCACGGGAGGTCGGGCTCTTCACCGACTCTTACTCGGAGAACAGCCGGTTCTGCTTTTGTGGGCACGAGCTGAGCATCACGCAAAACTTTGGGTCGCGCCTTGGGGTGGCAGCACGCGTGTGGGATGCGGTGAGGAATGGGCTGCCCTAAGTGAAGGTCTCTTGAGAGGTCCAGTCCCTGGACCCCGCCTCTCCCATATGGAGTGATCGTCGTGACGGTTTCCCATTTTTTCTTTCCCTCCCTCATAGGCTCTGAGCCTGTGTAACTATTTCGAGAGTCAAAATGTGGATTTTCGAGGCAAGAAGGTGATCGAACTGGGCGCGGGGACGGGCATCGTGGGAATCTTGGCAGCGCTGCAGGGTGCGTGAGCTGGCATTGCGGCGGGAGGAGGGGACCTGGAGTGTGGAGAAGTTCATACGTGGATTTCTGGGGGTGGGCCGGGCTTTTGAACTCAGCTCAGTTCTTTCCTTTTAACAAACCTCTACCCTTCTGCGAGGCAGACAGAACTGATTAGCGTTCAGAACTCCCAGGATAGTTTGTTTGAGGGTGGCTAAAACAAATCAGATAGGGATTCTGTGGAAAATGCTGGAGACGCTCTTCAGTTAAAATGCTTATATGGGTATTCTGAAGGAGAGATCTAGGGCCTCTTTGTAGCTTCATTATGATAGGGTCTCTTAGCTTCTTTCTTTCTCTCTCTCTCTCTCCCTTTCTAGGGTGGGGGGGGAGTGGGGTGAATGTGTTCTGGTTGAGACAGGTTCTCTTGTTGTCCAGGTTGGCCTAAAACTCATTACGTAGAAGTTAGCCTTGAATTCCTGGTCCTCCTCCCTTAATGTTCCAGGCACCCACCACACAGCCTTGGGTTTTTGTTGCTAGAAGAAACAAGGTTATGAGGGGTGGAGGGCTGGCTAGGCGGTGAGTGAATATATTCATTCTAGATATAAGGATCGTAATTAGCAGCTGAGACTTGGGAAAGGAAATGGTCAGGAAAAGTGTGCTTCACTTTGATCAATAAAATAAAAAAATTCCTTACCTTATGATCCAAGTCCTGAAGACCAGGATGTCCTTATTCATAGGGACAGAACTAGGTCACATTTGGGAAGTCTTTGCAGAGGCAGGCATTTATTACTCTGTGTGCCAAGAGCCATGCTGGGGACGGATGGAGAAGGATTTCTCCCTCTCCGAGGAACTTGTAGTCTAGTGAGGGACAATGTGGGAAGAGGCCATGACCCAAGCACTGTAGTGAGGTATGTGTGGCATGGGTGTGCTCTGGCTAACCCACCCTGACTGCTGGGGAGTCTGTCAAGGGGAAGCTCTGACAGATGAGTTGGAGAAGGTGGGCGAATGAGAGACAGTTACATTAAAAGAAAACAAGCCAAGAGTTGTAGTTCACGCCTGTAATCCCGGCACTCAGGCAGAGGTAGGACAATTGCTGTAAGGTCAAGGCTGTGGCCTAGGTTACAGAGTAAGACCCTGTCTTAGGTAGGAAGGGAGGGGAGAAGGTAAGGGGGAAAGTGTGTGTGTGCATGCATGCGCGCGCCAGTGTGTGTATGTGTGTGTGAGAACACCTATCTTCACTTACTGTCAGACCAGCTGCTGCTTTTTTGTGCCGTGTTTAGTTGCCAAGTGTGCAGTCTGGGTATGATCTATTCTCTCTTTGTATGCTTTCTTAACATTTGCGCAGCTATCCCTTGTCCCTTCCTCATCCCACCATATTTAGTTAGTCCACTACTGATTCCTGCTCTGATTTTCAAAAGTATCTTCATGCTTCATGGCAGCAGTTAGCACTTTCAAACTGACCCTGTGATGTTCCACCACCAAGCCTGTTTCTCCCTCAGACTTTCCCATCATGAAGCCACGTCCGCCCAGCAGAGATCCTAAACCTTATCACTGTCATGTCCCTGCATTCCCTTCTCATACCCTTCCTGTCCTGTGGGGTTTAACTCCTAAAAACCTCTTCGGTTTTCTTTTGTTTTCTCCCGACTCCACTCCTGGCCCCCCAGCCTGAGCCAGCACCATCACTCAGACTGTAATAAGTAGTCACACTGGTGATCTTGCTTTGAGTTCTGGCCCCCGCCTGCCTCACACCACCCTAGAGTCAGAATGGCTTTTTCAAAATGCAGCTGTCATTACACCCCACCCCTCTACGGATTCTTACTGCTCTCAGGGAAACATGTCCTCCAGTGGCCTGCGTCCCTCTGTAGTTTCTTTCTGTGCCTCTCCCCATCCTGTTCTCCTTGTGCCATCTATTAGCCTTCTGTGCAGTCTGCTCATTTACTTTGATGTCCCTTCCCTTAGGGACTTCATGGGGGCTGCACTTTCTGCTTGAAATGGTCTTACTGCCTGGTTAATGCAAATGTATTCTCCATTGCTAGGCTCAAACTGTCCTTGCAAGAGAAGGCTTTCTACACACATGCACACACGCACGCACGCACACACACACACACACACACACACACACACACACACACACACCCCGCCCACGCTGACTTAGGCCTTCTTAGTACTCACACAGCTGTGCTAACTAGGCTCATTTTTATACTTGTTTTTACTGAGCTCAGGTCCCTGTGCCACTCAGCCAGCTTGTCATGTTTCCTTTGCCCATTTATTCTTCCACCGTCCTAAACATCTGTTTCTTGCCTTCTAACTCGTCACACTGTGGATGCTGCAATTGTCACCCTTCTCTGATGACTTTGTCTCTTCAGAGTGTGTCTGTGTTCCCAGAAAATGGCCACAAGTTCCTGTCACAATACCTACTCACCTGGGTCTGTGTCCATAACTATTGTCTTTCATCCTGTTACCACAGATGCAAAGACTAGCTAATGAAAGCTTTGCACTTGTCCTTAGATCTTGGGTCTTCCCACTACTCAAGGATACTTCTCCAGCAGCCCCTTATCTCTCCTATATTCCTGGAGCCTTTGTTTCTCTCTGAGTAATATGTACATCCCATCCATCCATCCATTTATCATCTATCCACTTTCTATAGACACAGAGTGTGTATATGTATGTGTATATGATATATGTACACAAATTATGCTGAAATGCCTATTGTGCCTGCGTGCATGCTTGTGTGTGTGTGTGTGTGTGTGTGTATGTGTGATTGTACATCTACTAAGTCATTTCTCTGTTCAGGAGGGAATACATCCAAATGTTAATATCACTGTCTCTAGGTCCTCTCTTTCTGTCTTTTCTCAATCCATTCCAGATAGGTTTTCACTCCCTCCGTGTCCCCTCCCTCCAGTGCCTCTATGTTTTGAACTCAGGAGTCAGTTTCTAGCCCACTCCAGTTGACTGAGAATTTATTTAACAATGATACTCTCATGTCCTTGAAATGTCCTTTGCTTCCTGGGCCAACACACTTCTGGCTTCCACCTACGTCATTGGCATACTTTTCCATTCTTTTTTTTGTTGTTGTTGATTCCCTTTTATCCCTACAGCAGGAACTTTGAGTGCCCCAGAGCTCTGGAGTGTCCTTGTGACCTCTTCTTTTCTTCTGGCTATTCTTCCTCCTGAGAAGTCACCTCAACAGCATTGTGTCCTTTTTATGGTGAGGACCATGACTGTCTCACTTCTGTATCCAGGCTTGTTTGCATAACACACTGTCTGCTCAGTGTCTTCACGTGATTGTTTGACAGACATTTCAAACTTTGCTCACAAGTGAAATCATGTTCCCATTTCCAAGCTGCTCTTAAAGCCCTCTTCACTTTCATAATGGATGATTTGAATTGAGTTAGGCCAAATGTTCAAAACCCATCCTTAGTCACCCCTGCCACCCCCGTGTGTGTTTGTGGGTGTGTATGTGTGAGTGTGTGTGTGTGTGTGTGTGTGTGTGTGAGAGAGAGAGAGACAGAGAGACAGAGAGACAAAGTGAGAAAATCAGTTTATTGATGTTGACAGTACCTTTACAATGTATTAAGGATTTGATTAATTCTTAGTCATTGTCACTACCCGATTTCTAATCAACATCATCTCTTCCCATGATCATTAGAGTTGCCTCCTGACCAGTCTCCCTGGTTCTCTCCTAGCTGTTCTGCGGTTTTTGTTTGTGTGTATTTTAAACAATATTTATTATTTATTTACTTGTGTGTGTGTGTGTGTGTGTGTGTGTGTGTGTGTGCGCTCTGCCTGCCTGTATGTACCACATGTGATCCTGGTGCCTGAAGAGGTCAGAAGAGAGAGTGGATCCCCTGTTACTAGAGGTGCAGATGTCTATAAGCCACTGTGTGGATGCTAGGAGCCACCTGGGTCCTCTGCAAGAGCAGCCATTGCTCTTAACAGCCAAATCATCTCTCCAGCCCCTGTGTTTGTGTTTTTAATCACAGGAATCAAAGTGCTTCTCATAAGTCCTGAGTGAGCATGTGCAGTCCTTCCACTTAAATGTCTCTCCTATCTTCCCGAATCGTAGGATCTGGCCTCCGTCTCCCTCCCACCCTGCTCCTGATGCTGTCTGTTCCCCTGCTCTTCATACCCACCAGACGCAGTCCTGCCTCAAGGTCTCTGTGCTTGCTGATGTGGTGTTTGGTGGACTCTAGCCAGGGAGAGCCACGTGGTTTGCTCCACCGATGCCTTCAGGTCTTTTCCAAATAAAATGTGCCTAGTGGGGATTGCCCAGGCATCCTATTGAGAGTGTACCCCTTGTCTCCTCCCTCAAGGGCTTCAGCCGCTTCCCCTGCCTGGTGCCTCACTGCAGCATGTATCACTGTCATTTGAAGTACTATGTGTCTTATTTCATTTTCTTTGTTCTGCTTTTCTTGAGGCAAGGTCTAAGGTAACCCTGGTTGACTTCAAACTCCTAATGTTCTTGCTTCTATCTCCTAAGTGCTGGGATTGCTGGGATTGTTGTGAGTCACCAGGCCCTGTTTACTTTTTGTTTGTTAACAATGTGCCTTGCCGTGTAGCCCCAGATGGTCTGGAACTCATGGACCTTCTGGTTCAGCTCCCCAAGTTCTATGATTATAGGCAAGTACTGCCATGCCTGGATAGTTCATTTCTTTTGATCCTGTCATCTTTTTTGGTACTGTTCTTTATTTTATTTTATTTTTTGAGACATGGTTTCTCTGTGTAGTCTTGGCTGTTCTGGAACTTGCTCTGCAGACCAGGCTGGCCTCAACTCATAAAGATCTGCCTGCCTCTGCCTCCTGAGTGCTGGGATTAAATGCGTATGCCACAGCCACCTTGCCACTGGTCTTTTTTTTTTTTAACCTTTATGTGTATTGGTGTTTTGCTGGCACGTATGTCTATATGAGAGTGTCAGATCTTGGAATTAGAGACAGTTATGAGCTGCCATGTGGGGGCTGGGATTTGAACCCAGGTCCTCTGGAAGACCAGTCAATGCCTTTAACTGATGAGACATTTCTCCAGCTCCACTATTCTTTTTTTTTTTTTAAATTACATTTGGAGCCAGGCAGTGGTGGCACGTGCCTTTAATCCCAGAACTTGGGAGGTAGAGGCAGGAGGATCTCTATGAGTTCAAGGCTTTTCTGGTCTAAAGAGAATTCCAGAACTTCCAAGGCTACACAGAGAAACCCTGTCTCGAAAAACAAACCAAACCAAAAAAAAAAAAAATTGTTTTTTGAGGGGAATGTATTTGTCTTGGCATGAGTGTGGAGGTCAAAAGAACATTGTGTTGGAGCCAGGTCTCTTTCCTTCTGCCAGTTGGGACCCAGGGATGGAAATCAGATAGTCAGGGCTGGTGGTAAGCATCTTTATCCACTGAGTCAGTGCCCATTCCCCTTCGTTTGAAACTGGGTGTCATGTAGTCTAGGCTGGCCTCGAACCGCGTAGCCGAGGGGGACTCTGAATGTCTGATCTGGTTTCCTGTACCTCCTTAGTGTTTACTCACTTATCTATTTGGTGGAATCAAACCCAGGTCCTTATATACTCTACCAACTGAGCTACAACCCCAACCCCCTCCCTTTAAATTTTTTGTTTATGGGGCTGGAGAGATGGCTCAGTGGTTAAGAGCACTGGCTGCTCTTCCAAAGGAGCAGAGTTCAAATCCCAGCACCCACATGGCAGTTCACAGCTGTCTGTAATTGCCTGGTGCGGTGGCGCACGCCTTTAATCCCAGCACTTGGGAGGCAGAGGCAGGTGGATCTCTGTGAGTTCAAGACCAGCTCTGGTCTACAGAGTGAGTTCCAGGACAGCCAGGGCAGCACAGAGAAACCCTGTCTTGAAAAACCAAAAAAAAACCAAATATATATTTTAAAACATTGTTTTTATTATTTTAACGTATGTGTAGGTGTGAGTGTCTGCATATAGGTTTGTGCATATGAATGCAGGGGCCCCCCTGAGGCCAGAGGCATTGTATCCCCTGGAATTATGATTCAGACCATTGTAAGCCGCTTGATAGAGATGCTGGGAACCAAACATGGGTCTTCGGGAACAGCAGCAAGTGTTGCTAGACACCGAGCCCTCTCTCCAGCTCTCTTCTGTTTTACTTAGTCAGGGTCATGCTGTGTAGCCCAAGCTGGTTGTCCTGGCTCTGCCTCCTTAGTGCTGAGATCTTTAAAGGCATGTGCTGCCACGGCCACACTCGGCCCTTGGCTCTGTTCTTAAACTCCATGACCGGACAGTGGCTCTTAACCTGTCTGTTCACTGATGTACCCCAGACACCTGGCATACACACCTGTCAAGAGGATGAATGAGTGAACTCTCTTCTATGCTGTTAATCATGGGTGTGATTAGGCAGTTACTTTTGTGATATTATGAGTGTTTCTATGTCTGGAATGAAGCTTTCTGGAGGCTGCAGTTTTGTTTTGCCTCCTGGTGTATCCTTAGCATTTAGCAAGTGCTCAGTCCACATGTTTGCTGTGTTACTAAAGTGTTCTGAGATGCTTGTCTGATCGTCTTTAGACCTGATTCTGCGCTTAAAACCTATCTATCAGACTGGGAATCCAGCTCTCGCAGAATGCTTGCCTGGCATGCCATCACACTCTACCAAATCTGACTCCCTTTTAGCATGCAATAGTCCTTGACATTTTCCTTCTATTTCTACGTCTTCTAGACCAGTGTTTCTCAGCCTTCCTAATGCTTTGACTCTTTAATACAGCTCTTCATGTTGTGGTGACCCCCAACCATAAAATTATTTTCGTTGCTACTTCATAACTGCAATTTTGCTACTGTTACGCATCATAATTGTAAATACCTGTGCTTTCTGATGGTCTTTTGCGGTCACTACCCAGAGGTAGAGAACCAGTGTTCTCGTGCATAGCCTTCCTTAACTAAGCCTTGCCCTTTGCCTGCCTGGCGCCTGTACTCCCTAGTACAGAAAGGCTCACCTGACTAACGTGTGCTTGTCCTTTTGGGCTTGGCTGAGGTCACGTCTTCTGAGTTTGTAAGGGTGGGGGTGCACAGTTCATCCCTGGCTTGGTCTTGCCCAGACTTTTGCTGACATCTGGTTGTTGTGTGTTGGGCAGAAAGGTTGAAGATTACCTCAGAGAGAATGTTGATGTTGTAGAATGCAGAGTGACAGGAGTGGCATCAGCTACATTGAGGTTAGGACAACTAAAAGCCAAAGTATGGACTTTGGGCTGTCAAGTCATGAGGTCTTAAGGACTCTGGGCCCTCCAGGCGGGAGTCATGAGCCTTTTCTTGGTCCCTCTGACTTGGATTTCTCGTCCTTGCTCTCCCTCAGGGGGGGATGTTACCATCACTGACTTGCCACTGGCTCTGGAGCAGATCCAGGATAACGTCCACGCTAACGTGCCATCTGGGGGCCGTGCTCAAGTGTGCGCCTTGTCCTGGGGAGTTGACCAGCACGTCTTTCCTGGAAACTATGACTTGGTGCTGGGGGCAGATATCGTGTACCTGGAACCTACCTTCCCACTGCTGTTGGGGACTCTCCAACACCTGTGTGGGCCCCATGGCACCATCTATCTGGCCTCCAAGATGAGAGAGGAACACAGGACAGAGAGTTTCTTTCAGCACTTCCTGCCCCAGCATTTCCAACTGGAGCTGGCCCAGCGGGATGAGGAGGTGAATGTTAACATCTATAGGGCCAGGCACAGGGAATCCAGAGCTGCTGGGCACCGCCCCTTCTGTTGACTTCAACTCTTGTCTCAATGGAGGAATGACGTAGCTCCAGAGACGTAGACATCAGGACAAAAGAAAAGGATGGATTAATTATCTCCTTTCTTCCCTCTTCCCTTTGGTTCCCTAAATATTCTTGGGAGTGCAGAAGGGTGACCGGCTGCTAAGATTGGCAGAGCCCAAGAAGCATTCCGTTTAAAGCACAAAGAAGGCACCCAACACTTGTCTACAAGGGAGGAGAAGGTATTCAGGATAGTTAGGACTAAGGGAGCGAAACAGGGTTCGAACAGTGGCTGTAGGAGGATTGTCACTGATCCCCTCCAGTTCTTTAAGCATTATGGACTTTCTAGAAAAACACATTCTCTGACATTATTTTTAAAAGAAAAAATGAGCATTTATTATCTTTTCTGCATCCTCAAACATGTAGCTGTTGCCAGAGAGCTGGGTACCAAGATGCTTCAGAATATGTATTTCTTGCCTGCTGAAATAAAACAAATCCTCCCAGCCCTGAGTGTGGGGATAAGCAGCAGAGCTGTTCCTTTGGGTCTGTAGCTTCTTCATCCTTTGCAAAGACCTGATCACAGACATCATGTTGTACCAAATTCTGCATTGAGTTCTAGGTTCTTCTAATCTCCATTCTTTCCTTCTAAATTTGTTTTGCCTTCCCTTCTTGACTTTCCCTCTGGAGCAGTCTGGGTAGAGGGCTCTTTTTATTTGCTGTTTAGACACACAACCATCTTTGGTGTGTCTGCCACCATTCTCTCAACCTCCATGCCACACTTCAGAGTCTTGTCACCTTCCAAAACCTGCTCTAATTAGCTTGTACGGCAAGAACAAATGTCTTTGCCTGACACTCAGGCTACACACATTGCTCCCAAAATACTTGCTATTTCACTTCTAACTCCTTTTTTATTGCACTTTTAGCCAAATTGCAAAATTTGCTACTCTTTGTTCCCTAACTCTATGCCAGCATTCCCTAATTTCTCCACTTTTTTAATGATTCCCTTCCAGGAAGGACCATTGGTCCCTATCAAAACTCATTCTTTGGGGACTGGGCAGATGGCTCAGTGGTTAAGAGAACTGTCTGCTCTTCCAGAGGACCTGAGTTTAGTTCCCAGTACCCATATGGCAGCTCACAACTGTCTGTAACTCCAGTTCCAGGGGATCCAACACTCTTACACAGACAGACAAATGCAGATAAAACACCATGCACATAAAATTAAATAAAAATAAATAAAACCCTCATTCTTGTCGGGCGTGATGGCGCACGCCTTTAATCCCAGCTCTTGGGAGGCAGAGGCAGGCGGATCTCTATGAGTTTAAGGCCAGCCTGGTCTACAAAGTGAGTCGAGGACAGCCAGGGCTACACAGAGAAACCCTATCTCCAAAAAGCAAAAACCAAACCAACCAAACAAACAAAAAAACCCTCATTCTTTGCTTATGGAAACAAACAAACAGACGGATAACTCCAATATAAATCTTATATTGTTTTACTTGATTTTTATTTTCTTACCAATAAATACATTGGGGGACAGAGCTGTGGTTTATTCACTAATCCCCTGAAACTGACAACAGCTCTGGACACACGTGTTCAGCAGATATTTTGCTAATTTAATAGTTATGCGTTTGATTTGTCGAAGGAACTTCAGCTCTCCAGGTGACCTTGGACAGTTTCCTGAGCCCACCTACCTATCTACCTCTTGTTTGCCCTGAGTCATAAATGGATAATGAATATGAAAGTGCCTTGGAAATAAAGAAACATAAAGTATCGCCTACGTGTCTTGCGTTGTTATTATGTGACAACTTTAACATGCAGTTACACTGTTTTACCCGCTAAGTCTCTCGCGAAATGTTTTTAATGAGACAAGCAAAAGAGGCGCTAATAGTCCTCCGGCCTGCAGGTGGCAGCATTTTCGCGCTACGCATTCTGGGAGGCGTTTTGGTCCTCGCGCAGCGCCGTAGGCCGCCGTCTCATCTGCGCGCCGATGGGCGGAAGTGTTCGGTTGAGGAGGGATGTCGCTGCTGCGGTCGCTGGGCTTCTTCCCGGCCGCCTGCACGGGCCGCTCGGTGAGGGCTCCGGGCCCAGGGCCGGGCTGCCCTCCCCGCACTAGCGTGCCCCCGGGTCCCCGGTCTCGCCCTGCGCACGCGCTCCCTCGCCGGCCGCCCGGCTCCGGCGGCTTCCCGCTGCTCATCCCTTTCTCCGTCCTCCCTCCAGGCTACGTCTATCCTACTTCGGCCGTCCCAGCCATGGCTCACGGTTCACGCGGGCCCCTCGTTGTCGTCCTCGACCTCCAGCAAGGAGCTCCTCATGAAGCTGCGGCGGAAAACGGGCTACTCCTTCGTCAACTGCAAGAAGGCTCTGGAGACGTGCGACGGCGACCTCCAACAGGTGGGAGCGGGTGCTGCCCGACGGGGTGCCGCGGCTTCGTCCTCCTCATTGGAAGCAGTTAACCCAGGAACCCAAGAGTTCCCTCACCGTATTCCACCTTAGAGGGCCGTGGGATTTGCTGCCTGGATATGAGGGTTTGTGTACATTTTGAAGGTGGACTCCCGAGGCCTCACACTCTGTATCTGTGGACATTGCGTTTAGTCCTTTCCTGTTGTGTCGGTGCTGTCTGTGTAAATGGAACACTGCACCATCTCTCCCGTAGTGGGGTTGTGAAGATCAAAGTCCTGCAGGTACTACAGGGCCTGGTGTGGAGGGAGCATTTAGCAGTGGCTGAGTTTCTGTTGCAGAATGTGGAGGTGCATGGAGCCATTTGGCTTGGATTTATTTTAAGGTGCCATTCATTTCTAATTTTTTAAAAGGTTTATTTATTTTTATGTATATGGGTGTTCTGTCTGCATTCCAGAAGAAAGCACCAGATCTCATTATAGATGGTTGTGAGCCACCATGTGGTTGCTGGGAATTGAACTCATGACCTTCGGAAGAGCAGCGATCGCTCTTAACCGCTGAGCCATCTCTCCAGCCCACCATTTCTAATTTCTATGACTGACTTTTTCCCCCTCTTCTATTTGTAGGCAGAGGCCTGGCTGCACAAGCAGGCCCAGAAGGAAGGCTGGAGCAAAGCTGCTAAGCTCCATGGGAGGAAGACTAAAGAAGGCTTGATTGGGCTGCTGCAGGAGGGAAACGCGTCTGTTTTAGTAGAGGTGCGTTGTTGGGGGTCCCACACACTAGCAACAGCTGTGTCTTGGATCTTAAGGTTTGAGGTAGACCCTTCGGGTGCTTAAGGAATCTGTTTGAGAACCATAAGCTGTGGTTGGATCTGTTCCCAAGGCCTTCGTGATATGATGGAGTTTAAGGGTGGAAATGCGGGGCTGGAGAGATGGCTCAGCGATTAAGAGCACTGATTGTTCTTCCAAAGGACCCAGGTTCAAATCCCAGCACTCACATGCAGTTCACAGCTGTCTGTAATTTAATCCTGATTAAAGAGGTGGTGGCTCTCGCCTTTAATCCCAGCACTCAGGGAGGCAAAGGCAGGTGGATCTCTGTGAGTTCAAGGCCAGCCTGGTCTACAAAATGAGTCCAGGACAGCCAGAGCTACACACAGAGAAACCCCTGTCTTGAAAAACCTAAAATAAAATAAAGAATGGAAATGTATCAGTGTCTTGAGGGGAGATTGCCTAGTAACCTGGATCATCTCTCCTCAGTGTCAATCCAGTGCAGACTTGCTACCTGCAACAGGTAGGCTTCAAAACTAGTAGCAGGCTGTGATGGCTCTCACCTCTGTTCTCAACACTTGGGAGGCTGAGGCAGGAGGATTACTGTGAGTTTGAAGGCAGGTAGGCTACAAAATGATATCCTGACCCCTTTACCCCTAAAAAACGATAAGAAAGTAGTGTAACTCTGTGTTATCGATAACTAATAAATAGCGAATTTAGAGGAAGCTGTAGGGTCATGACTGGTGAAAAAGCAGGCACACATAAGGCTACAATACAGGAACGAGATAAAGAAGTGACAGTTCAAGGTCATCCTCAGCTACTTAGTGAGTTCAAGGCCAGCCTGAGACCCTTTCAGAAAACAAGAAAGATTTGGAGTTGGAAGAAAGTAAGGGGTGAAGTGAGTCCTCTGGGTGTTCTGGGGCCCTCCTGGGTATGCAGATTGTGGCTCACTCCCTGCCACAACAATGGCACTTCCCATGTCTCTGCCTCCCCAGAACAAAGGGGCTGCAGGTTTAAAGTTCAAGGCTGTTTGTTTCTGTTGAGTCTGTGGCTTGCTCACTCAATATCTTGGCTTCATCTCCAACCTGAAGGCACTTTTAAAAACTGTTAGTAAACAGCTCATACAGCAATATCCCTTTATTCCCACAGGTAAACTGTGAGACAGATTTTGTCTCCAGAAATGTAAAATTTCAGCAGTTGGTCCAGCAAGTAGCCTTGGGAACCCTGTTGCACTGTCAGAGCCTAAAGGATCAGCTCTCCACATACAGTAAGGTGAGTTTGAAGGTTGTCTCAAGCTTGCTCAGTTTCTCCTACGCACAGTAGGATCTGTTCTCTCTCTCTCTCTTTTTTTTTGTAATCTTTTTAGGGTGGGTAATTGATTGAACCCAGGAACTTGTGTACACTGCTTCTTTTTTGGGAGGGCGGGGTTGAGACAGGGTTTCTCTGTGTAGCCCTGACTGTCATGGAACTCTCTCTGTAGACCAGGCTGGCCTCCAACTCACAGAGATCCACCTGCCTCTGCCTCCTGAGTGCTGGGATTAAAGGCGTGCACCACCACACCCAGCTTCCTTTCTTTCCTTTTTTAAGATTTAATTTTGTTTTATATGCATGAGTATTCTACCTATATAGTACACCATGTATGTACAGTGCCCCCAGAGGCCAGGAAGGGCATTGGATCCCCTAGAGCAGGAGTTTAACCACCATGTGGGTGCTGGGAATTGAACCCAGGTCCTCTGGAAGAGCATCCACTGCTCTTAACCACTGAGCCATCTCTCCAGCTCCCCAAAATCCCACTGTTTCCTATTTCTGTAGATAAGTGGGCTCTTTGGAGTATGGTTTCCTTTAAGTATTTCTTACTACAGAAGTAAATATAAATGTACATTTGTCTCTGGTACAGATGTTTCAGGTACATGCAGACTTGGCCAGCCTTGGCAAGCTAGGAGCTTTCAGCCTTGTAGCTCTCCTCAAGTGCTGGGATTAAGGCCTGCTCTATCATGTTCACTGTTCCTTTGTGTTCTTTCCAGCTGCATAGTATTCTTGCGTGGCTGTGCCATGAATTATTCAGCCAGCCTCCTGGGTTTGAGCTTAGGCTGTTGCCAAAGTTCAGTGATTAGCAGGAACCGCTCAGAGAATGATCTTGTGTATGTGTGCTTTTTAAAAATGCATGCTTTTGTCTTTGAAAGTTCATCATCACCTGGTTGTGGTGCTGCATATCTGTAATCCCAGTACTTAGGAGTCAGAGGCAGGAGAATTTCCAGGAGTTTGAGGTCAGCCTGGACTACATTGTGAGTTCCATGCCTTTCAGGATCACAGAATGACTGTCCCCCGAAAAAACTAATAGAAAAGGAAATGTGCCCTCAGATCCCTAGCACTAGAGCTGCAAGTCAGAGGCGGTGTGCAGACAGGTCCGGGTCCCCCGCTCCTGGCAAGGCTTTGAAGGTCCCACTAATGTCGATACTTTGTGATATATAAAAACTCTGTTCTGGGCTTGTAGGAGACCCTCAGGCAGGCTAGCGGGTGAGAGTCGAACAGGGTTGGGTGGTGCAGTAGTAGAGCAAGGTATTTATAAGCCTGACGACGCCATCACTTTAACATCCGTGGCTTAGTGGAAGGGTCATCTGTTTATAGACGGTTATCTTAACCATTTTCCCGGATCTAGGCTCTTTCTGCCTGTTCTTTGAGTGCCTTCCGCAGTCAGAGCCAGCCTGGTCACACATGTCTCCTCCTGTACTTAGGGCTTCCTGAACTCCTCCGAGCTTTCTGAGCTTACAGCTGGGCCCGACAGGGAAGGCTCACTCAAGGATCACTTGGCCTTAGCGATTGGTGAGTATCTATGTTGGTTCTGTAAAGTGGAAGTTAGATCTGGTTCTCCTGGTGTCTTTGATGTTCCTCCAAATCTCATTCAATAATTGTGATCTCAGTTTAGGAATTGGAGCCAGGTAGTGGGAGTAAATATGAAGAAATATGTCATATCCATGTACGAAGTTTTCAGTGACAAACAGTGTAAAAAATACAGTCTCGTGTGCTTCTGTTGTCTTTTTTTTTTTTGGTTTTTTGAGACAGGGTTTCTCTGTGTATCCTTGGCTGTCCTGGACTCACTTTGTAGACCAGGCTGGCCTCGAACTCACAAAGATCCGCCTGCCTCTGCCTCCCAAGTGCTGGGATTAAAGGCGTGCGCCACCACCGCCTGGCTCGTGTGCTTCTAAGGGCAAGACTATGGGAGTATGGATTGGCCTTTCTGGGGAGTAGTAGACACCAGAAGAGCCAAAAGAGGCACCATCACCGAGCTCTGACCAGTCAGCATATTGAGAGAACTGGAGTTCCAGTACGTCAGAATCCTGAATTCCATAAAGGAATTTAGATACTTAGATTTATAAACTAACTCTCATGAGTTTTTGTTGTTGTTTTTATTTTTTTAGAGAAAAGGTTTTTCAGTGTAGCCCTGGCTGTCCTGGACTCACTTTGTACGCCAGGCTGGCCTCAAACTCACACCTGCCTCTGCCTCCCGAGCGCTGGGATTAAAGGCATGCGCCACCACACCCGGCTCACAGTTAATAGTTTATACCTGTGGTCTTAATGGAGGTAGCCTCACACCTGGGATTAAAGAAGAACATTCGTATAATTGATTTTCTCATAACCTTTTTTAATCCCACAGTCTCTGGCTGTAACTTGGCCACTTGTATCTTCTTGAGATCCGGCTGTTTAGCCTCCTGTCCAGTCCTAGTCCTTTGGTCTGTTTAGGCTTCTCTTGGAAGGAGATCCTGGGAAAATGGGAGAAAACTTGAATCTGTTTTTGGCTCTCATGAGGTTTTGAGAATGTTATCTTTGTACTTTTGTTGAGGGGAAGTTGGAACTGTCAGGTGCCTGGACTTTGCATTTCCTGGGGATTTTGGTTACAGACCTTTTCCCAGACTCTGTTGGTGATGAGAGTTGTATTTGTAAGGGAGAGTGATTTGGCGAGAGGGAATTCACTTAACTGCTTCGGAGTTATGATTTCAGCTCTGCCACGTATTGCTGGGTGGGTCACTTGAATTCTCTACCTTAGTCTGATAAGGACAACCAGGTTCTGAGTGCCCAGTATGCATGAGACACCACAGCACATGATTCTTGCCCATGTCACCTTGTTTATTTCCTACAGTAACCCTGAAAGGTAGGAAATTAAGGCTGGGCAGTTGATAAATGCCCAAGGTCACAGAGCCAGGAAAGGCAGATCCACGAGGTGAGCCTGCAACAGCCAGCCTGCCTTGAGTACTCCTTAAGGGGCTCTGCTCCTCTTCTCCCTCCTCCGCTTTCCTCCTCAGTCACAAGCTGAGGCAGGTGTCTTTCTGTCTCATTGCAGATCTACTTACTGCACATACAGAAAGGTCACTGCACACACCTGGCCTCCACGCAGGTGCTGCCCCAGGCATCGCAACCCAGTGGTCCTTGTTTCTTGTGTTTGCTCTTTTGTAGGGAAACTGGGAGAAAACATGACTCTTAAGCGAGCTGCCTGGGTGAAGGTGCCGTCTGGGTTCTACGTTGGCTCTTACGTGCACAGAGAGATGCCGAGCCCCTCGCTCCACAACCTGGCGCTGGGGAAGTACGGAGCCCTGGTCGTCTGCCAAACTCCTGGACAAATCGGAAACCTGGAGGAGGTTGGCCGCCGCCTGGGGCAACATGTGGTGGGCATGGCCCCTCTGTCTGTGGGCTCCCTGGACGATGAGCCTGGAGGGGAGACAGAGACCAGGATGCTGCCCCAGCCATACCTGATGGATCCTTCCATTACGCTGGGGCAGTACGTGCGGCCCCAGGGTGTGACTGTGGTGGACTTCGTGCGCTTTGAGTGTGGGGAAGGCGAAGAGGCAGTGGACGCGGAATAGGTTTTTTGTTTTGTTCTGGGTGGAAATATTTATTTTAGGTCTGGATCTCCTCATAAAAAGTTATTTTCTAAACCTCTTGAACCCTCAAATTTGTTTTTTTTTTTGTTTTGTTTTATAATGATGTTATATGTTCATGGATAAAATTATTAGTTATGTAATAAAGTAGAATTTTTTTCTCATTTGCATAATACTGGAGTTAACTTTTTTTGAGATTTTGAAAAGCTGTGTGCGTGTAAGTGTGTGAGCACACTTGTACCAGGTTTGTGTGGTAGGCACTTTTACCCAGCAAGCTGTCTTCCCAGCCCCTAGCATCACTCTGTTATGTTGTTTATGAAGTTTCTAACACTCTCTGTCTTGTTCCTGTGACAAAAGTCTCTCATTCTGCTTTGATTCTGTGACATTTTGGACCATGTTGTCTTCCCTGAAACTTCCACAGCAATGTTATTCCTGTAATGTGGATCTCCTGTTTGCTGACCTGTGTCTGCAAGATGACGGTTCATTTGTTGATGACGACTGCGGGCTCTCTGTAGTGGTACATGCTTACACTAGTATGTACCCCTGCAGTGCGTGTGCGGCATGGGTCCAGGGCTTTCCTGGGTAACTATAAGACATATTTTGACATTCTTGTGCCAGAAACGGGAATGGCAGTGGTCCAGTTAACTACATAGCTCTCTTTCTTTTTTTTTTTTTTTTTTTGGTTTTTTCGAGACAGGGTTTCTCTTTGTATCCCTGGCTGTCCTGGACTCACTTTGTAGACCAGGCTGGCCTCGAACTCACAAAGATCCACCTGCCTCTGCCTCCCAAGTGCTGGGATTAAAGGCATGCGCCACCACTGCCCGGCTCATAGCTCTCTTAATATTGCCATTTATTTGTTCGCTTGCTGTGATGCTGGGGATTAAACCCAGGACCTCGGCATACTGCTGAAGGAGTGTGCACTTTTCATTTTTCTTAGTTAATTTTTTTGAGGCATGGTTTCTCCCTGTAGCCCTGGCTGTCCTGGAACTAACTCTGTAGACCAGGATGGCCTGGAACTCACAGAGATATGCCTGTCTGTGCCTCCTGAGTGCTGGGATTAAAGGTGTGTGCTACCACTCACTGCCCGGCCACTTCTTTTTTTTCTTTTCTTTTCTTTTTTTTTTTTTTTGGTTTTTCGAGACAGGGTTTCTCTGTGTAACAGCCTGGCTGTCCTGGACTCACTTTGTAGACCAGGCTGGCCTCAAACTCACTGAGATCCGCCTGTCTCTGCCTCTGCCTCTGCCTCTGCCTCCCGAGTGCTGGGATTAAAGGTGTGTGCCACCACCGCCCGATCCGGGCCACTTCTCTTTTTAATTTTTTTTTAACTTTTTTTCTTTTTTTTTTTTTTTTTTGGTTTTTCGAGACAGGGTTTCTCTGTGTAGCCCTGGTTGTCCTGGACTCACTTTGTAGACCAGGCTGGCCTCGAACTCACAAAGATCCGCCTGCCTCTGCCTCCCAAGTGCTGGGATTAAAGGCGTGCACCACCACCGCCCAGCTTTAAGTTTTTTTGAGTCATGGTTTTTCTGTGTATCCCTGGCTGTCCTGGACTCACCACTGTGTAGACCAGGCTAGCCTTGAACTCACAGAGATACACCTACTTCTGCCTCCTGAGTGCTGGGATTAAAGTCGTGCACCACCACACCAGGCAATTACAGACAGCTGTGAACTGCCATGTGGGTGCTGGGATTTGAACTCAGTCCTCTGGGAGAACAGTGAGTGCTCTTAACTGTTGAGCCATCTCTCCAGCCCTTAAAGTTTTTGGTTTATTTTTTTTTAGTGTGAGTATTTTGCCTGCATGTATTCATGTGCACCATGTATAGTATGGTGTAGAAGAAGAGGACACTGGATCTCTTGGAATTGGAGTTAAAGATGTGTGTGAGCCACCTTGTAGGGACTGGGAACTGAACCTGGGTCCTCTGAAGAGCAGCCAGTGCTTTTAGCCCCTGAACCATCTCTACCGCCCTCCACTGCACTTTAAAAAAAAAATCAAGAAAGGGTCTTGTAATTTACTCAGCTTGGCCTTGAACTCACTGTGCCTACCCCAGCTGAACTGGGAGCCTGTGGACAAGGCCCAATTCAGCACTGCCTCTGCTTTCTCAGCACCTAAACTACTGTTCCCTTAATAAGTGAAGTTACCATAAGAAGGAACCCTGAAGACCGCAAAGAACACCTTGTGCTCACTCACGTGGCCTCTTTATTTGAAAAGTTGAACATGCTGTGGTACAGGGTGCTCCAGGGCATTTGGAGTTGGCCTTCTGTGAGTGTGCAAGCAATTACAGTGTGTTGGAGATTACAGGGCACAGCTGGAAGCAAATGTGGGACCTGATGCAGTAAATGTTTTAAGCTTAGTTTCTGGTTCTCTCCACCTTTCTACATTTATGCTTTCTGCTAAGACTTTATTTAGCTAAAGGACCATGAAAGCTAAAAAGCAAGTATCAAGTGTTTAACATCCAAGAATTGGATGAGTGAAAAAGAAGAAAAAACATGCTGTGATTCTCGGATCTGTTGTAGTTGAAGTGGCCGAATGTCAGGTTCGTTTGGCAGATGGATTTCTTTGCTGATGTTGGCACTGTACGTGTCTCTCCTGTAGCCGAACAGCAGACAGATGCCTTGCTTTAGAAGAGGCCCCGTTCTTTCTTCATCTGGAGCTGTTTCCAGCCAGGCAGAGCAGTAAATTGTCCTCTTGTGATGCCAAATACAGATACAAAGTCTTGTTCCGAGAGGTAATTCTAAGAGAAAACAGAATTTGTAGTGAGAAGGAAGATGCGTGTTTCATTACTGCCAATGGGTGAGGTGTGCAGGCAGGAGAGAGGCCTGGGGCTGGGGAAAGAGCCGCATGGCTGTGTGCTTGCCTGCACGCAAGGGGTCCTGGCTTTGAGTCCTGGAACCACAAACAGTCAACTGATAAGTTGGTAGGCCCAGGAAGAGGGGTGTGAAGTGGATTTTCAGGAAGGCTGTAACAGACTGAAGCTGTTCATTGCTGAGGAGTCCCATTTGTGCCAGTGGATGAAACTTAATGGGGCTTCCACTTGGTCCTGGGTTCCTGCCTGATAGGCAGTCAAAGGATTATATATTATGGATGAAATATAAACATTTGGTTTTGGAAGGATGGAGAATTGAATGGAGTGTTTTTCCATGCTTCATGCTCTTAACTACCATTCTTATTGAGTACTTATTTTTGGTGCTAGGGAATGAACCCAGGACTACTGTCTGAGGAACCTGAGAATATGCTCTACCATTCACTATGCCCCCAACACCCCAGGAATCTTACCAACAGAGTGCTCATGTGCCCTTAATGGTCATTCAGCTACAACCTGTATTTATTTATCATTATTTTCTGAAACAGCATCTCACTGTAGCGAAGCCTGTCACAGAACTCACTATATAGCCCAGGCTTGCTTGGAACCTGTGGTGACCCTCCTGCCTTGGACTCCATAGAGCTGGGATTACAGTCATGAGCCACCAAGCCCAACTGACCTGTGGCTTCTGCTTCTAAGAACACTGTAGTCTAGATGCTTAAGACCTGGTCAGGCCAGGCGTGGTGGCACACACCTCTAATCCCAGCACTTGGGAGGCAGAGGCAGGCGGATCTCTGTGAGTTCGAGGCCAGCCTGGTCTACAGAGTGAGTCCAGGACAGCCAGAGATACACAGAGAAACCCTGTCTTGAAAACAAAAACAAAAAAACCCACAAAACCACTTGGTCAGAGAAGACTTCACAGAAAATTCAAAGTTCTTAACCAACTCTTTCAAGGGGAAATGCATTCATTCATCTAGCCATTCAACATGAATGTATTAATTCATTTAACTAAACATAAGATGTGACAATGAGTCCAAAGGGAGTGTGTGTTGTGGGGGAGGGGGTAGTCAGGGGACTAGAGTTAGGAAACTGGTAGTCAGGGAAAGCCAGCCAGAGCTGAACTCAGCTGGCTCTGAGGTATGTTAGCACAGCAGTCATCACGCAGGATGTTGCTGGCGCAAGTATAAACACTGGCTGGGGTAAGCATGCTCAGGGATAGGAAAGCAGGCGCTGGCTGTGGGTGACAAGTGGGTGTGTAAGGCCCTCAGGGGCAGGGCCAGACTGTGGAAGCCTTTAGAGTCTTTTGTAAGGACAGTGGGAAGCCGTTGAAATGTTTTTTTTTTTAATTTTTGTTAATATTTTATTTATTTATTATGTGTACAGTGTTCTGTCTGTATGCAGGCCAGAAGAGGGCACCAGATCTCACTATAGATGGTTATGAGCTACCATGTGGTTGCTGGGAATTGAACTCAGGACCTCTGGAAGAGCAGCCAATGCTCTTAACCTCTGAGCCATCTCTCCAGCCCCTGAAATGTTTTTAAGTTTTCTACATTTTATTTAGTGTATGTTTGGTGGCATGCATATGGAGTCCAGAGGACAACCTGTAGGAATTGGATTATCTCCTCTCGCTGTGGGTCCTGGGTGCGGAGCATAGGTGTTAAGTTTGATGGCAAGTAGCTTCACCATCTGAGCCATCCTGCCAGCCCATGAGGTGTTTTAAACAGAGCGGCATCATCTCATCTGCTTTTGAAGGACCTCTGGCTATTAAGTATGATTGCGCTAGGGAAGGATTTGGGGAATGGTGGGGAAAGGTAGTTTACAGTAGTGCATGGTGGCTGGACCAGACGAGCAGCAGAAAGTGGAAGGGCACACAGAGGCTACCAGATGGATTCCTTTGGGAGTATGAAAGAGTTCCAGGAGGGGCCCTTGAATTGACTCAGTAGCTGAGATGCCCCTCGAGGTCCTGCAGTGTCCCCGAACTGTCCCAACCTGTTTCCTGAGCTCCATCCCCTACACTCAGTTCCACAACCACACACCTCCTTTTTGGCGGGGTTCACATCCTCAGGCAGCTCCTGATTCTGACTTTTCAGTAGAACTTCTATGGGGTAATACTTCAGCTCACTCTCATTAGAATTCAGAGAGAGGGTTGGATTCTTCATGTCCTAAATAAGAGAAGAGTACAGGCTTGGGTAAAGACTCATGGGTTTGTTTTGTTTTGTTTTTTGAGACAGGGTTTCTCTGTATATCCCTGGCTATCCTAGACTCACTCTGTAGACCAGGCTGGCCTTGAACCCAGAGATCCGCCTGCTTCTACCTCCCGAGTGCTGGGATTAAAGGTGTGTGCCACCATGACCAGCAAGACTGTTGTTTTATGTGGCCTCAGTTCCTGATGTATAAGGTTTACATTTTGGCTTATGCTGTTTCATTCTTTGTGAATCTTTGAGCATGGTGGTCACTAAACCTGGATGCATGTCAAAATGACCTGGGATAGCTGACTCAGCAGGCCTAATGTGAGTCTTTAGAGCCAGATCGGCACACATGCTGCATTTAAACATGCATGTATGTATGCATGCATGCAGTGCTGGGAATTGAAGCCAAAGCTGTGTGTGTGTGTGTGTGTGCTAGGCAGGCAGTTTGCTACTGAGCTATTTACCTCCAGCCAAGTCTTTTCTAAATACTATGATCACCTCCCTTCTCTTTACATTTTTATTTAGGTTCTATGTTTCTAGTCGTTAAATGCCTTCAGACTGTAGCTACACTCCAGTATACTTTAAAGACACTAACTGCATCCCATAAGCCTTGGGATCTGACTTTGCAGAGCACAAACGACAATATGCAAATGTTGGAACACTCTGTGCCATGCATTCATCTTATCCTGACGGTCCAGAGCTGCTGGCTGCACTTCTTTTAGCTGTTAAATAGAGGTCAGTGGCCTAGGCCGCAGCGGATTTCACTGTTGGAAACTGATAAAGTGTCATTTGTGTTAGAAGCTTCTCTCTGAGAAATCCTACCTACAATCCTAAACTTTTCCTGAAAGGCTGAAAAAGTTGAGTAATAAAGTTAGGTCTTGTTCTTTTTTTTGGGGGGTGGGGTTTGAGACATGGTTTCTCTGTGTAACAGCCCTGACTGTCCTGGACTCACTTTGTAGACCAGGCTGGCCTCGAACTCACAGAGATCCGCCTGCCTCTGCCTCCCGAGTGCTGGGATTAAAGGCGTGGGGCACCACTTCTCAGCAGGTCTTGTTCTTATTGTTTGCTCTTTCTTTCTTGTTTTGGTTTGCTTTTTGAGGCAGGGTCTCATATATCCTAGGTTAACTCTCCACTCAGTATGTAGCCATGGATGACCTTAAATTCTATAATTTATCTTGTAAATTATGAATATGTGATGATGTGTGCACAGCAGTGCAGGTGCTCCTGGAGTCCAGGGGAACACACACTTCTGGAGCTATATAGTTAGAGTTGCTGGTGAGCCACCCAAGGAGGTGCTTACAGTCTGGAAGAATAGCATGAGCTCTTAACTGCTGGGCCAGCTCTGCAGCCCACCCTGACCCCCAACACCATGTTCTGGAATGTGATAAATTAGGAACTTGGCTCTGAGACCTGCTTTCACCCCCCACCTTTTTTTTTTTTTGAGATGACAGGTCTTGCTATGGAGACTAGGCTAGCCTAGAACTCATGATTCTCCCACATTTGTTTCTCAAGTGCTTGAGACCTGCTTTTCTACTGATTTAAAATAACCTCCGAGTGTGAGTGTAATTCAGTGGTAAAGCACTTCCCTAGTTTGCAGCTCAAAGAAAACAAAGAACCCTTTGCATCCAAGTAGACAGTTGGAGGACTGCTTGAAGACACGGGAGGGGGCTGCCCTGTGGTATCTGCAGCTCTCTCTGTCCCCCTGGGCTCTGGGGCTCTTCTCTAAATGTAAACCCGACTCACAGCGGCGATTTGCACGATCGCAGCGGCATCTCCCAGCTCACTCTTTAACTGCTCGTATGACTTTCCTGCCTGGGAAGGGACAGGAAAAACAGGATGGAAGAGGAGGCGCAGTAGGCCTGTTGCATATTTTCGGGAAAAGCAAAGCGTGGTACAATCATAGTGCACTTCGGTATGCACCAAGGTCCATGTGGGGTCAGAAGGTCCTTCCATGTGACCAACGTTCTTTGGTGGCAAGAACAGGTGGGTGGCCCGGTGTCTGGCCACTGCTGACTGCACTGGTTGTCAGGGCTGTGAACGTGTGTGGACAGGGACTTTCATAGTTCCTCACGGAACTGACTGACTAGACTTCCGGACAAAGCCAAGGAGAAGGAAGGCGAGGCGAGGATGCAGTGGCAGGGGGAGTGAGAGCCTGGTTTTACTTGGCTCTTGAATCAGCACCCCACCTCCCCCATGGGCTCTGAGCCTCCTGGCAGTCAGAACAGCACCCCAATTTCTTTTTTCTTACACTCCAAAGGTGAGGGTCCCATGCCAGGAACCAGCCTGTGAAGGTGGGAGGCTCAAAGCCCTGCTTGATGATCAGGATCGGCGTGTCGGGATCTCTGCCACTGGGGTGTGTTACCAGGTACTCCTGGGCAGTGGAGAGGGCCCCCTCCTTCTCTGTGGCATTGGCCTCTGCTCCCATCCAGAGGAACACCTGTAGCAGCGATTTTATGCTGTTAGTGCCTCCATGCCAGGACGGGGTGCTGCTGTGTACAATGCTCAGCCCCTCAGAAAAGGTTCTTAGCTTCATCCCTGCTCCTAAGGGGAAGGTTCCAGGAGCAGCATGGTTTTGTGATGTTAATTGCCATGTGTATCTTCTAAGTTTTCACTTGTGAACCTCAGCTTCCTGAGTTAACATCCTACAAAACACCCCTGATGCCGTCTAGGCATACCTCAAGCCTCACTGTAGTGAAATGCAGCTATTCTAGCTGCTCTAGACAGCCAGGTTGCCTGGGATTATAGGTGGCCACTATATACAGAACTGAGAGTCAAGTCCTATGCGTGCCCAGCTTATGTGTGGGTGATAAGCCTGGGCCACCCGGGCACCTAGGGCAGAACTGAGAGTCAAGTCCGCAGCCCCATATCCAGTGAGTCACTGGACTCGCCAGGCTGTCACCATCCCTCTCTTCCTGTTTTCTGTTTCAATGCCTCCATGCAGCCAACAGCTACTCTTCTTGGCTCCCACCCTCCTTTCTGATGGGACATCAGGCCTGCAGAGCCCACAGCTAGCTACTTCTCACTATCTCTTGGGGGTATCTTACCTCAGTCTTACATTTTTGCTTGTTTGTTCATTTGTTTGGTGTTGCGACAGGATCTCAATCTATAGCTGGCCTCAAAGCCTACTCTTTCCCTCTGTATCTGAGGCTAACCTTGAACTTACAGAAAATCTCCTGCCTCAGCCTCCCAAATGCCGGGACTACAGACACAAACCACTATGCCAGGCTTATTTTGTTCTCTGATGGGATTTCAGGTGCCCTTTCCTGTGCCCCTCAGCCATCTCCTCTAGGAGGTCTTCTGAGAGCTCTTAACTGTGTTGATTGCCCTGTAAGTAGAGCATTGATGTTTCTTTGCCTGGCTCCGCCCCAGCCTATAAACACCGAATCTTTAGCATTGAGGATGCTTGCTAAGCTGATCTGAAGACAATGACACACACAGGAAGACTACTCATTCATATGCTGCCACAAAGGCCATATTCCTTGGCTTTGGAATCTGTTACCATCAATCCCCAGATAAGGGCAGGACACAGGCTGTGATTTGTTTTCCAAAGTAAGATGAGAAAATCCCCATGGTGGTGAGAGGAATGTTTTGATTTTTTTTGGCTTTGATTTTTCTATTGTATCTATTTATTTAACTTGTGTGGGCACACAGGTGTGTGCCACAGTGTAGATGTGGAGTTCAGAGGACCACTTGTAGGAATCGGTTCTCTCCTCACACCATGTAGGTCTTGGAGATTAAACTCTGGTTGTCAGCTTTGGTGGCAAGCACCTCTACTTACTGGGCCATCTTATTTATTTGTTTGTTTATTTATTTATATAGTTATATTTTATGTATGTTTGTGTTTTGCCTGCATGTATGTCTGTGTGAGGGTGTCAGACCTTGAAGTTACAGACAGTTGTGAACTGCCATGTGGGTGCTGGGAATGGAACCTGGGTCCTCTGGAACAGCAGCCAGTCTCTTAACCACTGAGCCATCTCTCCAGCCGCCTTACTGGGCCATCTTGGTGGCCCACTTTTTAGCTTTTTGAGACAGAGGCCCTGGCTGGTTTTAAACTTTGGATCTTCCTGCCTCTACCTGCTAGCTGCTTAGATTCCAGGCATGTGCCAGTATGCTGGCTGAAGGCTGGTGCGTTTTGGACATCGGTGTATTGTGACTGGCATACAGCAGGCTGTAGTAACCCTGATGATGCTTCACTTAGAGTTGGTCCAGCACCAACCCACTTTCACCCTGGGTGGGGATGCCACACAGAAACCAGCCCAAACTGTGGACATCTTTGACAGCTGTCCTGAACTTTGTGGCTGTGTCTTACCTGGTCCCAGGTATCCAGGAGCATCACGTCACCTGGGTTCAGGTCGTCCTGGGTGAAGTCTGTGACCTCAGTAACAAGGAACCGGCCAGTCTTATTGGAACATTCAAAGAGCCGGACTTGGATGTCCAGGATTTCTTGCTGCAGCCTGCAGTATTGTTAGAAAGGACAAAACTGCATAAGAATTATGTTTATTGTGTGGATGCCCATGTATATGTGTGTGCATGCGTGCATATGTGTGGATGCCCATGTGTGTGTGCGTGCATGC
>CAJQZJ010032342.1:896820-916399 GCA_907164525.1 Lophiomys imhausi
TGCATGCGTGCATATGTGTGGATGCCCATGTGTGTGTGCGTGCATGCATGCATATGTGTGGATGCCCATGTGTGTGTGCGTGTGTGTGTGCCCATGCATGTGTGAGTGTACATATGAGGGTAGAGATGGTTTTGGGTGTCTTCTTCCATACCTCTCCTTAGTTTTTGAGACAAGGGTCTCTTACAGAGCCTGGAATGTGTCAATGTGACTAGATTAGCTGGCCAGCAAGTCTGAAGGATCCTATTGTCTCTGTCTTCCCAGCGCAGGGATTGCAGCCCTGCCTTGCTGCAGCTGGCTTTTGTCTGTCTGTCTTGTTATGTGCATTCTCAGGTCCTCATGCTCACACAAGGACTTTGCTGACTAAGCTATGTCCCCAGCCTGGAAATCATGTCTAAAAATGTGAGGTATCTTAGGATGTGTACCCGCCACATGCCTAGAGGTCAGGGGAGCCAAGAAGATGGGGCTGACATGTTCACACACCTCTTGTCATTAGCATAGGGTGTCCTTCCTCCCAGAAGGTCCCAGAACTCAGGTGGCTCCTGGCCCTCAGCCACAGTGTCCGGACTGCCGTCACAGAGAAGCTCAGCCAGCTCCTTAGCCATTGCCCGCTCGTCCCCACTGGACCCCTGAGTGGGTGAGGAGAGCATCAGGTTAGAGACACAGGGTACATTGATAGGGAATGCCCGGTTTCCAGAAGCGGATGTGGTTGGCTCTGAGCTGCAGTATCTGAGGATGTGAGAGGGAGGAAGACAGGGCAAGCAGGCAAAGCACAGGCCTGCTCTGACACCACAGTGCTCACAGGAAGCAGCCACTTTTGTCTTAGCCTCACCTGGAATTTTAGGACACAATTTCCCCATCAGTGTAAACACTGGGTTTTTAGCCTGGGTCTTGTGCAAGCGCTATATTCCTACCCTAGCATAGAATTTTCAGTCTTTTCAGTCTGTCTGTTTTCTCAAGACAGGGTTCCTCTGTGTAGCCCTGGCTGTCCTGAAACTTGCTCTGCAGACCAGGCTGGTCTCGAACTCAGAGATCCACCTGCCTCTGTTTCTTCCTCAGTGCTGGGACTAAAGGCAGACCACCATTACCTGGCTTCATTCTTATTTTATTTATTTATTTTTTAAGATTTTATTTAGCCAAGCATGGTGGCTGGCACATGCCTTTAATCCCAGCACTCGGGAGGCAGAGGCAGGTAGATCTCTCTGAGTTCAAGGCCAGCCTGGTCTACAAAGTGAGTCCAGGACAGCCAGGGCTGTTACACAGAGAAACCCTGTCTCAAAAAACAACAACCACAAAAAAGATATATTTTACTTGATTGTTTTGTCCATGTGTATGTATGTGCCCCGAGTGTGTGCAGTGCCTGTGGAGGTCAAAGACGGTGTGGGATCCCCTGGAACAGGAGTTACAGATGGTTTTGAGCCACCATGTGGAACTGAACCCAGATCCTCTGCAAGAGGCCTCTCTGCTGTGCCATCTTTCCAGCCCCTAAAGAGGTGAGATTTTTGTATGTTGATTTGTTTGTATGTGTGTATATGTGTGTGTGTGTGCATATGTGTTGCTACATACATGTTTATGTGTGTATATGTATGTGTGTAGCATGTGTATGTGTGTACACATGTGACTTTGTATGTGTGTATGTATATATGAGTGTATGTATGTATGTGTGTGTATGTATATGTGCGTGTCAGTGCTGGGGTTATAGATAGGAGGTCCCACTCTCAGCTTTTTGTGTGGCTGGGGATCAGAACTTGGGTGCACCGTTTACTCTTCAGTACACTTCACCTGGCTGACAGGGCTGAGGGTGGAGCCCGCGTGAGTTCCAAGGGGCTATTACGACCCACCAGCCATCTTACCTTGCCATACCACAAGTAGTGCTCCGTCTGAGTACGCAGCAGAAAGACATCGTTAGAGTTGAGCGAGGAAGCAAAGGCTGAGACTTCCACTGCTTTGGTGTTGGATTTGTCATTTCCTTGGATCTGGAAGAGTCTTACTGGAGGGTCAGGATCTGCACTTCTCTTCCTGGAAGTCCCACCCTAAAGAGAAGAAAAGTGGACTCCAGATCTACAGAGTACCACATGGGCTTGCTGGGGTGGATCTGAGCTGTACTGGACACCATTGTTACCCCTGAGGATCTCCTAGGCCAACTGGAGAGGATCAGGGTGAGGGCTTTACCCTGTACCAAGCTGGGTCTCCCACCACTCTCCCACCTCAGCTTAATTCTGTAAGGTAGATGCTATTCCACCATGCACACCAGGAAACAGGTTGAGAAACTGGCTTATACACAGCAAAAGAAGGACTTGACATCAGACTCGTGTGATGCCCGGTACGCACCTGTGTGCATTGGCTGCCCGTGCTTCCACCATGAGCACTCGCTAGATAGTGGCTTGGACTTGAAGCCGTAGGCATTTGAGATATCCCTGAATGTTTCAGACTAAGCTCCACCTCTGTCCTTATGTCTAAGGTAAGCCTTGTTCCTCCCACCACACACCCACACACACCCTCACCCCAACCCTGACCTGTCTGGTGGCTCTTTACTGGCTCTTGAGCCCTGAGCATCCCTCCATAGGGTGAAGTCTTGACTGTAGGTCCTCACCTCATAGATAACCAGCTTTCCTTTGAAGACAGCCATGAAGTGGCGTGGCTCCTTTCCCATGCTCACCCGGACCTGCACTGGGGCTCCATCAAACTGCTGGTCCACCTCCACCGCCTGGTAGGCTGAGGCTGCCAGCTCATCCTGGGAGGCGTGGCGGCCCTGCAGTGGTGAGGGAGGAGTGAGGGGCTTTGGCCCAGTGGCCAGGGAGGCGTCTGGATCCAGCACTGAGAGCCTGCCTTGCCTACCTGCCAGATGTACAGGATGTAGTGGGGTTTCCCGTTCACATCGTACGTGTAGAGGACCAGATAGCAATCTCCTCCATAGAAGAAGCCATACCACTGACGTTCCACAGGGACCAGCTCTAGGTTCTCAATTCTCCAGACCTGGGACGGGAGGAGACACAGTTCCCCAGAGAGGGGCACCGTGTTCAGGGAGTTTCACCCGAAGGGAGCTGGGCAGCGTTTAACGGAACCCAAGCACATGACGTGCTCATGACCATCTCAAGTACCCCTCCTGCCCTGGCTCTCCTCCGCCTTGAAGACCCATCACATCTGCATCATTTGAGTCCTCAAAGAGGTCACAGGTCACACTGGCCCAGTGCCTCCCATCATGCAAGCTAGATCTTCACAGACGATGTGAGTATGTCTTCCAGGTGACAGCCCACTGGGGGAACGTGTCTCTCACTTTCCTGAAGCATTGTGGGGGAACAGCCAACCCTAAGCCTCTTGAAGAATTGGAAATGTGGAGTGGGAAAGAGAAGCATGCAGAATGAGCTGCCCTCCTCTGCTGCAGAAACATCCCCAAGGCCTAAGAACTGCCCTCGCTGGGATCACCTCCACTTTCCCATTGCCGTCATCCACCATCCTCTCCTGGGCAGCCACTTCTGGCTTGGTGTGTAGCAGAGCCACATCAAACTTGTCCTGGAAGATTTTAGCTGGAGAAAAGGGTGGGGAAAGCCAAGTGAGCAAGACACTCAGGTCTCTTACCAGGGTCCCAGTGGAAGAACACAGAGGTGGGGAAATCTCACCAATTTTACCAATGCTGAATGTTTTCCCCAAGCCTGTGGTCTGATCCTTCAGTGACCATTTCTGGAACAGCTGTTTGAACATGGCTGACTCAGCACCATCGTTGACAGTCTCCACGTTGGTGCTGCTGGGATAACCCTTCATCTTGATGAAATCCTGCGGTCCCCGTACAAAAGCACGTCAGCCAGGCTTTGTAATGAGGGTTTCCTCATCTGGTAATTCACTATTCGAAGTCAGGTGATAGCATTCTCCCCACCCTCCCTGGCCCCTGAGAATCATAGCCAATTCCCACCTCATTTCTGAGGTTCCACGTGACTTGCTGTCACTTGGAAAGATACAAACACTTTGGTGTATCTCTTCACTAGACTACCCAAGATTACGGCTATTATGGATTGATTTCACAAGACTTGTGTAGCTCCACTGAGTGTGTCATAGTTACTTGTTAATGGATTGCTTTTAAGCACATCATGCGTCGGCCATGTGCTAGGTCTGCAGAACGCAGTACATTCCCCTTGAGGACCAGGCCCCTCATCTGGACACATGACACCCCCTTCAGTAACAACAACACCTTCCAAGAGCAGGTCCTGGGTACCAACTATGGGTTTGCGTACTTCACGAGTGGGTTTTATCTTCCAGTGGTTCTGGGAGACAGAGACTGCCCCATTAGATATCAGAAACCCGAAGGTTCGGGGGTGCTCGGTGGTCTTCCCAGAACACTCGGCTGGAAAAGGTAAAGCCCATGCTCGTCCCCCCATCGGTCAGTTTACTTTGAAGTCCATATATGTCACTGTTCTGTGCTCAGGTGCCTGGTGTGTTGGGCACATGGCTGCAGTGATACTGGCAGAACCCGTGTTCAGGTGGTTCCGCACATCTGCAGCTCCTACCAGGGCTTTGGACATGGCTGCCTGTTTCTCAACTTTTGTGGCTCCTTTGCCTTTCCACACATAAATCTTGGCTCCACTTTGGTCCAGGATGTAGCAGTCCTGAATCAGCAGGGATAAGTATCGTTAAGGACACTCAAGATAGAGGGGAGACTTTGCTTTTGAACTGACTTCTGGCTTCTTCAAGCAGGGTCCCCCAGTAGAACTTACATCGTGGTTCAGTAGCTCCTGGACCAGAGGCCTCATTGCCACCTCTGTGATTGCCAGCTGCCCAGCCGCATCGGAGACGCTGGTGAAAGGGAGAGATTAGCCTCTGCCTTCTCTCTGCAAAGCACCCTGTAGCTAAAGTAATGCTTCAGGGTGGTAGAGTTTGACTCTTGAGACAGACATGCAGAGAAGCAAGTGTTCTCTGTTCTCTGGAGGGGACTGTATGTGTCTCTCTGGGACTTTCCCATCCACTTGCATAGGCATGGCTACACCAGAGTACAAGAAAGGTCCCACCGGCAGGCCAGGAGACTTTGTAACAAGAACAGCACAGCTGCCTCCCCAACAGGGGCTGTTTCTGAGCTCCTGGTAGGAGACACATTTTAAAAGGATGGATTAAGCAAAAGCAGACGCCTCTACCAGAGCTCAGGGCCTGGTATTCTAGGGGGACATCTCTCCACACCCAGCCTCCAGCCCACAGCCAGGTTTAAATACTCACTGATACAACGTGACATTTGATTTCTGCTGCTGACCGGTGATCTCATCAGGAACTGCAGGCTTGATGATAGAGCGTCGGCCAAGGGTGTCCTGGAGAACTGTCATAAGCTCCGGGCTGGCTGCCTCTTTGTCTCCTTCAATCACTCCGATTTCAGCACGGCCCCCGCGCTCCCGGTCCCGAATGTCCTTTGCCAGAAGCATTGCCTGCCAGAGAAGCCAAAGGAGGCGTTCAGCTCAGCCAGTGCCCTTCCTTCCTTATGGCTTCAGTGGGAGCAACAAGGATTGTAGACAAATCACCCTCATGGTGAGGAGTCAGACGAGCCCTTGGCCTGCCTGTGAGACAGGGTCTACTCTAGGCATCCGCCTAGACTCTTGGGGGTCAGCCAGCACAGAAGGCAAAGGGAGAAGACACCCAAGAGAGCCGGGCTGGACACGGGCAGGGAAGAGAGGAAAGGAGCTAGACCTTGAGACGCTCCCTGCTGTTGCTCTCCGGGCCATTCCACTGGATGATGGCCATCCCGAGGTCCAGCAAGAAGACATCACCTCGGTTAAAGCTGTCCCAGCTCATTTCCACCTGCATGTGAGAGGTCAGCACTGTCGGGGGGGGGGGGCAGTCTTAGGTGCTGGGCAGAAGCCCCGGGGCAGTTGTCGCCATGGGACTCACCTCGGTGGCCCTGATGCTTCTTTTTCCCTTCACGTGTAGTAGCCGCTTCACATCATAGGCATTCGTCTCCACGTGCTTCATCCCAGAGGCCACACCCCCCTTTTTATAACTGAGGGAATATCGATCCAGTTATTTGTTGTGTGCCTGCTACATGCTAGGTTATGCGGAGACTACTGGTAATTAAATACGGTAATCACATACAGACTCCACACTCTACCCACGTGAACTATGAGAACAAATGAGCAAAGTAAATGCAGATACTACACCAAGCGTATGTCCTGTGACTAGAGACCAGGGCAATCTTTTCTGAAGGGACATTTGAGCTATCATCATAGTGAGAAGTCCCAAGGACAGAAGAGTGGTGCCACAGGCAGAGGGGGGTTACAGGTGCCTGCCACACATGTTAGGTGTCTGCCTTCCTGCACCCGGTGCGACCTCCCAAACCTTTCCCTGCCACATCTTTCAATCTGGCAGCCCAATGTCCCTTCATTCCTGTAAGACATGTCCTATAGCCTGTGTGCGTGAGTTCTACGAACAGAAGTTGGCCTTCTGGTGTGTGTCTCAGTCTGTGTCTCTGTTCATGTGTTCAGTCTGCCGCCGATACCCACGTTGTCCTTCGGTGGGACACCTACATTGATCCCAGCCTCAGGAACACCGAGCTGCGGGCCATCATGGCCCCGGGGTTCTGAGTAGTGCGAAATGGGGTTCGCAATTAGTAATCCCAGTTAGCGCCAGGCAGTGGTGGCGCACGCCTTTAATCCCAGCACTTGGGAGGCAGAGGCAGGCGGATCTTTGCGAGTTCGAGGCCAGCCTGGTCTACAAATTGAGTCCAGGACAGCCAGGGCTACACAGAGAAACCCTGTCTCGAAAAACCAAAAAAAAAAAAAAAAAAAAAAAAAAGTAATCCCAGTTAGCTCCCGAATGCAGTGCGGATCCCCGCTCCCTCCAGCAGGTGGGAGGCTCCCGTGGGGTCCTCGCAGCCCGCCTCGCTCTGCTCTCGGCCCCGCCCACTATGGTTTGCGCTGCCCTCATGGGTACAAGTGACAGCTTCGTTTTGCTCTGCATCTCTCAGGTTACTTCTTCAAAGGCATACAGACCCTTTAGCTTCCTCTCCCGCAAACGGCTGTATCCGTCTCTGCTCTGTGCATAGCCTACTCACATGATGCCCTGCTTGAAGTAGCCGCGGAAGGTGTCGGACTCGTGGTACTGGACCTCGCGGTGCTGCACGGGGCTGCCTCCCAGGTAGTCATCCAGCTGCGTGGTATAGATGGCTGCACAGCTCTGCTCATCCTGGGAGGAGTCCTTCCCGATCCAAAAGTGGATGTTCTGGGAGAGAAGGCTGCCCACTCTCCGGGTCTAGGATGTGGCCGGAGGGGCAGGTCAGGCCCAAGCTTACCTCCGCTGTTGTGCTGACTTCTCTGGTGAGGGAAGGCTCCAGCATGCTCTGGGCTGCAGCGCAAGCCCCCTTCACACAGGCAACCCTTCTTTGTAAGTAGGTATGAGAGCCTGCACGACTCATCTACAGGCCTGCTGAGTCTTTACTAGCCCTAATTCCTTCCCACATTTGGGGAAGTCGACAGTTTGTTCCTAAAGTGGGGAATCTTTCCCTAGTTGGATTTCAGGCTTAGTTTGTAGGTCCCCTGCCCTCACATGGCTGTACAGCTGTTAGCAGTGTGTGATATTATTTCCTCCAGTAGAAGGAGCACTTTTTTAAAAGTTTTTTTTTGTTTGTTTGTTTTTGAAACAGGTTATTGTGTAGCCCAAGCTAGTTCAAACTTTCCGAGGTTGTCTCTGAACTGATCTTCCTGGTTCCACCTCCCAACTGCAGGGATTGTAGGTGTGTGCAACCTGCTCTACTCTTTTGTTTTTTGGAGACAGAATGTTTGCCTGTAGCCCAGGCTAGTCAAGAACTCATTATGTAGCCCAGGCTGGCCTTAAAATTGTGATCCTCCTGCCTTAGCTTGTCAAGCGCCATGATTATGGGCATACACCATCCATCCTGCTTAGTTCTTTGTTGACTTGCCACAAGCTGGACTCATCTAGAAATAAGAACACTGATTAAGAAAATGCCTTCCCCAGCACTTGGGAGGCAGAGACAGGTGGATCTCTGTGAGTTTGAGGCCAGCCTGGTCTACAGAGAGAGTCCGGGACAGCCAGGGCTACACAGAGAAACCCTGTCTCGGGGGGAAAATGCCTTCATCAGATGGCTGTGGGCAAGTCTGTAGGGCATTTTCTGAATTGATGAGGGAAGGCCCAGCCCATTGTAGGTGGTGCCATCCCTGGGCAGGTGGTCCTGGGATATATTTTTAAAATACATCCCAAGAAGCAAGCCAGTAAGCAGCACCCCTCCGTGACCTCTGCTTCAGTTCCTGCCTGCAGGCTCCTGCCCTGATTTCCCTCAGTGTTTTTCTTTTCTTTTTTTTTTTTTTTTTGGTTTTTCGAGACAGGGTTTCTGTGTAGCCCTGGCTGTCCTGGACTCACTTTGTAGACCAGGCTGGCCTCGAACTCACAGTGATCCGCCTGCCTCTGCCTCCCAAGTGCTGGGATTAAAGGCATGCGCCACCACGCCTGGCTCCCTCAGTGTTTTTCTACAAGCTGTAAGAAGCTGCTCTTGGTGAGGGCATTCATCACAGCAACACAAACTATCATACCTAGCTCACAATGAGTCCTTTTCGGCCAAAGACAGGCTGCTTATTTGTCTGGTCTTCTTTACTGTGTGTCTTGGACCCTAGGAGGGGGAGGTGCTCTGTGTGTGTGTGTGTGTGTGTGTGTGTGTGTCCGTCCTTGTGGAGGTTCACACCGAGGGCCCCATGGCCACCATCTGACACACAATTGTAACTCCTGATGGTGGCCATTCTCAGTCAAGTTGAGGCGAGCCCTGCATGGTGTGAGGAGGAATAGACAGATATTAGGAGCCCCTCTTCTATCCCTGGCACGGCTCTCCACAGCCTGGGAACTCCCTGCTGAGGAAGGAACTTGGGTTGGAGGACATTGCTCACCGAGAGGATGATGTAGCAGTCTCCCTCATAGAAGTTCCCATGAGCGCTCAAGGGTACCAGGGCAAGCTCCATTTTCTAGAAGAAATAGTAGAGCATGCGGCTGTGGACACACCCCCCCCCCCCCCCTCCCCCCCACCCCCCCCCCCCTTTGTCGCAGACACGGGGGGTAGAGGAGCCGTGTCCCTGTCTCTACAGGGCAGGTGGGCCCACAGGATGGGACCAGTGCTCTGGGCTTCTGGGAGCTCTGCCTGAATTGCTCTGGGTCTGAGTGTTCTGGTGTCCTTCCTGTCGCCTCCCCATGACCTGGTCTCATTACCAGTACTCTGGGAGCCTAAGCCCATGGCAGGGGAGATGGATGCAACTTAAAATCCCTCTCCTGAGCTCTGTGGACTCTGTCTACAGTCCTGACAGTGTCTGATCCTCTGCTCCCAACTGACCACCTAGAGTCACCAGGCCATCCCACAGGAACTCTGGGAAACGGGGCAGGAGAGGAGGCAGAGAGAATCCCAGCAATGTGTGGTACTCCGGGCTGAGGGTCCTACATTCACAGTCTGGGGTAGGGCCCTGATTTGCTTGTGTCAGAAGAGTCAGTTCTCACAGCTCAAATGACACTTTCTCTTTCCAAATCAGGCAAACCTGTAGCCATATTTGTGTATGTTCTTACTATGCAAATTCTGAATGTTAAGTGTGAAAAGATTAAATACATTTCATAGATCCAGTTTAGTGCCTCTTCCTTACATTTTTTAAATATTCATTTATTGTGTGCAACACTGTGCATGTGAAGGTCAGAGAAACCGAGGAGGGAGTCGGTTCTCCCACTGGGTGGGTACCAGGGCTCATACTCAAGTCACCAGGCGGCGGGCACCTGTATCCACCGAGCAACCTGGCCAGCCCTTCCTATGCATTGTGAAGTAAGTGGGGAGCCTTGAACACTGGAAGTAGACTGGGATGCTCACAAGTCTTGAGAGGTTTGCCAGAAAACTGTAACTCAGGCTTTGGAATTGAGGGGGTGAAAGGAAGTGTTACTTTTGGGCTCAGGCTGCAGCAGCTGACTAGGTGAAAGTTGGGCATGTCCTGATAGCTGATACCTGGTGCCCCCAAACCAGAGCTCAGAGCCACCTGGAGACCAAGCCCACAGTGGAGAAGGGAGGGGCAGTGAACATCAGTGCAGCACGCCCCACCCCAAAGGGACGGGGACCAGACTTGTTCTGTTTCTCTGACCAAGTAGCCAAGGAACTCTGGGTAAGGGACCTGCCTTTCTGAGGTGTTTACTGGAAGTGTAGCTTAGTTCTGCCTGGGGACTCTTGAGCACTGGGAGGCTCAAGATTGGGAAAACCTGCTCTTTGATGCTGACCCTCAGGAGCCACAGCCTCAGATCCTAGTGGTCAGGGTAGGTGTGACTCCCCATTGGCTCACCTCGATTCTCCAGGTGATGATCCCAGGATCATTGCCCACAGCTCTGAAGGCACTGCTCAGGGACATAGTGTCTGCCTTCCTGGAACTGAAATATCACAAAGCCGGAGGTGACGCCTCTCAAAGTGGACAGGGGACTGCCGCTTCTCCTAAGACACTTCCCTGTCTCATCAGCCATTTTGCTGCATGACCTTTTGGTATTCCCCCACCCCCAGTCCACATCATTTCACCATGGTCATTCAAGTTCACAGTGACCTGGGTGGGCCATCCCTACTCCAAGGGCTTGTTTCCCACCTGCTGCTCCCTTGGTTAACGGCTCTGGTTAATAGTGATACATGTTTCTTTTTTCATTTGTTTGTTTGTTTTGTTTTGAGACAGGGTTTCTCTGTGTAGCCCTCGCTGTCCTGGACTCCCTTTGTAGACTAGGCTGGCCTTGAACTCACAGAGATCCACCTGCCTCTGCCTCCTGAGTGCTGGGATTAAAGACATGCGCCACTATGCCCGGCACATGTTTCTTTTTTAAAAAAAAAAATTGTGCTGGTGTGTGAAATTCCCTGAAGCTGGAGTTACAGGCAATTTTAAGTCACCTGAACTAGGTGCTGGAATCAAAGTCAGGTTCTATGGAAGAGCAGAGATGCCATCTCTCCACTGGGGGCAGGTAACATATTCCTGAGAATAATAAATGCCAAGCCTGTGTTGGTCCATTGCAGTGTCTCATCCTCAGGCAGTTGCCCTATTTTCTTCCTGTCACCTCGTAGCACGGATGAGGCATAGAGAGGTAGTCAATAACTTACCTATGGACACACACTAGAATGGGCTCTATATCTGAGCTTTTTGGTTTCATTTTAATTTCTGTTCCCCTGCCCCCAAGAAAGGGTCTAAGAACTCACTATGTAGCCCAACCTGGCCTTTAACTCACAGATCCACCTGCCTCTGCCTCCCTGCTTTTAGCTCTTATAATTTTGTAAATTGTCCTGGAACAGTAGCAACCCTTTATCATGACTAATATATTAACTGTCTTCAGGATAAAAGGGAAAGTAGAATGGTGGAGCCTGGGACAAAGGGCTCAGGGTGCCAACAGGGGAAGGTAGGTGTGGCTTCCTTGCCTGTACCACAAACACCAGCCTCTCTGGAAAGCTTGTCCTCAGTGAAAGTTGAGGTTCCCAGAACCCACTGAGCTGAGTAAGGCTGGTAAGATGACCACGTGGGTCTCATCCTTTCAGTCAGCACTTGGCTGGGATTATTAACACACACAAGTTACCTGGTAGCTTTGTGATCATCCCTCCTCTCAAGTCCTGCTCTCTTGACAGTCATGGATGAGATGGACTTATGAGACTAAAAAAATCATCTGGGGGGATTGTGTGGATGTTTGATATTTGGTGATATACTGGGCTTGTTAAGTGAAGCATTTCTGGGGATGGGGTATGGTTCAAATGGTAGACTGTCATACCCAGCACTGCCCCACCCATTAAAAAAAGGGGGAGTCTGACTTGACCATTCTTTTCTTGAGCCTGAATGGATAAAAGCAGGTTTGGAGGGGATGTGCCATCACCACTAAAGAGTCATGGCCCTTTTTGTGCTGCTGGCTGGCAGTAGAGGAAAGCCGAGCTGTGAAGGCTTGAGTATTTAATTGGATAACTTGTACTGCCCCACCCTGCGCTGCTCAGAATTCAGGTTTCCTTCAGACCCTGGTTTTCTGACTTTTAAGTCCAATGCATGACCCACTCAGGAAAGGGGCCCAGAGCCAACACATTCCTGATTAACCAGGCAAAGCCTAACCAACTGGCACTACTAGCAGGAGGATTCTGAGCCCCCAGGAGTCCCATGTCACCCAGGGAACTTCAGAATCCAGGAGCTGTCGGACGAAGGACTCCAGATGCGGAAACTGCCACACCCAGAAGGCCCAATTCCACCCGACCACATCAAAGTTCCCCAAGGCTGCCTTTTCCCCAACTCCTACTTATCAGCATTTTAGGGCAAGGCTGAGGGTGTGGTTTAGGGATTCCAGGTTGAAAGCTAGTGGCTTGTAACCTACTGGGGTTTAAACTTCTCTCTTGCCCCACAGAGGAACAGATGAGAGAGATCTTGTTTTCCCCAACCTCCGACCCTTGAAAATGTACCCAGCTTACAGTGGGCCCTACAGGTTTTCAGTGCGGAAGTTTGTGGAACTGGTCATAAGCTCCTGGTTCAACCTTTCAAAAGCTTCATCCCTGAAGAAAAAACAACAAAAGTCCAACTCCTGTCCCTTCACCACTTTCTGCCTGCATTTGGCTGACAGGTATCCATACAACAGACCTACCTGGCCCTCTGTTTTCCAGCAAAGCAGCAGGTGAAGTACTGATGAGCTACAGCAGAGCAGGCGGCTTCTAGTCCTTCAGCAATGGCCGCAGACACCAGGTTATATTTGCTTGTGTTTGCATCATAACCACATTCTCCTAGCTCTGGCCAATCACAGCCAACCTAGCCCTGGGCTTGACTTATTCAAACCAGAGGGGAAAGCTCTGTTTGCTCCTATTCAAAACAGCACAAACAAGAAGGGCAGAATTTTAAAGGCTTCTTCTAACTCCAGCTCCACGCCCTAAGTCTATTGATTTTTTAAAAAGTGCACGGTCCATCAATAATTCAGCAAAAGGGAGGGAGGATAGGAGTTTGCCTTATTGTAGATATGAATGTATTGTGCTGACAGGAGACTGGCCAGAGCTGCCCACTGTGTGGCTGGACGTTCTGGGTGTGTCCAGGGCTCTGCAGTGTCAGGAAACAGTTTCTTGGGAGTCTGTACTAGTTGTCCTACTATACACCAGGAAACCATTCTGGGCTCTGAATCTCGGGGCTCCTGGTTTGGCAGCATGAAGGGCTTGCACAGGAACCTCCAGCTCCCCAGGGCTTCAGTCTATATCCACCAGTCGATAGGATCCCAGGCATATGCTGGTTAAGCACCTGGCAGCAATGGAGCTGCTTCCAAATCCAGCCTGAGAAGAGCTAATGCAGTCCAACCCCTGTAACCTTGATCAGAAGCCCAGTGTTCTGCTGGGTGCTACAGCTTCACTGTCCAAAGAGGTCATACAGGAAGGACAGTACCCATGGAGTGACAGAAAATGAGCAGTGCACAGGAAGCAGGCAGCTCCCACACCTGGATAGTCTTGAAACCAGCCTTTATTAGCTAATCGTAATACAAATATTCCAAAAATATAAACAGACTTTTAACAGCATCCTACAGTTCAAGTTTTGAATACAACAAATGTATCAAATCATGAAGCAAGGTGGTCAAGGATCCCAAAACCCAGTCACAGTGGGAAGCAGACCCTCCCCTCCAAATGGCATCTTGGAAGGGGAAATAGGCAAATCTGGGTAGTTACAGGCAAAGAATGTCGGCAGCCTAAGGAGAGGGGCTGTTCCTGGAGTTGACCCTGTACTAAAGGGTGGGAGGGACAGCTCGCCAGACCTGTGGCCTCTTCCCCCTTGAACACACATTAACTATGTTTTCCGAAAAAAGGAAAAGGGGACTGAGGGGTGGGGAGCCCAGCTGGTAGTGTTTGCCTAGCAATGATGAAGCCCTGGGTTGTCCCCAGCACCTCATAACCCAGCAGCGACCAGACATGCAACCCCAGCACTCAGGAGGTGGAGGCGGGAGGTCAGAAGTTCAAGGTCATTCTTGGCTAAGCAGTGAGTTCAAGCCCCTGCCTGGGATTCATGAAACTGTCTGGAAAAACAGACCAAAAAACCTAAGGTATTATTTAAAAAAAAGGAACTGATGAGTAGACGTGGTTAAGTAGCCAAAAGGGAAAAACAGACTTACTGCTGTCACGCACTTAGCCAGGCTGATACACTGGATGCAGAACAGCATAGCAGGGCTGCACTGCCAAGAGGCCTCTGGATCAGGGACGGCACAGGGCCCACTTCCCAGGGAATGGCTGCCTTAAGGCTCCCAAGCTTTTAGTACAAAGCTTTTCTGAGCCACTGTTACCAGAGGGTTATACATTTACACAAAAATCTTTGGGAGGCAGGAGGAGTGAAACAGGTCCCTGGTTAAATGAAGGCAAATTCACTCACCCTCTTGTTAGGGACTCATGGGCCTACAGTGTCCCCTCTACAATGTGCAGAGTGGAAACCCTTACCTGGCCCTTTATCAAACTGGTCCTGTGTCCAAAGCTCCCCCTATAAGAGGGACACGAACATCAGGCTTTTGATTTAGAAGCCCAATCAGAGAGACACACTGTGTCCCTGAAGAGGCACCTTAAAGAGCTGAACCTGGCAGGTGGGCAGATCCTGGCATGGCTCCTGTGGGTGGGACGCCTGGCCCGGTGGTCTACTGACTTCTGAAGACTAGGCTGCCCTGGAGAAGGCTGGTGGCTCCCTCCCGATCTTTCCCTGCACTCAGTGTCCTGTGTCCACTTAACAGTACTTCCCAAGCATCAATTACCCCTAAGACACAGAACTAGCAAGGGAACAGCAAGGAACCCTTCTGGCTGGCTCTGGCCCACTAGGACAAGTCTTGTTTAGGTTAGAAAGGGGGCTTGAAGCCGGGCGGTGGTGGCGCACGCCTTTAATCCCAGCACTTGGGAGGCAGAGGCAGGCGGATCTTTGCGAGTTCGAGGCCAGCCTGGTCTACAAAGTGAGTCCAGGACAGCCAGAGCTGTTAAACAGAGAAACTCTGTCTCGAAAAACCAAAAAAAAAAAAAAAGGGGGGGGGCTTGGCATGGCATCTCTGCAGCAGACTTCAGGTGGCAAGAGGGACTCTGGTCAGACAGCTGGGGTTTCATGTAGAAGCTAGCCACACTGGACTTTGGTCATGGATCAGACTCCAGTCTTTAAACATGCCTAACAGCAAAGGTGTGAGCACAGGCTATTCCTCCACAAGGTAAAGCATGTAGATCCAAAAGAGGCCAAAAAGGAACCTTAAAATTCAATCAACTCTGAGGCTCTTATTGCTTAGTAAGGACTGCCCTCAGAGAGGACCTCCTGCAACGTGAGGACTGCAGTGAGACCAGGACCTGAAGCCACATCCAAGCTCCTATGTTCCTGGCTAGCACCTGGAGCCCTCTCCCATAACCTTGGCAGGACCCCATAGGTACCAGCAAATGATGCTGGGGAAATGGCACGAGCTTGGGGGCTCCTGCTATGCTGTCACCAGAGTGAAAGACAAGCCCCCACAGTCTCGGATTCAGGAAGACCGCAGTCAGAGGACGCCAGCCAGCTTCCACTGAGAACACTGAGCTCCACCACCAGGCTTTCTCAAAACTGGTTAGTTCCTGAGGCAGGACCTAGTGTGTGGAAACTAGAAAATATTGTATGACTCCTGAGTGGGTGGTGACCATACCTGAAACAACTCACAAATGCTGACACCTGCCTCCAGGAAAACAGAGATGGGACAGGAACTCCCGTCCACTTCAGCAAGAGGGAGGAGAATCCCTTTAAGGCAGTGATGCTGAGGTGGGGGCTCCTCAGGGACCCCTTGTGCTCCCAATGACAGCAGCACTTCCCTTTTGTTCTCCAGCCCAAGGAAACTTCTGCTCTGTGACTCATTTTTAAAGCACTGAAGATGGAGGGGTTAGCGATTCCCAGAGTATATGGATCTGTGAGGCCCTCACTCAAGCCTGTCATCAGGAGCAGGAGGCATTTGTCCATTTGGCAAACCAAGTAACACAAGACCTGCAACCCTTCAGACCTGGAAAAAATAGTTCTCCCAAGGCCCTCAAGAGGAAGAGAGATAACCAGAAAAGACAAGACTTAGCCAGGACAGGACACTGGAGAGACCCAATAGGGAAGAGCCCTGTCCACGCAACGGGAGGGCCAGGGCAGCCCAGTGGTCCTCCCCAGCCTTTGGAGCTGATGTCCTTGCATCAGCTAGCACAGAATTCCTGAAGAACAGACTTTCGGGATCTACAAGCAAGGAGACACATTCTGTGTTGGACATTTCCCTGTACCCCAGCACTTCCCACACACATCTCAGGCCTAGGACAGCAACTCGGCCGGACACAAACCACTCCATGTTTAGGAAGAGAATTTTAAAAGAGTTAAAAGAACAGAAACCAACTATCTGTCCTCTTCCAGGGCAGAGAGAGGACCTCCTTCCCCATGGGAGTAAGACTTATGGCTTGGGAGTGAGAAGGCTGGCCTGGTGCTGGAGCCGGGGGAGGCACAGAAAGGCAGGCACTGTGCTGGAGCCAGGCGCAGTCGGTAGGCCACAGGACCTGGTGGTTCTCAGTACTGGCTCTGCGAACATGCTCTCATCTTCCCAGATAGGTCTGCAGCTGCTGGCTAGGTTATGTTTTCAGAAAGGTGTATGCCTGGGGTATCCAAAAGCTGCCTCTGGCCTCTCCTTTCTCCTTGGCACAGGCCTTGTAATGCTGAGGAAAGGCCATGGTTTGGCAAGGGAGCCTGCAATAGTTTGCATTGCTGTGAAACTCCGCAGCTCACAGGACAGCAGGTAGGGAGACAGGTGACCTGGAGTGAGTCTTCATCTTTCATCTTCTCCCCTTACTGGAACACTGGACACCCTGAGCCACAGTTCACCGGACAGGTACACGCACACATGCATATACACATATGCAGGTACACACACGCAGGCAGGCACACACAAACACCTGGGAACCAAATACAGGGTGCAGACAGCTCTGGACATGGGTCTGATTTCCTGCTCTGCATCTAACCTGCTGCTCCAAAGCTCTTGCCAACCACTTCCTGGCTACTTCCAGACCCTTTGACGAGGTGCTCCAGCACCTGCTCAGCTCGGTCAGTCAGGCTGATCAGAAAGGCACAGTGTAGCAAAGTCCCTACTGGGATGGCTGTTTCTGGGAAGCAGGAAGGCTAAGGGGCCCGCAGCTGCCCAAGGCTAGTGTAGACATCATCTGCTCCACTCAGCTCCTCAAAGATTGGAATCAAGTTCAGCAACTCTGTATCTGCCATGTCATCAAACCAGGACTGCACCGGCACCTAGGCAGGAAAAAGGCGAGACATTAACCTGAATTTTCCTTTCCTTGTCAGTGCCACTGAAGGCTGCTGGGCCACTCTGGGAGTGGTGCCCTCCTCTGGTGAAGCCCACACCCCCAGCCCAACACCTGAGGGGCCCATCTGGACCACTCACTGCATTCTCTGGGTGGAAGATGTACGATGCAGGCGAGTTGTCCAGAATGAGGGTTTTCCTCAGGTCCCTTCCCAGGCGGCTGAGGTCCTTGACATAGCAGCCTTGGTGGAACACACAAGATTCCCGGAACAGGCGGGCCCGGAACACCCCACAGCGGTCCAGGAGGTCCGTCACAGGGTCGGCATACTGGAAAGAGAAGAGACCTTAGCTCGGATGCAGTGCTGGGTCCCTTGTGATTGGCACACCATCTCCTGTTCTTTCCTCCCCTCCTGCTGTCTGGTACCTTGGCCAAGCTGGCAGTGAAGAGAACACATTCAAAGAGCTCCCCCATTCGTCTCAGGAACTCATCAACATAAGGCCTCTTGAGCACATACACCTGCAGAAGCAGACTGGATTGTTGGAGATATCCACGAGGCCAAAGGAGGCAGCCATGCTTCCCCCTCCCCAACTCCCACTAACAGAGAAAAGCAAAGAGGGCTAGATTCCCATGCTAAGACCCTGGGATCACTACCCCACCAAGGACAGCTCCACCAGGTTACCAGGCTTCTGCTGGTCAATAGGCCTAACCCTAAACTGCCAGGAAGTAGAGCATACTACATCCAAGGAGTCATCGTCATTCCGGGGGTGGACCATTAGCTGCCTCCAGAAACAAGTAATCAAGAATAGGCCTCACAGATGGACACAGCCTATCCTGGATTACTTGAACCCAGCCACAGCCTCCACAGCAGCTTTTGAACTCCACAGGACAGCCTTTGCAGGTCCCCACCTGGCAAGGACCCTAGCACTTCCTCAAACACGGGCCCTCATGGGGTTCTGTGGAAACAGCACCTTTGAAGACCTTGCCTGCTCTTAGAAGATTCTTCAGCCGGTCAGTCTATGATCTGTCTGCTGCTTCCTCCCTTCAGCCAACAGGGGCTCCTCAGGTCCCTTTCCTTAACACCTGGCACAGAGCATGCCTGCCATAATTCCCTCCTAGCCCCAATTAGCCATCAATTCAGCAGGGCCCTTCCAGTTTAGCAGCAGAAAACCTCCATAGAGCCACAAATTGCTCTATCAGCCTGCTGTTCTTTCAACTTCACCAACTGTTCAGCCCCTTTCTCAACAGTTACTCAGCAAGCACGGCCTCTCCTCCCCACAGTTTTCTTAGATCCACAGGCAGGCAGCCCTCCTCCACTATTTAGTTCACGCCTCTCTCCATTACCAGGAGCTCCCTGCACATACCTGCCTATGTGAAGGCATGGCCCATGAACTCTGCACATTTATGCTTCTTCGACTCAACTGCCTAGCAGAGCGCACAGCTTGGTGGCTCTGGCAGAAAGCCGGTAAGAGGAGACAGGACTGTGATGGCAAACCTGTGCTTTCCCTACCAACAGCCATCTGAACAGTCTGTGAGAACAGGGCTGTGCGTGCTGTAACGTCTGCACCAACGGTCCCTGACCCTCAGGCCAATCAGCAGGCCTTTAGGCAAGGGTTCCGAGCACGTGGTCTCTCACCACCAATGCCACATGGTCCCTAACCCCAGACAGCTAGGTATGCAGGCTACTGTCTGGTCTATCGGACTCTGACAGGTGGATATGGAGCACTTACAGAACATAGTGAAAATATCCAAAGGACAGGGAGTCACAGAAGGTGTCACAGGAGTGGCCTGGGCCAAGGAAGATGCAATTCGCTAGCTCTTCACGGGTGGGCACGGGGAGAGCTTCCAGGCAGAGACACCACTAGCAATAAATCCTAACTGCTGTATAAAAATTGTGTACTTGGCAGGGATGGTGTTTAAGAAACGGCTCAGTGGTTAAGAACACTGGCTGCTCTTGCAGAGGATACGGGTTCAAATCCCAGCACCCACATGGCAGCTCACAACTGTTTGTAGCTCCAGTTACAGGGAATCTGACACTCTTATACAGACATACAAGCAGGCAAAACACCAATGCACATAAAAAAAAAATCAAAATGATGGTTATGACTATTATTTAACAATATACAAACTGGACATAGTGGCGCATGCCTTTAATTCCAGCACTTGTGAGTGCTGGTGGATTTTTGTAAATTTGAGGATAGCCAGGACTAAATCAAGAGACCCTATCTCAAAAGCAAACAAATAAATGCAAGCAGTTGTCACAAACAGTCTGAGTACACAAACAGCACCGAGTGGAGGTTAGAAGGGGACAGAGAAGCACTAGAGTCGAACCTCTAACAGACAGGAAGATAATCGGTCACACTA
>CAJQZJ010032342.1:916409-957052 GCA_907164525.1 Lophiomys imhausi
TCACACTAGAGTCGAACCTCTAACAGACAGGAAGATAATCGGTCACAAAGGTGACCTTGTGTTTGAGGCCAGGCGTAGGGGCAGACAGTTCACCTGGTGTGTGGTCCCCTCGATCTCCACAGGCACTATGAAGTCAGCATTGTTGATCGGCTGGAAGATGAAGTTATGGGTCAGCAGACAGGAGGCTCCCGCCACCCGTGAGCAGTTCTTGGCCAGCACAGCACCAGGCTCTTCTGGTCTTCCTGTCCCCCTCATCTATCCTACCTGCCAAATTCTACCTAAGTTTCAAGGTTTTATTTTGAGACAGCGTCTTGCTACATAATCCAGGCTGGCCTCTAATCCATGTTCCCATGAACGATGGATTTAAAGGCACGCACTACCTAGCTTTTTAAGACGGCCTCTTAAATGTGTAGCTCGGGTTATCCTGCAACTTGTGATTTCCCTGCCTCAGTTTCCTAAGCGCTGGAATTATGGAAGTGTGCCCACACCCAATTTAAAGCTTTCCTGAGTTAACATACAGGTCAGGAAGAGATGTACTAAAGCCAGTTTAACTCTGTCCATGGAGGCAGACACAGCACTTAGGCAGCCACTTGCGACACGTATGTACGTGTGCGCACGTGCTTATATGTACTCTTTTGCGTGTGTGTCTTAAAGCTCTTTAGTATGGCCGCTGGATTCCTGGACTCCAGGGTGGCCTGGGCCCTCCCTCCCCTGTAGACACCTCACAGCCCTGCTGTGCGGCCACAGGCAGTGCCCGGGTGACTTACCTTAAAGGAACTATGCACAAGGGTCTCATCGAGGTCAATGACCACACAGATCCTCCCTTGGTCTTGCTCTGTCACCTCTGGGAGCAGGCAGGTCCCAGGGATCTAAAATCAGAGCCAGGCTGCTGAGATGTGCCCACCAAGAAGCAAGCCCAATCGTTCCCCTCAGCAGAAGGCTAGGAAGAGCCAGGCTGTCTGGAGACAGAATCATCAACCCAGGAAGGCCCTGCTTAAAGGCAGAGAACAGAGGCAGCAGGGTCTAAGGAGACTGTTAAAGCAGCGGGAATATCTGGTGTCATCGGGGTTGGTGTGGAATACACAGCAGAGAAGGGCTCCCTCACAGCCTGACGGCTCCGTGGACAAACACTTAGCACAAATGGGAGGGAACAGGACAGGACAGTTGTCACTCTGCCTGCCAAGTTACCAGGGCCCACAGGGCCAACCAGGCTAACATACCTGATAAAACTGGTACTGGAGACATTGGAGCAGATCCGACTGTAGGAGAGAAAGGACGTGGTAAGGGCCGATCCTCAATTGCCCCTGCCCCTGCCCCAACAAAGCGACTGGGTCTGTCACTCCAAGACCCAGTCACTTAGCAGCTGCCTGGCCTTTCTTGGGAGCTGGGCAGGAAAGCGGAAGCCTCCTCTCCACAGAGTGAGCACAAGACCTCAGGGAGTCAGACCTGAACTCCCTCTGTGAGCATAACCTCTGCTCAGTCCTTAAACTGAGCTCCTTGCTGAGTGTTGTTTCCTCGGTCTCCCTGGGTGCACGCCACACAGGGGACTGACAGACGGACTTGGAAATACTGAGCACAGCAGCATAAACCACCATGGGGTGTCTGAGAATATAAAGGGAGATGGAATACAGACAGGCCACAAAGAGACAACACTGCTATAAAGAGTACTAAGTGTTTCTGATGCAAATCTTGCGGAAAGAAATCAAAATTCTAGAACTTAGAAAAATGTAAGATTTGTCATTTGAATGAGTTTCTTTAAAGTACTTTAATGCATTTCCCCACGGTAATACATATTTTTACATTCTGCCTTTGATCTAAAAGTGCAGATAAGGGGGACTGGAGAGATGGCGCAGTGGTTAAGAGCACTGGCTGCTCTTCCAAAGGACCTAGGTTCAAATCCCAGCACGCACTTTGCAGTTCACAGCTGTCTGTAAGTGCCGGGCGTGGTGGCGCACACCTTTAATCCCAGCACTCAGGAGGCAGAGGCAGGAGGATCTCTGTGAGTTCAAGGCCAGCCTGGTCTACAAAGTGAGTCCAGGACACCCAGAGAGACCCTGTCTCAAAAACCAAGAGAACAGGACAGCTTTGATTATAAGACAGTAAACACGTTCCAGAGGCAGAGATCTGAGTTCCAATCACACCACTGCCAATGATTCACATGGGGTCCACTTTCCTATCTGCCAGGCACTTTTCAGGGGTCCTGAAATCTGCAGTATCTGGACAGCCCACCACAAGATGAGAAGTATCAGAAAGGAAACAGACTAGGAAGGGAAGAGAGTAAGGGCCTTCGAGCTAGGGATCTTCATGACACCAGACAAGGACAGAATGCCCACCCCAGTCTGCTACCTTAGCAATGGTGTTGGCCTCCTCCTTGTATGTGAGCTCAGTGGAAGAGCTTGACTGGCCAACATGCTGGGTGTGGAAACAGCAGAAAAGGGCCTTGAAGATGTTCCGGCCACGTGGCTTCTTAGGCGAGGACTTGGAGACCAGGCCTAGAAAAGGAATGACAGACAGGCATTAACTACAGGGACACAGACTGTGTCAGCAGCTAGGACATGCCCATACAGCCTCAAGTCTAGGCTCTGCACAGTACACAGACAGCGGGTAAACAGCCACACACGGTAATGAGACCTGTATGTGTGTCTTTCAGCATTCGACCTTTAATGAGGAAAACAGTAATCCCCAGTCTCTGGTTTGGGGAGACCTGAGCTGCACAGGATTTATTCTTCACACTATGAGTCTCAAAGGGCTTCAAGTCGGGTGGGGTATTCTATGACCCAGCAGCTCAGTGCTATCAAAACCAACCTGTGAGGCCTTAAGTTCCCCAGACAGCAGTTCTAGGAAAGAGAACAACCTAGTCCCCTGGAGTCAGTGGAGCTCTGAGTCAGCTCAATGTCGGCTTGCCTAGACCCTGAATCAGTGGCAACAGAACTCAGTCCAAGTTGCATAAAATCCCAGAAGTTCCCTAAGATAGGTGGAGATGGCAGTGGTGTAAAGGCACCTGCCACCAAGCCTGATGACCTGAGTTCCACCCCACATGGTGGAAAGAACTAATTCCTGTAAGTTGTTCTCATGGGTACGCATATGCGCGCGCGTGCGCGCGCGCACACACACACACACACGCGCACACACACACACACACACACACACACACACACACACACACACACACAAAGAGGAAAAAAGAATCCCCCCAGACCTCAGCTCCAGGAAAGCAGGCATGTCAGCTGTCTGTATCTGTGTTCCTTCTCATTATCTACCATTTTCCTTAATACTCCATTGCCCGCTCACCACCCTCCTCTGCAGCCCCCACCCCAGGGAGTGAGCTGGTTGAAGAGATGGACCAGACCCTAGGTCACAAGGTCATGCGCACAATGTGCCTAGGATGAGCCTCCCTTCCAGACTCCAGCTACTCTGACCGACTTTTATCATGTGGTCTTTGGAAATACAAAGGACATCACAGGACCCAGCAGCGAGCTTCAGACCATTACACAAGGAACTGCGTCGAAGGGCACTGCGGCCAGGAGGTGGCGCTGCACAGCCAGTTATGGAATTGTCCCCAGCCACAGGTCTCTTCTGGGGTTCTGAGTGTCCCAGAGCCTAAGTGAGAGACAAGCTGGTCCACTTTAAAGCGCAGGACAAACCACAGTGCAGGCAAATGAGTGCCTGTGAGGGAAAGTGGGGTGACCTCCTGGAGCGTCCATGTTCTTCCTAGAGGAGGAAACACGGGGGTGGCGAACCACCCATAGTTCTTATTGGAGTAGATGATGGCTGAGACATGCCCCAGACTGGGCTGCCTGAGGCCCATGGAAGAGGAGGAACAAAAACCAAACAGTTCCCCAGATCAAAGGTGGAGAAAGGGCCAAATACAGCAGTCAGTAAAGTGGATCAATAGTACAAAAGCAGAGGACCTTTTACCTGAACAACCAGGGCTCCCTAGTGGGCAGTGACGACTTTTCTCTCTCTGGGTTACCTGAGGACCTCTCTGAAGTAACTGAACCTTTCCAGAAAACTGCCTGAAACATCTATCTGGGCATCACTTTTTAACAACATGAAGTTAAAGGACAAATTTTAATGTGAATTCTCTCCTCCAACCCGTGTGCGGATTCCAAGGTTCAAACTCAGGTCTGAAGAAGAGCAAGCTTCTTTTTACCGCTGAACGGTCTTGCCAGCTCCTATGGCATCACTTCCAACCTCTTGGTTACATATGAAAAACCAAGATTTCTTCGGGCATTTTGTGAAGTTTTGCTGAAGAAATCTTCCAAAACCTTCTCAAAGACCAAATTCAAAGCTGGGCCCAGTCCTTAGCGACAGTGGGACTGGCTGTCTGTTCCTCAGAAGGGACCTCCAGGTTCTCCCAATCACCTCTGCAGAAACTGAGGGAAGGAACAGGCCGGTCCCACCCCCATTAAATTCTCTGTTCTGGGGCTCAGGACAGATGCAGACACAGGGCTCCACAACCAAAGCTGAACCACCTTTTCCTTTGGTTTAGAGTTTCTTCATGCACAAACCACAAATGGAAGCTTAACCCAAGCACACATTTCTTTTTTTTGGGGGGGGGGTTTCAAGACAGGGTTTCTCTGTGTATCCCCTGCTGTCCTGGACTCACTTTGTAGACCAGGCTGGCCTTGAACTCACAGAGATCCACCTGCTTCTGCCTCCTGAGTGCTGGGATTAAAGGCGTGCGGCCACCATACCCAGCCATTTCAGACAGCTGTGAACTGCCATGTGGGTGCTGGGATTTGAACCCGGGTCCTTTGGTAGAACAGTCAGTGCTCTTAACCGCTGAGCCATCTCTCCAGTCCCACACAGTCTTTTTTTTTTTTAAGATTTATTTATTATGTATATACAGTATTCTGCCTGCATGTATGCCTATACTCTGGAAAGAGGGCACCAGATCTCATTATAGACAGTTGTGAGCCACCATGTGGGTGCTGGGAATTGAACTCAGGACCTCTGGAAGAACAGCCAGTGTTCTTAACCTCTGAGGCATCTCTCCAGCCCCACACAGTCTTTATTAAAAGGACACATAACCCAGGCCTTCCCTGAGATGCATATCAGAAGTGTGTTCAGCATTTTATTGACAGGCACCGTGATGAGAGAGGCCTTGGCTGTGCCCACGGAGCCTTACAGGCCTCTGTAGGAGCCCTGCACGGGTGAGGAGCTTCTCTACCCAACAGTATGACCAACAGCCCCTGCATCTCTGGAGATCACAAGCACACTGACTTTGAAGGCAGGCTCCTGAAGCAAATACCCCACACCCACAACTGCGAGGCCGGCCTCCCCTCTCCCTCTCAGGCCCCACTTCACCCCGCCTGCTGTCCTTACTTTTACTAACACTACTTCTGAGGGTCATCAGGGCTGGATTCAGCTTCCTACAATATGGCTGCTTCCCCACAGGGCCAACAATGGCCTCACCTGCTATATTCCACAGCTTGTGCTTAATTTCCCCAACTGAGAAACAACTGCAGGGACTCTCGGGCCTGCCATTCTTACAGAGCTAGGTCCTGGAGAAGCCTCCAATCTTTTGTCTCCAGAGAGTTGGAGACAGAAAAGCCTCCATATGAGGGAAGGTGGCACTAACGGGGCTGAGTGACTGCCATCGCAGCTTTCTGGGCCACAGCCACATTTACAGAGCACAAGGGCAATGCCTGATCTTGCCATCACCACCTCACTAAACCCTGGATAGACAGACACTCACTTGTAGGCCCTGCCTCCAGTCTGCAGGAGGAAACTGAAGACAGGTCAGCCTGCTGGGGTCATTCTGTGGTGATGGTAGAGAATTTGAACCCAGAGCCAAGGCTTGAAGTTCCCCAACAATTTCCTGACAGTTCAGAGACACTGGTTCATTTGCCCATGCAGTAGTATGAGGTTTGGGTGCACACATGGGCTTCCTGGAAACTTTCTCGTCTATTCTACTCCAAAATGAGCTGATGAAAGATCAGTTTAGAGGCTCACCTCCCCCCCCCTTCTGCATTCTTGGGCTGGCCAGTAAAGTACTGAAGGTAACAATGACACAAGGCAGAGACTCAATTCTACTTCCTCCCAAATACATGTGTCAAAAAGCCTTTTGACACTCATCTTAGTCAACGCTCTGCACTGCACCCCTCAGAGCTGTGAGGAGAACACTGGGCAGGCCCAAGAGCACCCAGGGCTAAGGGTGTTTTACTACATGCTGTATTCCTGATAAGGAAGGCAGGATCCCCTTGGGAGCTACTCTGCCCCTCCTCCTTGCCCCCACTCCTTACCCCACCCCCTGGCCCTTCCTTCACATGGATAGCCACCATTCCTCTCCTGTCTGCTGAGAAGTACCTACTCTCCTTGCCCTAAACCTTTGATGTCCAAACAGGCTAGCAAAGGCAGATGGGTGAGCCATATCTATGTAGAATGAAGGGCAGGGAACTAAAGACTAGAGCCAGCACCCTCCCACCACCCCTCCAACACAAAGCAGCTTCCCACCTCAGGGTCAGTGAAGTCTCCCCACTTGGGACTGTCTGGGCAGGAGTCCAGGCTCTGCCAGCTATTGATTCAACCATGAAGCCTTAGTTTCCTCATCCATAAATTGGGGTAATAGTGAGACCTCACTCGGGATGAACAAAATGTGTGACTGAGGTCCTGGGCAGCCTCTAAACCTAAAAGCTACATGACTGGCAACAGCCTGGGCCCCATGTGTAGGCCTCAACACGGATCACTAATTGGGGAGGACATGGGTCTCATTCCAGGAGAACAACAGGGATTCGTGCTCTCAAAGCCCCTCCATGACCTTAAGTTCAAGGTCAGATGAGGGATGGGTAACTACTGGGAGAACCCCTGCACCTATTTCCCAATCCACCAAAAAAATTTCACTCCCACTCCTAGCTCCCCTAAGGATACTTTGAATATGACAAGTGTCACCTGATATAAACAATGCCCTCTCCTCTACACATCCCCACAGCCTCAGTAAACACCCTGTAGTAACCTCCCCTTGTAACAAGCATGTGCTTGCCCACATGCAGACCAAGCTGGCCTTAGCAGGATGACATTGTTTTTAACCTTCTGAAGGTCAGGTTCAGACATCACAGTTACCTCCGCTTTGTATCCCAGTAAAGGAACTCCTCACAGGAAAGCAACTCCTTGAGCTGTGGAATTCTAACAAGACCATTCACATACAAGGATGCCTTCTTGGCTTACTCCCCCCAGCATCCTTGTAGTCCCCCATCCCCCCACAGCAAAGGGCAGGGCTGGCTCTCACTATAAAATGGCCTCTCTGAGAGGCCTCCCTCCCCTTTGCTATTGGAGGAAGGAGAGTATTTGGAGCATTTCCGGCCCTTCTTGGCCAGCTGCCTGGGCCCTACAGTCAGGACACATCTGATTGGGGCTCCCTGTGGAGAGGAGTCCTCCTAGGTTGTCAGCAAGAGGCATCTGTGCCTTGGCTAAGGACTAGCACTGATGTGCCAGGAGCATGGAAGGGCTCCTTGGCCCAGCGGGTGAATGGGCAAGGAGACAAGAGGGTAGGAGATGCCTACACAACTCCATGGACAGAGCAAACAGCGGAAGGTGGACCTCTCTATCCAGAGCCTAACTACTGATGGGCTCTATTCTACTAACAAGGCAGGCAGGGCAAAAGTAGACTGTAAATCTGACTGCATGGGCTTTTTTTTTTAAGCCGTTTGCATCACAGGATTTGACTCATACTGACAGGGCCTACGCTAGCCCTAGCCGGTAGTCCCGCACCCAACAGCTCCTGTTCCCTTTCCCTGGGCAGGAGGGCTCCTTTCCTCTTTCTTCGGTGTGTATGCATTTAAGGCAGACATCTCCATGTGGCTCAAGTCAGATTCAGACTCCTGCCTCGGCCTCATGAGGACTCAGCTACCATGCCTCAGCCTCTCAGGGTATCATATCTCAATTTCAGGGAGCTTCCCTCAAGATCTTGGTTTTGGGAACAAGGACTCTGAGGCAACTTGTTTTCAAAAGGAGTCTCTAGTTGAATTACTGGCAAAAAAACATAGGTAGCTTCAATACTTAAAAATTATTATAATAAAAATTTAAAGGAGCACTAAGTGGGAGTTCTCCAAGAATATCAGGTTTTGGAGCAGCAGAGACAAACCTGAGATGCTATTTAAAAAAATGTTAAGGGCGGGATCCTACCTTGGTGCATACAGTGGCAGCTAGAGGAGGGATGATATTGTCGGGTACTGGATACCAGCCACATTAGCTCTCCCTTCTCCTGAGGGGCTGAGCAGGCTCATGGGAGGAGGGCTAACAGAAACCTGGCAAGCAGGACACAAACACCATCTTGCTGGTCAGGATCTCTGTTCCAGCTTCTGGAATGCTTGGGCTTCATGGAGAACCAAGAAGAATCCAGGGTAAGGAAGCAGGAGGGTGCCCAAGTGGGTGGCTCAGAGGGAAGTGGTGAAGATCAGTGTGTAAGGCTTTGGCTTAGATCGCCACCAGCAAAACATTAAAATAAGTCATTATGGCTTTGGCATAAGTGCCAAGTGTGGCAGGAGCCTTAGTTTTTCCATCTGTAAAAGGGATAGAGAATGATTCTGTCTCAGAGGGTGAGGATTTTAAGGGCTTTAGAGTGCCCTGGCCTAATGAAAGTTCTGTCAGCTGCTAGGCATTGCCTCAGTCCCTATCTCATGGTCACACTGTGACACCACTAAGGTTTCTTATTTCAAGCCGCCACATAGCAGAACCACTGGGGCAGAGCCAGGTCTGAGGAATGGCCTTTTCTGGGACTGCACAAAACCAATCCATCTGTGTGTTTGCCTCTGAGGCCAGCCAACCTGCTCCTTCCTCAGATTCTGGCCTCCGCAGTCTGGCTCCTCCCACTTCCAGGACCCCTACCCAACTCCCCCATGCTCCGCCCCCTACTTAGACCCAGCCAACAAGAACACACTCTGGTGCCCTGAGCAGATGCTCAGTAGCTCTGGTTCCTACACAGGTCAATAGGAAAGACACCCCCACCCCCTGCAGGGTACTGTGGAGTGGCTTAGGGTGCACATGAGGTATGGGCACAACAAAATGGAAGGACATGAATGCAGGGCCCAAGGCAAGGATTGCCTCCATGGCCCAGGCCCAGTGACACCTGTTCAGTTCTCAGCAGAGCCCCATCCATCTGGCAAGTGGGAATAACTTCCCTCTCATTCAGGGGCCGAGACATAAACTAGTCACAGCACCTTGTCCATGTGAGTGCTCTGTAAATATTGGCTGTAACTATTATTCTAACCATTCACTCAGAAAACTCTAGGCTCCCCCAGACGAACCACTGGCTTTCCTAACCAAGGTGAATCTAGACCTGAAGGGAAACCTCCTGCTCAGGGCTGAATAGGCAGTTGGCGTCTTTGCTGTGCTTCCTGGCTGGTCTCCCAGGACACCTGTCAGAATTACAGGGAGCATTTGGAACACACATGCCCAGCCCACCTGCTGTTCTGAGTCAGTGGGTCCCAGGTGTGGGAGTGGGGGGAAGGGGGGCTGTATTTTTAGTAAGTGCCACAAGAGAGTCTGATGTGTGCCCTTGGCTGAGAGCCAGAGAATTCTAGCCAACCCCTGCCAGGATTAGAAGGTAATTCAGTCAAAGTCCCAGAAGCCCCTTTCCCCCACAGATCCAGTGGGTTCCCTTCAGACCCTCAGGCCTAACAGGAGTTGGGCTCCTCCTCCTCCTGCTGTGGAAACAGAGGTGGAGTGCTTTGTCCCTTACCACAGATCTGTGTCACACAGCCTTTTTCTCACTGGAGTTGGAGCCATGTTTGCTCTGTGGGAAAAGTGCAACTGGCTAAGAGCAAATTCAACAGGACAGGAGTCTGTCAAGATTCTAAGAGGCTGGACAGGGTGGCCTTTCCTGTGATCCTAGCACTGAGCAGGAGGGAAGAGGAAAAGCTCAGGGTCTCAGTCTCAGAACTACACCACCACCACCAAGGACAAAGGGAGAGTAGTGAGTGTGTGTGTGTGTGTGTGTGTGTGTGTGTGTGTGCGTGAGCGTGCTTTCACGTTCATCAAGAGCAACTGGAAAGAAAAAGGAATGTCAGGTCCACTCAGATCAGGCTCAAGGTTAGCAGTAAAGCTAACCAATGAAAAGAGAGCACACGCCCTGTGGCATCCACAGGAACCAGTCTGCAGAAGGTCTTGGTGAGGCTCATTCTGAATGAAGGGCTGGACACTGTACTCACAGGAAACTTGTTCTACTTGGTCTCTGATCCGGAGTCTTCCATTTCAAACAAGCTCACCTTCCCCCTTTTGATTCCTACTAGTCTCTTCACATGTTCAGCACTGAAAGCTGGCTGGGGTGTAGATGAGCGTGTTCCATGCAGAACTAATGAAGAGACCCACAGTCAGAGCCACATCCATACTTTTCCTCTCAGAGTCTTTCCAGCTCGGGACATGATGAAAAGCAGCTTACTGTTGTTCCCTCAATGTGTTCTGCACTCAGACCAAAGCCATAAAGGCAAAGTTAAGAACACTTGCTTCTCTACAAACTTCCCTTCTTGTTATTGAGTTCCTAAAAGAAATCTGAATCTCACTGAGATCACTGGATTCAAAACAAATGAAGATAGGGCAGTTACTGTCGTGTGTACAACTGCTAGTTAGTTCCATCTCTAAGACAACAAACTTCCAGGGTTTAAGCTGGACTCTTAAGTGAGGCCCAGGACTCCAGGGCCGCCCCACGTCACACAGGCAAAAGCAGCAGTCTGTAAGAAGGCTGGTGACAGTACAGGGGCTGATCTTTCCTAGAGACCCAAGCCCCTTCCACATCTCTTTAGCAGTAACACCCACATGACTGGGTACTGTTTATACAGTGTGGCCTGGGGGGGGACTGGAAGAGGGAGGACAGGTCAGCAGTCCAGCCGCATTTAGGAATGGCATTAACACTTATCAGTCATCTATTAAGTCTGTGTTACAGAGAGCACTGTTCCCATTTCACAAAAACTGCTCAGAATCTAAAGTAACAGTCTCTCAGTGCAGACAAGAGCAGGGATTTGGATCCAAGTCTGAGCAACCAATTTTGCTACTGGAACAACAATAAATGCTTTAACTTCCCTACACAACTGTTGGTCCCACTTCTTCACAGATCAAGGAATCAAAGCCCCAGTGTTCCTCAAAGCCAGCAGGAAGAAAGCTGAGGAGTGGTGTGTCAGACCACATATGTAACTGCATGTACACTCACACAATCCACTTATGGTCACATGTTGTAACTCTTTCCCATACTTAAAACTCTCCACAGAAAGGTTGGGAGCATCTAATCCTGTTGTAAGAAGCGTGTTTTTCTCTAGCATTCCTCAATAGAATTCACTAACCGGGAAGGCCTCGAGGAGAGCCAGCTGCCACCCTGTTTAACTTTCCCACCTTCTATAGCAGGGAGTGTGGACACGGGCCTGTCCACACTTCCTTCAACCATGTCCAAGTCAGCTTCCAGGCCTCATACCCTCCACACTTACAATGGTGGAGCAAAAGCCTTGCTCCTGGAAGGAGCAAACACTGGCTTAAAAGGCTTCGGTGGCCCATTCACCCTGATCCCAGGATGGGGGACAAATCCAAAGACGGAGGTAAGGAGCAAGACTGAGGCTGTGGCAGCCTACCCACTGCAGGCTGGCCACAGAGGCCCTGCCCACAGAGGTGCCGACAAAACTCCTTTCAAGGCTTTCCTATTAAAGGCTTAGCTGTAGCTCCAGGGAGAGGTGTTTATTTGGACTCTCAAAGGAAAGGGCAGAATCTCTCCCTTTCCCTTGAAAGCAAGAAAAACTTGTTGTCACTGAGGGGCTGGGCTCACAGGTTTAGAACTCTGGCTATTCTTCCAATAGGACCTGGGTTCAATTCCCAGCACCCACAAGGTGGCCCACAGCCATGTAACCCCAGTCCCAGGGGATCAGATGCCAGCTTCTGACCTCTGTGGGCACCTGGCACCCATGTGGTGACATACACACGGGCAAAACACCCATACACGCAGAACAAATCTAAGAAAAACATTCTACTCTTTTGGGATAGCAGTCTTCGAGAAGAATCCTTAGTTAAACTAGCTATCAGACCCCACCCAGTTCCAGATGTGAGGAGGGCAATCCAAAATTTAGTCATTCTTCCAAGAGTGGGCATAGAGTCTCTTATAACAAATCATTTCTGAAGCCTCCAGAGTGCTGATAGGTCAGTGAGTTGGAGGAGGCCCCACTCCCATCTCACACCTGCTGTCACAGGGAGGAGCCTTGTTTCCTTTGCTTTCCCTCCTCTAAGCCCAAAGCTGGGCACAATCTCCCAGTACCTGGGTACACCTCACAGCAGGCTGCAGTAAAGGCTCACTCTTGCCAAATTCATACTTTAAAAAAAAAACTTTTAAAATTAACCCCCCCTGCCAAATTCATACTTTTATTTTTGATGTTCTACACAACCGGCTCCTTGCTGTACCAGGGAGCCTTTCTCCCTCCTGCCTGGAAAGATGAGCCAATGTTGTAGGCCTGTCATCATGACTTCCACAGCTTTCTCCACTGTTACTGCTCTTCAGTCATCAACACGCTAGGGAGCCTTAAAGCTCAGAGAATAAAAAGTGTAAAAATCTGCACTGGCAAACAACTTCACTAAGAAAGCACTGAAGCTAGAAGCAACTTGTCCCTTTCCAAAAATCAACTCATTAATAAGCTGTTTCACACTCCTCTTCCCTCTTCCACAGGTAGACAAGGGTTGGGATGGGACCTGGTCAGAGGAGGGGCAGGGACTCCTGCAGGTGTGGAGGAGACCGCTGCCCCACCTCCACGTGATTTAAGATGCAGGTTCTGTTTGTAAATAGTCTGCAACTCAGCTAGTTGGCTTGGTTGCTGGGAGTCCAAGCAGCTCAGAAGAGAGCCCGCCTTCCCCTGGAATGCAATCAAATTACAAGGGGAGGGGGAGAGAGAGAGAGACCAAGAGGCTTGAGAATTAAGATTCCTCCAGGGAGAAGTTTGAAGGACAAACGACATACAAAAAAAGAAAACAAAAATATAACTCCAAGAAGATGGAAGCAACACCAGCAACCTGACACTCAGGAAGCCAGCTGCTCTGCTCTCTGCCTGTCACTCATCCTCCTGGATCAAACTTCAGCTCTGATTTGCTCCCAACTGCCATGAGTCCCGATTCCTTTATCCTGCTCTGGCCTGGCCACCCTCGGGACACCACTAGGAGACCCTGCATGAGAGCACTGGGTGGGAAGGAAGCACGTGCTGTTCCTGGCTTCTTATCACTCCCCCTCCAATGTCCTCATCCATCCAGGTTTCTTCACCTCTGCCTGAAGCTCGGGTCCTGTTCCTGGGATGAGGTGGTGAAGGGATCTGGAAGGCACTCGTAACAATTTATAAACTCAGGCAGCCTCCCTTTGCGGTGCTCAGCACAGCAGAGGCCAGGAGAGGCAGTGAAGTTGCTGCTTGGATCACACAGCTGGGTCAGTGATGCAGTCAGAACAGGGATCCTGACGAGGAGGAGGGGCTGGCAGGCTGCTTTCAGAGGGCCAAGAAACACGCACCGCTCCCCTTCCCCCGTCCCACTAAGGAATTCCAGAGGGCCTGGGACACCAGTCCAGCTGCCTTGCCCCTAGGCTAGGCAAGTTGGGTAGACTCCCTGGGAAGCAAACCCCAAGGAAAAGTGACCTACTGCTTAATAGTAATCACTACGGGGATGAGGACCTTCACCCAGGCCCCACAGCTGGCCGCCTTCCAGGCTCTAGGCCTCAGTCTACTCAATTGTGGCACGGGTCTTTTGTGCCCCGTTGGAGTAAAGATAAAGGGTTCACAGCGTTTGGGATTTGGTCTCAAGCGTGTGCTCTCCACTCAGCCTCGAGCCAAGTGGCCACATTCCTGGGAGTCCTCTAGAGAAAAGGGGGGTGGGTGGGGGGCGCAACGCTAGTCCTCACTCTCGTTGGAAATTTCTACCAGCTATTTTGGACACAATGCTCAAGGCCAGATGAACGTAAGGGAAGGGGAAGAGTTTCAGGGGACCCCACAGTAATCCAACCGAGCGATTCCATCTTCCCGGCACCGACCTCCTCCCCGCCCCCGCAGGAGGCCGAGGCCTACGCTCCAGTCCCCGAGCACACACCCCAGGGAGGGCCAGCGACGCCCCTGTCTTTTCCAAAACGACCTCCCACTGAGGCGGGGGTGGGGGTGGGGGATCGCGAGTCTCTGCCCACAGACTGCAACGCACACTTTTTCGCTGCGCGATTCAGAAACACGCTGGGTCTGATGCCATCCGGCGAATTATGTAACCAGGGACACCGCTCCCGGGCTAAACAAACGCGGCTCTGTGTGTGCGGCGGCGGCCCCGGGGGAGCGCACCGGGCAGGGAGGGGCTCCGGCCGGGCCTCGGGTTCGGCTTGTTTTTGCTCCGCGGAACCGCGAGAGTCCGGCGCCGGGCGGTGACCGCGGCCCGACCCCTCCCCCACCGCCGCCCCCGTGAACTTCGTCCCGAGTCCCCGCGCGCCGCCACGGCCGACGGCCCGGGCATCCCGGTCCTGCCTGAGAACTCGGGACCCGGCAGCGTTCCAGCCCGGGACCCCCTCGTCCCCTCCCCGCGGGCCCCAGGGCAGACGAGCAGTGGCGTCCGGGGTCGAGAGGCGGGCGGGCGCCCAGTCCATCTCCGCGGCTCGGGTGGGGGCGGCGCGGGTGGCCTGGCTCGGCGCGCGCCCCCGGGGGGAGGGGTGGCCCGACGGGTGACAGCTGCGCGGATGACACCCTCCCGCGGGCCGCTCTGCCCTCACAGGGGTCGAAGCGCCGGCCGACCGCCGCGCCACCGATGACCGACTCCGGTCGGGTCTCCCCGGATCCTCCCGCCCCCTCCCCGCCCGGGGGCGACGCAAAGTTTTGGGAAGTTGCGCCCCTACCTTGCTTGGTGAGCACCAGGGCGTCTTCCCTCCGCGCCTGGGTGATGATGGAGCCGTGTTCCATCTAACAATCCCGCGGGCCCGGGCTGGCTGGGCGGGAGGACGCGCGGGCCGGCTGGGCTGGGGGGCCTGGGCGGGGGCCCGTCGGGCTCCGGCTCCCGAGACTCCGACTCCCGCAGCTGTTCACATCCCCCCACCCTCGCGTTTCCTTCCCGGGCCGGGAAGGGAGGCGGCCCGCACAGAGGAAGGGCGGCCCAGGCAGCGGCTCCCCCGGTGCCCCCGGCCCCGATTCCCCGGTGGCAGCTCCGGGCTCCTCAGTTTGGGTCCAACATGGAGAATCCGGAGCGAAAACAAGAGGAGGAAATGGGACACGGGGCGGTTTCCAGGCTCCCCCCTCCCCTCCGTACTCCAGATAAACAACCCGCCGCTGCAGCGCCCACCCCCGCGCTCCTCCCCGCTCGGGAGCCGGCCTCTCCGCCACCTGCCGCCGCGACCGGCTCCAGCCCGGCGTCTTAGGCCCCGGGACCCTCCTCCCGGGAGCGGCGGGGGCTGCGGACCTTGCAGAGGTTGTTTTCTTACGAAAAAAGCGACTCCCCGAGGGGGGTGGGGTGGCGGGCGGGAGGGCTGGGCGGGAGGGCTGGCGGGGGAGACTTGAAACCGCTCCGGCGTTCCGATTGGCCCTCTCGCATAAAGGGGGCGTGGCCCCTCCTTACTATGCGGTGCGAGGACCCAACAACATTCCAGTCACTGCGGCCACGCCCCCGGGCCACTCCCCGCTTGCCGGGCTGCGGCCCCGGGTCCTCTCGGCCACACCCCCTTCCCAACTACTTAAAAGGCCACTCCAAAGCTGCGCTTTCCCCGCGCGGAGCTGGCGTGTTTGTGTTTCCGTATTTTACCCGGGGGGGGGGGGGGGGGGGGGGGGGGGGGGGATAGGATCAATGGTCCCGCCCTACCTGGAAAAATGGAGAAGCCAAACCTGGGTTTGAGTCAGTTACGGTATTTTCCTACTTAGAACGCAGTGCCTTACATAAGAATACCGCTAATGAGCCGGGCGGTGGTGGCGCACGCCTTTAATCCCAGCACTTGGGAGGCAGAGGCAGGCGGATCTTTGCGAGTTCGAAGCCAGCCTGGTCTGCAAAGTGAGTCCAGGACAGCCAGGGCTACACAGAGAAACCCTGTCTTGAAAAACCAAAAAAAAAAAAAAAAAAAAAAAAACTGCTAAGGAATCTGGAAAGGAGTGTGTGTGTGTGTGGGGGGGGGGGGCGCGGAACCACGACTCCAGACTATAAGCAAGGGAATTGACCTCGGGACTGACTATAATGACACCTTATGTGCAAGGACACCTTGGGTGCCAGCCACTCCCACTCAGGCATCCCATCCTCCTAGCCCAGCTCCCCTCCACCATCCTATAGTTTCAACCTCAGCTTGAAGAGGATAGAATTGCCTGGTGGACCCAGATAGCCCTCTCTCATTCTTTAGGCTCCAGGGCCCAGGTTTGAACTCTCAAACTGTCAAACCCTTCTTACGGGAAGGGTTTTCATTTGTCTGCTAGGACAAAAGCAGCGGTTTCACCTCTGTATCAGGTTGTTTTAAAAACTATATTCTGTATGCATCCCACTGCACTGGAGGAGGTCCAACTATATTCTGTATGCATCCCACTGCACTGGAGGAGGTCCGTTCTATCATTGTGTCTTGGGAGAAAAGGATCTTCCAGGTCAGGACGGATGAGAGTGGTAAATCAGTCCCATTCCAAGGGATGACTTAAAGTAATTTACTGTCATTCAAGGGAACTACCCTGCTTAGGAAGGCCAAGACCTTAGTTCGGGGGAGTGGGAGCAGTGGTGGCCTTCCTCTCATAGCCTGAGATTCTTCTCTCTCAAACTTGTCCAAGTAGATCAAAACCTACAAGGTACTGTCATCATGATAGGTATATTCTCTGTGTTCCTTGAAAGTGCGCATGCTCACCTATTCCTACACACACACACACACACACACACACACACACACACACACACACTACTTTTTATGTAACTCCATTTTAATGAAAGTGCTGTTTTTCCAAAATGAAAGTGGCCGTTGAAGATCTGAATGATTCTTATGTAACTCTAAACGCCGAGTTTGGGTAGATTCTAATTCATCAACGGAAGGGGAACTGGAGGAGCTCTGACATGCTTGCCTCCCACCATTAAAACAGTATGGTTGGTACGATGAGTGCTAATGGGTTGCTAAGGGACCTGGTTAGACTTTGGCCCTGTTCTCTCATTCAGTGTTGACAGTAAACAGTACAGGCAGGACTGAAGACTGGGGGAGACCTGCTCCCCTGTTACGTTCATCCATAGATACAGTCTCTTCCCTCTAGTATTTACAGAGTACTTGCATATATATTATCTGACTCATTTGATTTTTCATTTCAAGGTTAGCAAGATATGTTCATCTCAGGAAGAAACATGGTCTGGAAAGGTTAATTGATTCATCTGAGGTCTCAGCTTATGAAGAGGCTCAGCAGTGAGGGTTGGTGGCATACACAGTGGTGCCAGAGCTAGGGAAACTGAGGCAGGTGTGTCAAGAGTTTGAGTCCTTCTACACACTTTATCTAGGAACTGCCTGCCAATTAAAATTGCCAGTTCCCTTGAGACTGGGACGTGTCCTGTTCATTATTGGATCTCTTGTGTCTTGTGACTAATGTGATACAACAAGGGGTCCTTGTGTGTTTGTCCCACACGTGTTGACTTCATGTCTTAGTGTTCTTCTGTCCAGGGGTACAGTGGCTCATAGCCGGAAATGCATTTTACATTGTGAGGCAACAGTCACAAATGCTTCATGAGACACTCCCCCTTGGCATGTGCATACAGTCTGATCGGTTCCATTGCGTGTGTTGCTCCTTGTCTGGCATCTGTGTTTTTAAAGTAGGGTGTTGCCACATAGTCCACATTGTCCTTGAACCTCATCGATCCTCCTGCCTCAGCATCCTGAGTCCTGGGATTACAGGTATGTTTCCATTCATGGCTTCTGTTTCTTTTTTGAAGTTGTTCTCTACATGACATCATGATCCACGTTGTCTGTTGTCTGTGTGTAGAGCTCTGGACATCTTTGGAACTGCAGAGGAGGGAACTCAAGCAATGCTTGCTCTGAAGTCAAGGAAAGTTTGTGTATAACTAACTAGTGGGGAAGAAAAAAGACAGAGACTGGATGTGAACACAACAGGAATGAGAAGGATGTTGGGGGAGAGGGAGGAGGAGGTGGATGGGGGAGGGTCTTTGAGAGGCCCATCAGGACTCCTCTGCCCATGGAGTCTAGGGAGGTACTGGCAGCCTCACTGGAACCCCTAAGCCCAGACAGAGAGTTTCTGCACCCTTCTGTTCATTATTTCCACTCCAGAAAGCGCTCAGAGGTTTCAATAATGGGCCTGTTTTCTAAGGTAGGGAGGTGGGAGGCAAGACCATTCTGACTTTTGTCTAACAGACTTTATTTAAATAATCTCCTGCCTACAAATTCTAGGCCCCCGGGTAGCTTTAACTTAGCTCTAGAGTGACAAGTGGGGGCTGGAGAGTTGGCTCAGCAGTATGAGCACTTGTTCTTGCAGAGGGTGGGGTTTGGTTCCCAGAACCCACATGTGGGTTCATGCCCATCTACAACTCCAGGTCCAGGGGTCCAATGGCCTCTTGTGGCCTCCAGTGCACTGCCTATAGGTGTAGTACACAGGCAACACACACACACACAACAACAACATTCTCTTTCCCTGACTGTCTAACTTGCACATTGAGAGGCAGCTTGGAAACAGCATCGCTCCTCACCCAAATACTGGAACAGAGATGAGGAGCAGTCGCATGGACTGGGGTCTTCTGTGGGGATTGAGGTCATATGGGTGCTCCTGGGCCATGACTGAGCCACAGGAAGCAGAGCTGGAAAGGACTGCTTTCTCTGGATCTGCATGCTTACAGTGCCTTTTCCTATAAAAACCAAGCATAGGGAAGGCCAAGAGAGACTTTTCATGGGCCTCTCTGAAGTCACTCAAACGTTTTATTTGTTTTAAAGATTTATTTATATACGTATACAAGTGTTTTGTCTGCATGTATGCCTGAACACCATAACAGAAAGAACATTCGATGGTGAGCTGCAACATAGTTGCTGGGAATTGAACTCAGGACCTCTGGAAGAGCAGCCAAGCGCTCTTAACTGCTGAGCAATCTCTCCAGCCCAGAAATGTTCTATTTAAAAAAGATTTTGGGTCGGGCATGGTGGCGCACGCACGTCTAATCCTAGCACTCGGGAGGCAGAGGCAGGTGGATCTCTGAGTTCAAGGCCAGCCTGGTCTACAAAGTGAGTCCAGGACAGCCAGGGCTCTGTTATAACCCTGTCTATAAAAAAAAGAAAAACCCTGTGCAGAGAAACCCTGTCTAAAAAAAAATAAATAAAAATTTTAAAAAGTTTTTGTTTTTGAGACAAGGTCTCATGTGTCCTAGGTTGTCCTCAAACTCGAAATCATAGCCCAAGATGACCTTTTACTTCTTGCATATGTGTATGGTGTGTGTGTGTGTGTGTGTGTGTGTGGTGCATGCTTGTGTTCCTTTGAGTGTGTGCACAGTGCACGTGTGCAGGTGGAGGCCCGAAGGCCAGTCAGCACCAGGTACTTTTCTCAGTCACACGGTCACCCTGTTTTTTGAGACAGGGTCCTACATTGGACCTGGAGCAAATCAGTTCAGCTAGGCTGGCGGCCAGGGGCATGCAGGGATCCTCCTGTCCCTGCTCCCTTCTCCCTGCCAGCACGCTGCCTCCTCATCTAACTTTTATATGAACACTGGAGCAGGATCGCAGATCCTCACACTCATCCAACTGAGCCATCTCCCCAGCTGTGGATGGCCCTGACCCTTCTACCTCCATCTCCCAAATTCTGGGATTCCAGATTCGCACCAACACACCCAGTTTATGTGGGACTCCCGATTACACCCAGGCCTCGGTACATGCTAGGCAAGCACTCTGCCAACTGGCCTATATCTCAGCACCATCATTGTTATGTATTATTTGATTGATTAGTTTATTGGTTTTTGTTTTTGGGTTTTTGTTTGTTTTCAGACAAGGTCTCACTATGTAGCCCTGGCTGACCTCAAACTCACAAAGATCCACAAGCTTCTCTGCCTTGTAATGCTGGGGTTAAAGGCCTGTGTCACCAGGACTGGCCATTGTTATTATTTTAACAATAAAAAACAGAAACATCCACAGTCTGGAGTTGTTGTTGTTGTTAATGGCTGTGGTTTTGTTCTCATCTAGTTGTTCCTAAGTCTCCATTCTGTTTTGTATTGTCGGTGAGTTTGCAACACTAGGGTTGCACAGCCCTGTGTCCTCCTCTCATAAGGTTTGTACCAAAGTGAGGAAGAGAGGGAGAACAGTGGCCACAGGGACTGAGGCTGGGAGCACCAGGCACTGGGGAGGAGGGAGGAGCTGGTGTGGAGAGCATATATCCTCTCTGTGTGCTGACTGGGAAACTGCCCATGGTCTTCTGATTCTGGATGATGCGTTCTGCAAGGTGCTGGAGGCCCACCACCCGGCGGCCCCAGGCCCCACCACTTACTTGCATCCTGACCCTTTCCTCATATTCCAGTAAAAATAACAGCCTCCCTCCTGGCTGGTTGTGAAGTGTGGGAGCCTGAAACACCACTAAGAAATTACTCATCAGCCCAGGCCCCTCACACGGAGATCTGAAGTCACATTCCCAGCAAGTCCTCCCCACTCATGTCTACAGTGAGTCCTGAACACTCACTCACTCAAAGTGACTTCTCTTTTTCCATTCACACTGCCAGGGTCCTCAGCATGCCACAGCAGTTCACCCAAGGCTTCCAGGACAAAGCGCAAAGACCTGGCTGGGTACATAAGGTCCCCATATTTGTTGTCGTCATTGTCCCCCCATCACGCACCCTGCACTTTGCGGCTGTGAGAAAGAACCCGGGACCGGGACTGCACTCCCCAACACCCTGCGCCTCCACACTTTAGCACGGGAATTTCTGTCTGCCTGGATGCCCTTCTCTTCCTGGTACTGCCTCACCTTTGATAAGGTTCAAATGCCAACTGTTCCTCAGATGCTCCCAGGTCCCTGTGTGACTTAAGTGACCGGCCCACAGCCGCCTGTGTTCAGGGCTGTCTTGTTTTCTCCACTACCCTGTGACAGACTGGCACCGCTGCTCCTTTGTTTTGAGCTCTGAATCAGGGGGGCCCCGCTTCCTCCACCCAGGACAAGAAAACACCAGAGCCCCGGAGCTGAGCATGCCAACACCCTTGCCTGCCACCTAGGCAGGTGCCAGTAGTCCCAGAATCAGGTCTTCATTGAACCTAGACTCAAGCCAACTGACAGCTTTTCCCAGGCATTCAGAAAGGGCCAGTAGGCTGGGGAAAACCAGGACAGGGCAGACAAGCTACCCTAACGCACCTTGTTCAGTATGGGGGCAGAGGGAATAGTGTGAGCTAACTGCTGGACCATTTGGGGGGCTGAACCCAACGCCCCTCCGTGGATCTGCACCCGCCAGGAGCAAAGGCTTCTCCTCCCCCTCCCAGGTTCCAGGAGACCACGTGAGCTGGGCCCCAGCAATGGGGAACTAGCCTGATCCTAAATAAGGAAGCCACAGGAGCGGATCAAGTTTTCCAGAGTGCAATATTTACAGGTTCCCTGGACCAAATCAAACATATCTCTCTCCCCAGTTGCTCTCGGTTTGGGAGTCGGGAAGGGACAGCAGGGGCCCCTTTTGCGCCCTACCCCGTCCCTTCCCACCAGGCGCGCCTCTCCCTCCCCGGCTGCTCGCCGGCCTCTCTAGGAATGCGGCTACGGTCGCTGAATTCCAAAGCCCCGGAGGCTCTTTGAGGTCACGTGGCGCGATAGGGAGCGGGAAGGCGGGACGACCCTGACCCGGCAGGCGGCCTCGACGCCCTACAGGGGATGCAGATTCTGGCCTCTCCCTCCCCCGACCTCTCAGAGGTCCGCTACGGTCTGGCCTCTGCAGCGCCTAGGGGGGCAAATTGGGTTTCTACCCTCCTTGAGCCCCCTGCTGCGTGTCTGCTGGGTGGTAAGCGCCTGTGAACCTCTCCCACCCCAAGACCTTGGTGGGGTCAGGAGGGCACGCCTACGGGAAGGACTGGATGGAATCTAGGCCCCTGGCCTGCAAAATGGGCAGGGGAGCGAGAAGACTGGTTAACGCCAGGTGCTTAGCGAAGGTCAAGGTCTATCCTCGGCTAGCGAAGTCTAAATCGGTAGGTATCCTCTGCTAAGCCTGGTCGGAGGCCTCTGAAAGCCGTCTTTTGGGACAGGGGACCAGGAAGCTGAGAGGATCGATTGTTTTCCTTCTAAAATGGGCAGACAGATACCCCCAGGCAACTATAATTTACTGTAAACTTAGAAGAACCCTGCCCTGGAGTTGACCCCGGTCTCACAGGAAGGGGCCGTGGTCTCCGTGCTGGCTTGCGGCTAGACAAGAATGGCTTGGGAGTTGAACATAGCCTGCCGCCAGAAGTAGGTTGATCCCAGAAGGAAGGAGGGTAAACAGTGGAATGGAGAGGGGAGACGATATGATATCCGTGATGAGGGGGTTGTAGTTTTTTCGAGAATCATTAATTCACTCATTCGAATGTTTATTGAGCCCTTAGTAAAAAAATGACACAAACGCCGGGCGGTGGTGGCGCACGCCTTTAATCCCAGCACTTGGGAGGCAGAGGCAGGCGGATCTTTGCGAGTTCGAGGCCAGCCTGGTCTACAAAGCGAGTCCAGGACAGCCAGAGCTGTTAAACAGAGAAACTCTGTCTCGAAAAACCAAAAAAAAAAAAAAAAATGACACAAACATCCAGGACTCCACCATGCACCAGGCCCCTAAAGATCTTGCCCTTTCACACTTGAGAGCAGACGTAAACTGAGGGCAGTTACAATCCTGTGTGTGCGCGAAGGGCTACGGCTGGAGGCGGGAAAGGAAGCAGACACCAGAAAAAGCTGCGGTTGGGAAGGAAGTATTACCTGAGGCATGAAAGAGAAACTGGAGTCCAGCAGCTGGGCTGAAAGTGGAGCGGGATAGGATGAGACACCGTGCTTAAACCCAGAGGCGTGGGAGCGTAAGTTAATTCAGCTGCCGGGGACGGCCTAGGCTAAGCAGGAGGAAATGGCGAAATTGGATTGGAGAAAGAGGGTAAGTTGGATAGTGCCCACCCCGGAGGATGATGGGACACCCCTCCCTCCACTGCCAGCACCGCTGAGTTCTGCAGGCCATGTGGTAGGGAGACTTGTGATGTCAGCACTGTAGCTACTTTACAAAATTAATATTTATCTTATCAAAATAGCATGCTCACAGCTTAGGAATCAAATACTGCCAAAAGGCTTCCGACAGGATTAGAAATCCTCCTGGCTTTTCTCCCAACCCTGATTCTAGTCCCTGGGGACCACCCCTTTCATTTCTTAGCCATTTCTTCTGCTGTTTCCTTCCCTGTTTCTGAATAATATATGTACTGCCTTTCTGGCTTCATCTCTTTAATCTGTTCCCTTCTTGTTTTGGTAGAGGGGGGCTTTGGATCTCTGCTAGCTTCCTTCTCTGTCTCCATCTCCTTTAATGACCTCATCATGATCGTATTATCACCTTTGTAAATACTGTTGGTTCTTGAGGCAAGTGTTCCAGTCACATTTCCTTTCTGATGTGACTTCTTGCTGTCTGCTCTGTTTACATCTTCTTTCTATTACAACTATTTTATCTTTAATTTACCTTAGTCGGATCTCTCCTTTTGTATTTGCTTGGTTTCTTTGACTATATGACTCTGTCTTCCCAGACCCTTCAACAGTTTTGCAAAAATACCCTGGGTGTACCATTTCACATATGGTCAAAGCTGTGAGAGTTTTATCATGTTTTCCTCCTCTCACAGACTTGTGTCCTGGGATATTTTATCCTGGCCGTTCTTTCTGAATGTGCTTAGTAGGTCTGTGGTACACCTGCCTTTGCGGACTTCTCATTGCCAGGAGTGAACAAGTCTGTCTTCTCTTTCCCTTCTGCTGTGGACAGAATGGAAGGCCTCACACACCCTAGGCAGATGCTCTCTAGAGTGAGCTGCATCCCCAACTCTTTGCTCTTTTCCTCTTTCCTGGACTCAGTATTTTCTTCTTGTTTGTTTTATTTTCTTGTTTTAATGAAGCAAATCTTCCAGTAGCTCCCAGAGAAAGACTGCCCAGGAGGTAACATTTTTTATGTATAAGACTTGCATATTTAAATATTATTTTTGTATATTTAAATTTTCACTCTTGTACGTGATTGAGAGTTTTGGCTGGGTAAGGGATTTTAAGTTGAAATTACTTTCCTTCAGAATTTTGAAGACATTGTTCCTTTATTTTTCACCCTCTAGTAGTTGAAAATTCTTGCTATTTCCTTATTTTTGAGACTTTGAATTCATCAATTCACCTGCTTTTATTCCCATTTCTTTTAATTTTTTTTGTTTGTTTTGTTTTGTTTTTTTTTTTTTTTTGGTTTTTCGAGACAGGGTTTCTCTGTTTAACAGCTCTGGCTGTCCTGGACTCGCTTTGTAGACCAGGCTGGCCTCGAACTCGCAAAGATCCGCCTGCCTCTGCCTCCCAAGTGCTGGGATTAAAGGCGTGCGCCACCACCGCCCGGTTTGTTTTGTTTTTGAGACAGGGTTACTGTGTGTAATGGCCCTGGTTGTCCTAGAACTTGCTATGTATACTAGGCTAGACTCAATCTCACAGAGATCTACCTGCCTCTGCCTTCTGAGAGGTAGGATTGAAGGTGTGAGCCACCATGCCCAGTTGGATATTGAAATGCCATTGGCACAGCCCGTTTTTTCTTTTCTTTCTTTCCATTTATTTATTTATTATTATTATTAGGTTTTTTTTGAGGTTTTCTCTGTAGCCTTAGCTGTCCTGGAACTCACTCTGTAGACCAGGCTGGCCTCAAACTCACGGAGATCTGCCTGCCTCTGCCTCCCAAGAGTGCTGGGATTAAGGGCGTGTGCCATTCCCACCTGGCTGACAGCCCATTTTTTCCGTTCACCCGTCTTGACATTTGGTGGCTTTTTTCCATCTAAAATCATGCTCAAACTGTGGTCTCCTGGCTCATATCATCAGGATGGCTGGTGGGAACACGTTAGAAATGCAAATCCCAGGGCCACTGGGACTGCTCTGCTGGTGGAGGCACTCACCACTAAGCCTGGGTTGATCCCCAGGACCCCTGTGACAGAAGGAGATCCTCTGAGATCCTCTGACCTCCTCACATGTGCTGTGGTGCTCCTTCTCTAAACTCCTCCTCTAATGCAGCTTATTAAAACGAAACTCTGGCCCAAAGCCCATACCTACTGAAAAGAAACCCTAGGGTTGGTCTCTGTAATTTGTGCTTCAATAAGCCCTCCTGAGCCCTGTTGACAGGGAAGACCCTCTGCTCTACAGTTTATGTCCCTTGATCCCAAGAACTTGTTATTTATTTAAATGTCTTCCATTACTGTTTTTCTGTTAAGTTTTTTTTTGTTGTTGTTTTGTTTCGAGACAGGGTTTCTCTGTGTAGCCCTGGCTGTCCTGGACTCACTTTGTAGACCAGGCTGGCCTCAAACTCACAGAGATCTGCCTGTCTCTGCCTCCCAAGTGCTGGGATTTGAACCCCAGTCCTTCAGAAGAACAGCCAGTGCTCTTAACCGCTGATGCATCTCTCCACCCCCATTACTGTTTTCTAAATGTTCTTTGGATACATGCATTTTTTCCTCTCTCTTTCTGAGGCTATGACTTTGAAGTTTTTCCCCTTTGGTCATTGTCCTTGTTTCCTTTGATTTCATGTGTTCTGTTTGTCTGATTTCCATAATGTGGAAGGCTTTCCTTAGCAGTCTGGTACTTCTCTGTTGCCCATTAGTCTCTGAGAGGTGATGTAGAGCCAGCAGAAGCCATCCCTACAGGTTCATGGCCCAGCAGCCCAGTGCGTGGGGACTCTCCCTGGGAAGCCCCAGCAGCAATGTCGGCAGCCATATTTCTCTGGCTCAGTTTGTTTGCTTTTTTTTTTTTCCTTCAGAAAACCTATTAGTATCCTCCCCTGTTTGCATGTTATAAGCTGTCTACCTGCTCAAGAATCAGTGGTAGAGCACTACCCAACATGCTCAAGGCCCTGGGTTTCATCCTGAAACACACACACACACACACACACACACACACACACACACACAAGAAGAAACAGGGTAAGGTAATGGAAGATAATATTAGAAAGTAGCTTGCTTATTTATTTGTTTATTTATTCCCTCTCCATTCCTTTCTCATTCTATTTTATTTCAGACAGGGTTTTGCTATGTAGCTCAGGCTGGCCTTGATCACATGGCTGTCCTGATACAATTTCCCACATGTTATGGTATAATTAATTTGCTGGCTTGTTTTTGAAACAGCTGGCCTCAAACTCGCTGCATAGTTGAGGGTGACTTAGCTCCTACTGCCTCTGCCGCCTGAGTGTTAGGATTACAGGCTCATGCCACCACAGCATTTTTATTCAGTGCTGGGATCAAACCCAGGGCTTTGTGAACGCTAAGCAAGCACTCTGCCCACCAAGCCATATCCCCAGCCCTAGGTGGTTCATTTTGATAGATGGTTGTCAGAAAGTCCCTCTACGGAGACACGAAAGATGGAACGAGCTAGTCCACGAAGAACCACACAAAGACTACAGGAGACATTTCCGTAAGCAGCTGACTCTGTCCTGCTAGGGACATTAGAGTCCAGAAGTCATTGGAGGAAGGGGAAGAGATGTGGAAGTGTCCAACATGGAGGCTCCTGCAGGCCAAGAGTGACAGCAACTGGAGAGGCTAGCTTCCAGGCCTTGCATAAGCATTGCCTCCCTGTGATAGATCAAGCTGGAAACCTAGGTGTCAATAGCTTTCTAGAGGCTGAAAAGTTTCAGTGGAGTGTAAGGAGGAGGAGCCTGCATGTTGATGGGAAGATCCTTAGGGTTGGCAGATGACCTGTCTCTGGGCCCCAAGCACCAGCTGCCTCCAGCTTTCCCTGCCTTCTCGAGCTTTCTTCCTGAGCTTCTCCTGCTGGTGTGTGTGTGTGGGGAGGGGCAGACACTGTGACAAAAAGGCAGTGTCTAGCTTCCAGAAACTTTCTAGGTGGTGCACACCTTTAATCCCAGCACTTGGGAGGCAGAGGCAGGCCGATCTCTGTGAGTTCAAGGCCAGCCTGGTCATAAAGCTAGTCCAGGACAGCCAGGACTCTGTTACACAAAGAAACCCTGTCTCAAAGAGCAAAGACAAAACAAAACAAACAAACTTTCTAGGGCCTGTGAGCAGGCTCAGTGGGTAATGGTAACTTCTGCCCAGCCGATCCATCTGAGGTCCATCCCCAAGACCCCGCATGGTAGAGAGGACTGACCCCTGCAAGTTGTCCTCTGACTTCCACATGTTAACACACACACACACACACACACACACACACACAAACACACACACACACACGAAATGAGCCTTCTAGTCAAGATCCCATGACACTACATCAAAATGACATGTGTGGTGGTGCCCATCAGTAATCCCAGCACTTAGGAGGTGGAGTCAGGAGAATGAGCAGGTCAGCTGTGTATGTCTGAGGGTGTGCAAACTCAGAGTTGTAGACCATAGGTAGCCACCACATGCTGCTTATGGTGGACGTCTACTGTCTACTGCCTTGGTACAGCCTGGCAGCCAATAATCCTTCCCTCTTTACTCACATCTCTGTTCTTCTGCAAGATCCCTTTGGTGGAATGGCAAAATCCAGTGTGTGATTTCTGCTCCTCCTGTGTGTCTTTCCTCTAGTCTCCTAGAGATGTGGAGGGACCAGTCAACTAGGCAGGACTCTTTTCCTCAAAGGCAATAGGTCACAGTGGGCTTCATCAAAGTCAGACAGTTTGAGGGTCTCCCCAGCACAAGGCCCAAATTTTGGGTGTTCCTGTAGCTGAACAGGAAGACATAGAGTACTTTCTTGTGCCTGGCCGCTGAAGGTGCAGACCACCAACAATTGTATTATCCCCTTCAATTCATTTAACAGTTTTCCTATGGTGGGATCCTGTGGTGGGGTTAGTGAAGTAATGTAGCATCTGCCAGCATAAGGTTTTGGAAATTTGGCGTCTCAGGAAAAAGATGGGCATATCCAATTACAGCCATGTTTGCCATTGAAGGGCATGTCCTTGAAAGCCAGCCAAGAACAGATCATCATGGGACCAGATGATACATTGTTGTGAGGGCGTGCCCTGGAAAATCCCACCAGGAACCATGGCAATGAAATGCCAGAATTCACGGCCAAGATCATTAAGACATAGGGATTTAAAAATCTGAAGCCCATGCGGCCTTCCTCCTCATCTTGCTGGGAGATTTCCCCACATTCCGCTGCTCATCACTGTCTTGCACTGACTTGCTGTGAATCCACGCTAGTGGAGAAGAGAAAGGCAGACCCTCCCTGGTGCTCCAGAACATCTAAATGGGGAATTATCTCCCATTGGAGCCCAAAAGCATCAGAATGGTGAACCCTAGAAATTTTTCATCTTGCAAATAATTGGGCCCTAGGACCGCAGAGGCAATTCTTGCCTGATTTAAAGACCACCCCACTTCAGTGGTCGAAACATTAAATTTATAAACTTAAGATCTGATAAACAAGACTCATAGACTTTAAGACTGAAAGGTTGCTGGAGACCAGCCACCCATACAGATCCACGACCAGAGAATTATCCTGAGAAAATATCCTTTTAAGAAACTTAAGTTAGTGTTAAGTGTTTGTTTTTTATAGATATTAGAGTATTTTAGGTATTAAGATATTCTTAGTTAGGTTGTAGGTTTTAGAATTAGGTGGGTTTTAGGATTTAGGAACTTTATAGGTATAGGTTGTAGGTTTTAGAATTAGGTGGGTTTTAGGATTTAGGAACTTTATAGGTATCTGTTAGGTATTAATAAATATATAAGAATAAATAAAAATTTACTGTTACAAGATGCCCCCACCCCCACAGGGTTTCTCTGTGTAGCCCTGGCTGTCCTGGAACTCACTTTGTAGACCAGGCTGGCCTCGAACTCACAGAGATCCTCCAGCCTCCTGAAAGCTGAGATTAAAGGTGTGTGCTACTGCACCAGGCCCTGTGGTAGGATTTTCAATTGTTCCAGTTTACAGCTGAGGTGAGTAAGGGACTGTGGTGGTTTTAGTAAGGACAGACCCCACAGGTTCATGTATTTGAACCTCTTTAGTTCCCAATTGGTGGACTATATGTTTAGGAAGGATTAGGAGGTGTGGCCTTGTTGGAGGAGATTCTTCACTGGGGGTAGGCTCTGAGGTTTCAAACACACACACACACACACACACACACACACACAGACACACATGCATGGCCCAGTTGTGCTCTCTCTGCCTGCTTCCAGGTTGTAAGCTCTTAGCTCTGTTCCAGCACCACACCTACCTGTCTGTCCCCACACTTGTCATGAGAGTCACAGACTAGCCCTCTGAAACTGTAAGCAAGCCAGTAAGCAGCAGTACCCCTCCCTCCATGGTCTCTGCATTGGTGCTTGCTTCCAGGGTCCTGCCCTGACTTCCTTCAGTGATGAAGGGATATGGAATCGTAAGCAAAAGAGATTCCTTCCTCCCCGACTTGCTTTTGGTCAGAGTGTTTCATCACAGCTATAGAAACCCCGACTAAGACAGGCACATAGAGGTAAAAATCTCTTGTCCTACACAAACAGCCAGTAAGTGCTGGAGCCAAGATCTAATAAAACCACAGAAGACCGACTGCTGCATCCTCCATATACCCCCTGTGCATGCTGCCAAATTGCTTATTCTAGGAATTTCCCTTCTCTGGGCTACACCACCTTAATAAGTGAGCTAGGGACCATTGTAAGCAAGGACCAACCCCTGCTCCCCACCAAGAGAGGGAGGAATTCCAGAAGAGGTACTCTACTTTGGCTGTTTTCCCTGAATGCTCCCCAGATAGGCGGCTCTAGCGTCTACTTTGCCAGGTGTGTGTTGTTACAACGAATACCAGAGCCAACCTTAACCGGAATCCTGCCTAGGATTCTGGAATCATCTGACAGAGGACCCTGTTGGGGTGGAGTTCCCTGGGCCTCTTCGGTAAGGATTCTGAGCATGATCCACCCTCTTTCTGTTGGAGACTGGGGAAGCAATGTGCAGGAAGAGGAAGAACCAAGCTGAAACACTCCTGCTTGCCTCTCTGGATTTTCTTCCAAAATGCTGTCAGCCCTGCCAGTTGGAAAATATTCTTCTCCCTCCCTTTGTCTTCTTTCTTATTAAAAAAAAAAAAAAAGCCATCTGGTGTCAAATTCACTCCTGGCACATCATAAAGGGTAGCACTAAAAATGTCCCTGAAAAACTAAAAGCAAAACCACAGCCTTACAACATGAATTTAATCGCAGCATCCCATAATTTCAGAGTTGCTAGGAGCCCAGAGATCAAACCCTTCCTGTACACAGGAAGAAACTGAGGCTGAGAGGCATTAGGTCACTCAGAACGGTTTGTTGTGCACCTACTGTTCCCAAAACACTCCGGGTGCGAGAGATGCTAAATGGTTAACATGAAGACCACAGTAAGCTGGTGCCTTGGAGTTCTTCGTGGGAAGTTCCTGCCTGGGTCCCTGGGCCTGAGGCCGGGGCCAAGTCCTGGTTCAGTGGCAGCAGCAAGCTATGCACACATCTTCTGCCGCTTGTGGATTCCTCCAGGAGCTGCCATTAACCGAGGAGGTCTGCAGTCCCCTCCAAGGCCCAGATGCCATCTCCAGAGCTTCCTCTGGTCTCAGCTTTGACTCTGCATTCCTTACGGTTGAGCAACTTTTCCTCCCAAGGCTGAGGCCAGGCGAGCCTTGCTCTCAGGATACATCTTTGGTTTGGGGTGCCTGGGTGGCAGGGTAGACCAAAGAGAGCACAGCCACCAAGACCCCTTGAGCCAAGGTCTGCTTACATGCTGCGACACAGAGACTATGCGTGTTTTTTTTGGGGGGGGGTGTGGACGGATGGCGACTTCCTCCCTTTGTGGCTTTGGCAGGATGGCTGCTCAGATCAGTTGGTGTGTGGGTCTGACCCTGACCTTGACCTTGGAGTTGTTCTAAATTGACTGTCAGCCGGGCGTTGGTGGCGCACGCCTTTAATCCCAGCACTTGGGAGGCAGAGGCAGGCGGATCTCTGTGAGTTCAAGGCCAGCCTGGTCTACAAAGCGAGTCCAGGACAGCCAGGGCTGTTATACAGAGAAACCCTGTCTCGAAAAACCAAAAAAAAAAAAAAAAAAAAAAATTGACTGTCAGACCAAAGCCCGCCCATGCTGGGGTGCTGGGTGAGCCCGGGATGTTTGTTTGCCTTAGTTTTTTCACTCCAGTCTCTTTGACAGTCAACCGAGTATGGTTTATAGTCACGCCAGAAGGAGGCTGCCAGCCCAGTCCTTGGTTCTGAATCCAGTCACATGACCGGAACCCGGTTATTCTTTGAGCATGCCCTCATGCCCTTGGAACCTCAGCCAATCTCTGGAAGACCGTTGGTTTCTAGTTGCTTGGCTTTCTTGGTAAATGAGCCTCTCTGATTCACAGACAACCCTCCGCACCAACTCAGAAACACTCTGTGCAAACTCTGGAGCCGCCTCCAGCCTTCAATTCCAGGAGCTGGACTGTGGAGTCGGTGGGGTGGAGTCGGGTTAGGTAAGGGACTGAAGTGAGACCTATCAAGCCTAAGCTCCAGAAAGGCAGAGATTTGGCTGGTACACGGTTGTATCCAAGGCTCTGAGAACAATGCTTGGTACCTAGTAGGGGCTCAAAAACTAGCTGTTGAGAATGAATATGCAGTGATCTTTAGATCTACGGGACTGGAGAGACTGCTCTGAGTTTGAGGGCTTGCTGCTCTTACAGAGGACCTGGGTTTGGTCCTCAGCACCCACGTGGTGATTCGCAACCATGGGTAACTCTAGCTCCTGGGGTCTGACGCACTCTTCTGGCCTCCATTGGTACCAGGCATGCATGTGGTACAAGTACATACATGCAGGCAAACATGCATGCATATATGAAACTGCAATTTAATTATCAATTGTATTTATTAATAAGTATAAACTGTATGATTAGGTCAGCAGAGCAGCCAGTGGCTTGGCAGAGCAGCCAACTGGCCTGACTCGCCTTAATGGGTGGCCTGATTTGTCCTGGGAAAGAGCGCTGGATCAAGGGTGGCCTACACCACCAGTAACCTAAACTCTGCTAAGTAATATTAGTTGTTATATTAGGCTGGTAGAATTACCGGCGGCTTGGTGGGAGATTCGCCGGAGTTCAACGGGAGTCCAGCCCTGGATTGCTTGGACTGATGGCCTATAAGCTGCTGTGGTCCTTTCCCCAGTAATTAAATACACCAAGACCTTTTAATGTTTCAACGCTTAACCCTTAGCTGGGCAGAAAGAGTATAGGAAGGTGGGACTTCCTGAGATTAGAACAGGAACCCTGTGCTTTACATAGAGGATTAGTTCATTCCACTAGGAGACATGGAAGCAGATAGATTTGAGAATGCTGGAAAGTAATCACAGGCACATGGCGGGTTGGGATTAGGTGATCCGGGTAAACTTAGGTTAGCTAATTGAGAGTCTGCCCAGCTAATTGGCCATCAGTGACTTTTATTAACCAATCAAGAGAATGCCTCAGAAAGGGCGGTAACCAGATGTCAGCATTGAAATCAGCCTATCAGAAGCAATGTTATTAGACTTTCCCCAACGCATATGCAATAAAATAAATGTTAAAAAAAGAATTAGGTTGGGTGGCATACACCTTTAATCAGAGATCCGCCTGCCTCTGCCTCCCCAGTGCTGGTATTAAAGTCGTGTGCCACCACGTTGGGTTTCATGTGGTGCTGGCAATCATGCATGTGGTGCTCTGTAAGGAAGCACTCCACCAGCGGAACTTCTTCCAAATCTCTCATTTTAATGAACAAAATTTAGATTTTGTAGTATACAGAGTTTGTGCAAGCATTTAAGCCAGTTCCCCCAAAGTTAACATTACTCGACCATGGCACATTTGTCTAAATGAAGAAACAGATATTGCCACAAAACTCCTAGCTGAAATGCAGACTTTATTTGGATTTCAGACTTGCCCATCCACATCTGTGTGTTTCAGGATCCACTCAAAGGCACCATCTAGCATTCAGGGCTTTAAGCCTTCCACTGCAACATCTACTCTCCTTGTGTGGACCCACTGTCCCCGGGGATGAGGCAGGAAGCAGAGGCCTTGGCACTGCCCGAGCTCCCTGTCCTGAGGTCTAGGAAGCACACTGAGCCTGGAATTTCCTATTGGGGCTATAAAGGAATGCAGGTTCTGAGGGCACCTGGTACAAATCCAGATTCCCAAGGCCTACACTGAGTCCTGCCTCCCTGTCCCCTCCCTCCAAATGTACACACACCTGAAAGATGGAGCTATTGTTCTAGCTGAACCTGACTCATCTGTGCTCCTTTATTTGACTCCCATCCCTTGCTCTTCATGAGGGGCAAACCCTCACCCACCCCTTCTCAGCTTCCTTCCTCCTCCTCTTGATCCTAGAATCATCCTAGGTCAACCTTTTGACCCCCAGATCCTCAGGGGGACAGTTTCTGTGTGATAGCAGCTCCAGGTGAAGGTAGCCTTGAAACTGGGAATGAGTGAGGGACAATTCGGTTCACAATTAGGGGAGGTGCACAATTAGGGCCCCTGCTCTCCAGGAGTTTGTGCTCTAGGGAGAGTGGCAAGGGATGAGAATGAGTAATTGTGTGCCATGTGGGATGGGACCTATTGGAGCGAGTGCGTGTAGTGCATGCACTTGTGTGGCAGGCAGCCTGGAGACAGAGCCTGCTGCTGGGACAGTGAGGGCCACTGACGCAGCTTCTAGATAAATTTGTGCTGGAGATAGGACTTGAAGGATGGAAATTGGAGAGGGAGGACGGAAAGGCACTCCTGGCGGAATCCATAGGTGCATGGCCCCTGAGAGCAGCAGAGGATAAACAGGGATGGGGGAGAAGAGCTGAGATCTCTCTTCACTGCCATGGTAAGGAAGAGTGGTCAGTGGCAGCCAGAAGCCACCAAGGACCACGAACCTATGTAATGCTTAGCTTGGCCCTTTGTGCAGCCCTGGTGGGTATGGACTGGAGACTGGGGGCAGCTGGTGGGCATCTGCGTAAGCCTGTAGGTGAGGAACGGTGGGCCGTGGGTCAGAGCAGAGTAGAGCTGGGTATGGGGACAGACTTCAGGGCATGTGGGGGTAGGGCTTGCAGATTGGATTGGTGGAGGGTAAGGAGTTCAGGGGTTTCAAAGTTTTGTTTGCCTGGAGAAGAAGAGACCAAAGGAGAAGGGGAACAGACGGCTTCCCTTTCCCCACCACCCAGAAGAGCATCTTAAGGGGGTATGAAAGTGAGGTGTGGAGCAACTGGGTTGGCTGCTCTGCTCTGCCTTCACTCCCAGGGTCCTGAGGGAGAAGCAGAGTGTGGCTGACCTCAGAGCCTTGTGGTTCCTGAGATCCTGGTGGGGTTGAGATGTGGCATCCAGGGAAGGGGCATCTGGAGCTGACTTGGGCTGAAGATGGAGAATGAGGCACAGTCTGGTCCTAGAGGATAGAGAGAAGGCACCAGATCGATTCAGGTGCAGAAGCCAGAGCAGAATTTGGTGTCTTTCTCTAACCTGGATGGAGACAGGGAAAACCACGGGACTTCCCTGGAAACTCAGAGTTGAGGAGAGCAGGCTCACAATGCTATCTTTAGGCATTTCAAGACCTGCTAGAACTCTGCAAGTGGCTGAAGTTGCACCTGGAGGCGGCTGACATGGGAGGGGTCCACGTGACCACAAACACCTGTGTAGGCAGCTTGGCGGCTGGGAAGAGAGCTAGAAAAGGACGCTATCCTGTGCAGAAAGTCCAACTCTGCTGAATGCCATCCGGTGTGTTCACCGGAGTCTGCCATGGCACTGTGCATACAGGGTAACAAATTAGCCTACCCGTGTCATGGCTGCTGGTAAAATCCAGCCTCCTGGGTGGAATGAAGGACCATTTACTGCTCACTGCAGTGGCAGAAGCAGGAGCAAGTGTCAGCTCCAGGTCCCCAAAGGCTTTGCTGAAGGACCAAGTGATGCGTGGGCATAAGGATGAATTTCAGGAGTGGAAATTCTTCCCTAAGAAGGAGAACCCAAAAACTTTCACAATGGAGAGGTGCTCATTTCACAGCACAGGTTTCATGCCCACCCTGATTGTACTCCTTAGCTTCCATGGTTGGTAAGTTAAGGAAATGGTCATCTGCAACAAAAGACACTTGGGGATGTGGGAGAATGGACGAGAACCATGGGATATTGTCTCCCTCCAAAAACCGCATGGTCATAAAAAAAAAAAAACCAAAAACCCAACATTCCATTTCTCTATCCTCCTTTCAGGGTGGAGCCATACAATTAAGCTATCACCTCTCTCTCTCTCTTTCTCTGTGTGTGTGTGTGTGTGCCTGTCGTCTCTGTCTCTCTCTCTCTTCTCCTGAGACAAGGTTTCTCCCTGTATCCCTGCCTGTCCTGGAACTTTTGGTTCTGAGCCTAGTCTTTAATGGCTGAGCCATCTTTCCAGGCTGTGTCCTGGAACTCACTATGTAGACCAGGCTGGCCTTGAACTCAGAGATCCTCCTGCCTCTGCCTTCTGAGTGCTGGGATTAAAGGCAAGCATCACCCCCTTGAAAAATCTCAATGGCTGGCAGCACCCTGGTCACTTTTGTCCCATATCTTTTTTGTTGTTGTTGTTGATGCCTGGACTGTGGATATGATGTTGGAGCTTGGGCAGTCCTATTGGACCAAGAGTGATATGTCAAGGACGAATGGCAGAGCCGCAAGTGGCCAGGGTTTCTGATGGTGGTGGGAGTGACAAACTAGTACACTACTAGCTGTGTAGTAACCTTTGGGTTTCTTTTCAGGACAGAAAAAGAAACTTTCTTCTTGTCTTAACTTTTAAAATTCACATTCACCAGTCAGGCATGGTGGCACATGCCTTTAATCCCAGCATTCAGGAGGCAGAGGCAGGTGGATCTCTGTGAGTTCAAGGCCAGCCTGGTCTACAAAGTGAGTCCAGGACAGCCGGAGGCTACACAGAGAAACCCTGTCTCAAAAATAAATAAATAAACAAACGAATAGATAAATAAATATATTTTCTTTTTTCTCACCAGAACTTAATGGTAGCTAATGAAGAGCTAGGGCAAAGCCGGAGAGGACTGATGAAGGGTTAAAGCCACCAGCAGAGATAAGGGTCAGGGGGACTTTCCTCCCCTCCCCTCCCCTGCCCCCCAGCCCTACCTTAGCTTCAGCTTGACAGATGAGAGGGAGGAGAAGCCGAGAGTCACCTTGGCTTGTTCACAAAGGAGCCTGGCTGGCCACACGACCAGCAACATCCATTTGAAGGCGTCAAGCAACAAGCTGGCCCCATTCACAAACCCTGTCCTCCTTTGAAAACCAATCAACACGCGAAGCGTGACTGGGTGGTGGCCAGCGTCGGTCCATCTGTCACGCCCTTTCAGAGAGTCAGGCAACAGCCGCAGGCCAGCCCCATTTCCCTTTGTACCTCGGGGGACACGCGGTGTAAGGCGATCAGAGCGCCGACTGAATTATTCAGAACTGCCCCAGTGTTACTGTTATAAACATGCAGATTGCTTCAGGTTCTAAACTTTCCAAACCTGGAGCCGGCATCTCGCTCCAGGAGTCTGCTTTGTGCTTGTGATTTCCTGGGGCTCCTTGGCCTAATTTGCCTTTGATTGAATCCTGCTTGCTGCTAGGCACAAGGCTTGGCACCCTTTCCCCAGTGAGTCCTTGGGCCTCATTCTTCACGTAGCCACTGTCCTGGTGGCCCACCCCACCAGCGCTGTCCCTTCTTTCCACGGCCTCTTGCCTTCAGGACGCCACTCAGTGACATCAGCCTCTTCTAAGACTAATAAAAACACCCCTGGCTTCTGTGGCCGCCTCAGTGTAAGCTGCCTGCCCACCAGGCCTCCTCTGCTAACCCTGCCCAACCCTGCTGTCCTTCCCCCTAAGCCACAGCTCCCAGCTGCTTCCCCAGGGTGGGTCTCAAGAGTACCCCCACCCCCTAGCTGGTAACAAGGCATGATGGTGATGCACAGTAAAGAGTCATGGAATGCGGTGATATTTCGGGCCTGACAGACCTATTTCTGGCAGCCTCGGAATTAAAGTGTGAAGCTTTGTGTTGCAGCTGCTACTAGGCGCCTTCAGAGTTCTTCTGAAGCTATGAATAAAGCTTGCAGGGCTTCGGCTATTTATCCTGCTGCTGCTTTCATTGTACCTTTTCTGTTTGAAATTTTGGAGCTTTTAGATGAAGGAAACGCAGCAGCCAGCTCAGAGCACACAAGATATCCCAGTGGGGGACAATGTCCCCGTTTTTTTTTTCTCTACAGTTGTCTCTGCAGCTCTCAGGAGGGGCCGTTGCTCATGGGGAGTGTCCCCTCCGGCTCCTGGATCCTTCTCCCACTGCTACAGGACAAGGGGCCCATGAGAGAACATGCCACCCCTCACGACCTCTCTCTCTGTTTGCATTTGTGTGTGCATGCATGTGTGTGTGTGTGTGTGTGTGTGTGTGTGATACAAGTTGAACTTGGTTGGGCCATACAGCAGAAAGGGGTAGGTCACCCACCCTGGGCCTGTTGAGAGCTCTCTCTCCTGTACTCCAGCAAGAAGAGCTGGCTTGCTGGTTCCCATCTTCTTACGCTCCTTGTCTACTGGTGCTGGCACATTAGAGCCATTCATGAGAAAAGGCCACACAGGAGAGTTGGGAAAAGCATGGCCTCCACTGTCAGAATCATGTTAGTACGAGGCTGGTACTGCTCCCCAGCTGCAGGGCTCAGGACAAGCTGCTTCCCCTTTCTGGACCTTGGTGTTCTCTCCTGAAGTCACCCTGACGTGTCAGGCACGTACAGATTCACAGTGTCCATTATTAAAATTGAAGCTATCTGGGGACTCAGGAGAGCTAGGCTCTGTGGTAGGTGGCTGTTACTTTATTTTACTGGTCTTAAACCTCTCCCTCCTTTCCAACCCTTATTCCTTCTAATTCCTCAACACTCAGGTAGGAGAGTAGGGTTAGAGGGGAAAGGGACATAGGTCTCTTTGAGCTATTTCCTGCTGAATAGGGTCATTGGATTCTTTGGGGGCAACACCAGTCTCAGTAGTCAGGATATCCAGCAGCCCAACAAGCCAGCAACAGCAAACACAGCAGCAGAATGAACCAGCAACAATGTGAGGAAACAGCAGCAGGGAGAGCAGCAGCCCCTTTCAGAGCACGCCCCCTCCCTCTCTGGGCTCTAGCATTTATAACCCTCTCCAGAGTCCTCAGAATTAAACTTTCTGTAGCTGTGTAGCACGAGAGACAATTATAGTTAACAGCTGTGGACAAACTGGAGCAGGCTCATATCTTACACCTGGGATTATAACAAAAAGATTATCATAACTGGGTTTTTTTTTTTTTTACCACATTTCCTCCTTTTAGTTCAAAATGGCTTTTTTCATACTAATAAACTATATGCAATAAGAATACTTATGAGAACTAAGAATTCGATTTACAATATCCAGTCTGTTTCTATTTGGCAGCCTTGGGGGGAAGCACTCCATTATCTATGCCTATCTTGGTGAGTTAGAGTTCTGAGCCTAAATCATTTTCTGTCCTTACGTGCATTTATCAACCTACAGACATCTTTTTAGACCCAAAGCATTTCTTAAATCTAGCCAGGAGTGGTGGCACATGCCTTTAATCCCAGCACTCGTGAGGCAGAGGCTTTGTGAGTTCAAGGCCAGCCTGGTCTACAAAGTGAGTCCAGGACAGCCAGGGTTGTTACACAGAGAAACCCCGTCTCAAAAAACCCTAAAAAACCAACAAAAAACCCAAACCAAACCAAAACAAAAAATACACTAAATAGCTAAGCTTAATTGTAAGACTATAACTATTTAGTCTTCAATACCATCAGAGACTTGAGGAAATTAAATTATTACCTAAGTATGTAGGCAGTGTAGAGCAAGCGACTTCCAAAACTAAAGTAATGACAGAGGTTGCTGGCTACCTGATCAGTCACCCATGGCTTCCCGTGTCATTGGGGCATCCAGTCTTCAGCTGACATGCCTAGAATATCCAATAGACTTTCCCGTGAAGCAGGATTATTGAAGGGCTTGCTTATCTCTGTAACACTGGGCGGCCAACTTTTCAGTGTTCTGCTTCTACATCGATTGGACAGACAGCCTGCTCTCGGCCATTGGGATAAGGACAGTTCTCTATCCAGCGGCCATATTACCACATTTGTTTCTTTGATGCCCATCATCTTCTGTTAAGTAGGTTGGGGGTGCTGCCAGGAGCAGATGTTTCTCTGTCAGAAAAATCTTTTATTATTAATACATCTTAAATGGTATATTCTGTAGGTCTCTGAGGTTTTTGAAGACTATCTAGCTCAGTATATTTAAATAGACAAACATTGCTTGTTTATAACTATGTACTATCTGCTTAACTTCAAAAACATATAAAAAACTAAATATAGCTTATTTTTGCAATTAGCTAAACTAGTATCTAACAACTATAAGTTTGATTAACTATTATTATTATATTATAACATATAAATTTATATTATAATATAATAATTACTTATATTAATATATATTATTATATTATATTTAATATGTTTATTATAATGTATTGTAATATATTATATATAATTATATATAATAAATATGATATATTATAACTGGCAGTTTTCATCACATCACCAAGTCTCAGTTTCATAATTTGTAATAAATATTCTCCTTGAAGGGTTGTGGAGAGAATCAAATTGATGTTTATAAACAACCCACACACAGGGCTGATGGGAGGACTCACTGGGGAAACATTCGCTGCATACGGATGAAGATCTGAGTTCAGGTCTCTGGCACTTATAAGAAGAGCTGAGTACCCTAGGGTGTGAGTGTAATCCCACTGCTGGGAGCTAGAGACCAGGGGACCCCTGAAACTGTGGCCAGCCAGTCCAGCCAAGTCAGTGAGCTCTAGGTTCAGTGAAGAAGAGACACTGTCTTAAATAATAAAGTGAGCCCTGGAGAGTCGGCTCAGTAGTCAAGAGCACTGGCTGCTCTTCCAGAGGACCTGGGTTCAAATCCCAGCACCCACACGACAGCCACCTGCAACTCCAGATCCAAGGGATCCTATGCCTGTTTCAGGCCTCTGGGTGTGCCAGGCCTGCATAGGATGCGTGATGCACAGAGAGATATGGAGGCAAAATGCCCACACATGTGACATACTCTTAAAAGGTAGAAGGGTAGAAGGAAGCTCATCCTTTGGCCCCTACATACACTATGAGGAATGCTCACCTCCACATCACATACACATATGCACAGTAATAATAAATGAAGAATTTAAAAACTAAGATTTCTGTACAATTGTTCCCGAGGGCCTGGTAAGATGACTGCGTTGGTAAAATGCTTGACTGGAAAGCTTGAGAACTTGTGTTCAGTTTCCACTGTGTGTGTGAGTGAGTGTGTGAGTGTGTGTGTGTGAGAGAATGTGTGCATGTGTGTGTGAGAGAGAATGTGTGCATGTGTGTGTGTGCATGTACATGCATGTGTGTGTGAGTGTGTGTGTGTGAGATATGGGTCTGTGAGAGAATGTGTGCATATGTGTGTGTACATGTACATGACTGTGTGTGTGTGTGTATGTGAGAGAATGTGTGCATCTGTGTGTGTGTGTGTGAGTATGGGTATGTGAGAGAATGTGTGTGCATGTGTGTGTGGGTGCATGTACATGCATGTGTGTGTGAGTGTGTGTATGAGTATTTGTGTGAGAGAGAGTGTGTGCATGTGAGTGTGTGTGAGTGAATGTGAGTGTGTGTGTGCAC